>CM065727.1:9473481-9501399 GCA_033310375.1 Conus canariensis
GATCCCCTCTCATGATTATAAGTCACTGTGTCAAAGAGTAATGAGTTTGCTCTTCTACTGGCTGGAGAGCTGACACACTAGCACAGCGACAGGGGAAGAGGAAAGGGAAAGGAGGCCCACACTGAGCAGTGACTGTGTGTACCCCTGTTCCCTGGTGATTCTCAAAGGAGGGGAGGGAGAGACAGGGGTTGAGGGGGGGTGAGGGGGGGGGGGAAGGGGGGGAGGGGGGGACCCCTTTCTGACTGTAAGAGGATGACTTCACACCTGTGTTACCAGACCTCATCAGACAACAACTGTTCACTTCACTTGCCATCATGGCAACAGCAGAAAGTGGTTTGAACCACCCATCCCTGGGTTCTCCCTCCAGCTTGGCGTCTCAACCATGGAATGTGGTGTGTGCACAGGCAAAAGCGCAGGTTTGAACCCTCTCCTTTGTTAGATGTGGCGACACACCCAGAATAACATGTATCCCCCGTTGCCCCATGTCTTAATCATTGGCAGCGTCCCCATGTCTTAATCATTGGCAGCGTCCCCATGTCTTAATCATTGGCAGCGTACAGACTCAGGGTCCCCAAGGACCGAGGAAGACTGGAGTTCAAAATCCACTCGACAGCTGAGCTAGGCATTCACTCCAGCAAAGTCAGACACTGCTGTAAGGGGTAACAGCCTAGCAGGGAGGAAGACGAAAGAGCAAGAACCTTCCACTGCCTGTACACATTTTCAGATAAATGACATGGTAATTTGATCAATAATACATGATTTCATAAGCAGAAGATACTATTGAGATCTCAACTGTTTTGCGACTAATTCATTCAACCCTCGCAACAAAAGCATTAACAGCCATTAACATAAACGAAAATTAAAAAAAAAAAAAACAGAACCCAACTCACGTCTCTCCTGTCATAACCAGTGTCAACAGCAAGCATGGTAGAGCAGTGATGAATACTCGCTTATTATACAGGAAAGGTCCAGGATCGACCAGCGCCACCTTCCTCGCCTTCCCGTCCTCCTCCTCCGAGTTTGAGTTGTGACCAAACCTGGAGTAGGCACCCTCTGAATCGAAGTGATCACCATACGAGGGTTGTGAATGTGAATTCCCTGCACCGTCAACGTTGTAAGTGTAAGTGCCGTCTGCGTTTTGTGACGGCCCGTCTTCATCACTGTTGCTGTCACTGAAGTTCTGATAGTAGTCTGGGTTGCCGTAGTACTGGGCATAGTCCATGCCTGAAGCGCGATAGTTGTAGTAGTCGTCAAACTCAAAAGGCGAGTATGCAGGTTCTCTGTTCAAGGCCTGTTGAGAGCCACCAGCAGATGAACGAGGCTGTGGTTGGCCAGAACGTGAATCCTGGTGGACATCCTCCTGGTCCTCCTCCATGGTCTCTCTCTTTTTGACAATATCAATGAATATTCTGAAAAAAAAAAAAAAAAGTCAAATCAGGAAAGACTGATTACTAACATCAAAGCAGAAATGCAACCATTTTGAAGCATGAAACCGGGGCCGGAATAGCTCAGTTGGTAGAGCGCCGGACTCGTGATCCTGGGGTTGCGGGTTCGAATTTCGGTACAGGGGGATTTTTCCTTTGGAGTTAACATTGGTTCTGACTCCATTCCCCATACAGTCCTTCGAATGAGACTATAAACCGAGGTTCCGTGTGTGAACGCATGCACAACATCTTGCACACACGTAAAATCCCATCACCAATTTTCAGAAGAGAAGGCCAGTTTGGCCGTTGGTATGGATGACACATTACACATAGCATGCACCTTCCCCGAAGATGGAGTATGGCTGCCTTAATGGCGGGATAAAATAACGGTTATACCCACAAAACTCCACTGCCTGTCTATACAGGCAGTGTCCGCAGGAGTATCAGCCTGCGTACGCAGAAAGAAAGAAAGAAAGAAAGAAAGAAGCATGAAACCCACAGTGGTGACTCTTGCAACTTCACCTTCTTAGGAAGTCTTGTTGCAACTGATTTTAAAGACACTGTTGTACCTTGGTGCTCTATGTTTGCTGTTTCACTACTGGCATCAGTGCGGTCCCTATCATATCCATCAAATGTCGTGTTTTGTTTTTCCAACTAGGATTCTGTCTTTGTTGTCTATACATAGCTGGGGTCTTGTTATGATCCATGGCTTGCCTATAAAAGTCTTGAGCGACTATCAACAGTAACTTATTACTGTACCCCTCCCAAATGACTCGCCACAACCACCCCCTCTCCATCCCCTACCCCTCATCTCAACCCCATCATGCTTCCCCTATCCTGCCTTACCAGGCCTAAAAAAAATAATGGAACTACTGGTGCATGTGACTGACCGTAAGAGTATGAACATTGAGTATGAGTATGAGAAAACACAGAGGGAGGGTGGAGGGGAGTATCAAACAGGGGGAGGATAGAGAAAGGGGGAGTCCACACATTCCTGCTGCGAGAGAAAATGCCAAAAGATGGGGGTGAAAACGGTGTTATCTGTGAAGCAAAGTCAATATCCTGATGCTTCACCTGGCGTGCGCTTCAAATCACGTTTTTGACTTTCTTGATCTCTCTGTCTGACCCATAACCTGAGAGACAGTAACTTTATTTTTAACGGAACAACAGGCGTTTTCTTCCACTGATTGTTTTCTGGAACACACACACTGTCACACACACGCACACCGTCATACACAGTTGCACTGTCTCTCTCTGTCTCTCTGTCTCACACACACACACACACACACACACACACACACACACACACACACACACACACACTCACACACACACACACACACTCTGTCACACACACACACACACATACACTTGTGCTCTCACATGCATCATCCAACTGGCCTGGCCATGCTTGCGTACACTTTGTTTACCTCCATTAAAATGTTTATGAATGCTGAAATGCATCCCCTACAAGGCCTCTTACACTTTCATCTGATGAGAAATTGGATCACAACTCATTAATGATACATCAAAGGAACACATCTTGATCAAGGCAATCTTATGAGCCATTTCATCGCCCCCATGACGCATCTTCGACATTGACGGATTTGCCTGGATTGGTTGTAAATGTGCACACATACCCTTTGCATGTATATATTGTGTGTGTGTGTGTGTGTGTGTGTGTGTGTGTGTGTGTGTGTGTGTGTGTGTTTTCGCCTTTTTTTTTTTTCCAACAATACCTTAACTTTTATATTACCTTCAATGACCTCTTTCAACAGCACTTTTTTTCTTCACTGTAGTAGAGAAAGGTTACTTCCAATGTTTAAGTCAGATTTGTTTTAGACCAAATTACTATTCAACCTGAACTTTTCACAACGGAACACACAATTCTGTTTGATGTGAATTTCTGACAATCTCTAAAATTGTCAGAAATTCACACAATTCTAATGTTTGATGTGAATTTCTGGCAATCTCTAAAACAGTGTGTCACCATTTCATGGTGCCTGCTGTTGCCATATATGCCTTCATGGGCTGGGTGAGTGATTCTGGTTCTTTCAGGGCCTAATGTCCGCCTTCATTCCACTGATGGTTCTGAGCCGAAATATCTTGAAATCTTTCTGTCCGATACAGTAAAAGCGCAGACATCTCTCTTCTTCCCCCCCCCCCCCCCCCCCCACACACACATGCGCGCGTCGTGCACACACACACACACACACACACAATGTTGGTCACCACAGCTGAAGTGGGACCATATATCATTAATATCCCAATCATACAGTAACAAAACTTCACCGCTACCTTCAATGTTCTTTCCTTCCTAATGCCCTCCCTACCAGTCCAGCAAAAAAACTACAGACAGTGGAACATGTCCACAAAATCAGCAACTTTCATTTTGAAGATAGTTTCAAAGAGAGGCGACTGTAGGTGGAAACTGAAACAAATGATACAAGGAATTCAAATATCTCCGCCGGTTGACATGAACAAACAAATCACAAGACAAAATACCACGCGTGTCTACCTCTTAGGTCTTCTTCAGGCAAGAGAAACAACATTCAGGACAATGAAAATGAAGAGCAAGCAAACACTTCTCCTCTCAAATTCTGCGCAAGATGAGCGTGGAATGAAAACGAAGCCCTGGTCGGTTGAATGGGGATAAACTTTAGAGCTTGTTTTCATCCCGAATAATTTGAGAATTAAATTTTTTTTCCCCAGTGATTGCTCATTCTTCATTTTCCTGCATGTTGTTTATCTTGCCTGAAGAAAACCTAAGAGGTCGAAACGCGTCGTGTTTTGTCTTATAACTTGATTGTCCATGTCAACCGGTGGAGATGTTTTAAATTCCTTTTAAAATTAATGTTATTCTGAAGACAAAACGTATCCCCAAATTTCTGGCACTGCATGGCTACTCTGTGGCCAGCCTCTGTCTGTGGGCTGGCGGGAGGAAACGCTTCTCACAAAACATCCCTGTTCTCATCCAGACAGAGCTTTGAGCACATTTCACTGATGGCATCGCCTTGGCTTAAGGCTGTGTCAGGCCAACTGACATAGGCTTGAACACCAAGGCCACATCAAAATGTTGTTGCGCTCTGCATAGTTATGCGGGGATTGTCTTCAGTTGTGACAGGCTCCTAGCATAACATTATCAGTCTCCAAAATCCCCTGAAGTCGGAGTGTGGCTGCCCATGTGGCAGGGTAATCAAAAACGGTCACACACGTCATGTTCTCATCCCCAAGGTGATGCATTTGTACCATAGTGTTCAAATGCTTCAGCTGTTTGGATGATCCCTGGAGTCTTTTAGCCAGGGCACGACAACAACAACAACAACAACAACAACTGATGGCATCCTGCTCCTCTGGTTGGGTGTCCTCTTACCAGGACAAGTTTCTGTGTCATATTCAACGCAGTATGCCTTACAATTAAATCTACCATCACTTCTTCTGCAAGCACATTGCCATTTTTGGGGGACATACTGCTGACACTGAAAGAGGGATATACATGCATTCTGATATGTACTGGAAACCCACCAATATCCACCCCCTATCGACATTTCAGCTCCAGCCACACACACCACGGCAAACAGATCTTGACGTATACTCTGTTAGTCTGCTTAAAAACATCTGTGCTCCAAACCCTGTTGTGATTTTGAGACCGACGCCTTCAGCTGATGGAACAACTGCCATCTCCAAACATACAGTCAAAGATGCCAGACTTCAGCTTAAAAAAAAAAAATCAGCTGTAGTGCCTCACCCTGCCGTACAAGCCTAAACAACACACCCTTTGCACTCTCAACATAGTTCTCACAATCCTGCTAACCTTCACCTTCACCTATCCCGAAGTCTTGAAGACCAATGGGGCCTCAAGGCTCCTTCCAACCTACCGCTACATATCAATAGCTACAAGAACTTCATCCCTTCCTACGGTCCAGTCCTAGATTTCAGAAGGCCTTTCCAGACCCACTTTTATTTTCCAGACCCACTTTTATTTTGGGGGGGGGGGGGGGGGGGGGGGAAGAAACATCATGTTTTCAAGAAATTTTCTTATACCCTCTGTTCTTCCCACCTGTCCACTGGTTCTTCAACTCCAGGGTGTTCCCCAGCAAGAAATGTGTGACCTGCAAACATCTCCTCAAGACAGTCACTGAGTCAGTATTGAAAGTTACTTAATTAAAAGAGGGGAACTTATTACGAATCTGACATCACATGGACTTGTGAAACCACCAACATTGTCTCCTTACTGTTTCGGAGCAAATGTCCACACTGTCAGAACGTCAGGGGAGAAAAAAACAAACAAACAAAACAATTCATGAAAAACTCATTTCTAACAGCACAGATCCAACATCAAACAATGACACTGGAACTCTAGTAACCCGGCACTTCCATTGATCAGGCAAGCAGCCATTCCCTTCAGGATCTAAGATGGGTTGTAATATTAGGAACAGCTCGTTCAGATGACAGAGAGCACACACCTCAGTGGCAATCGTTCTGGTAAAGTAAACTACAAACTGTTAACCCTCCTCACGTTCGCCTAGATTCCTTCTTGTGTCCCCCCCCACCCCCCCCATTCCCTCTTCATTGTGCCCTCTCATCCCATCCCCCACTCCCCACTGCCTTTACTCCTCCTCTCCACTACCTCCATCCACCATCACCCCCACCTCTTCACTTCTTTTAGGCTCTCCTCCTCTCAACACCCCTCCATCCAACCCCCCCCTCCCCCCCCCTCTCCTGTCTGCCCCAAATTCTTTAACCCCTACCCATAGCTTATTGTATGGTTTAATAATCTTCAGCATGATGGTGAACCTGCAGGTGACTTCACTTACAGCCCCCCCCTCCCCCCCCCCCTGCCCCCCCCCCCCCCCCCCCAAAGCCTCTGTGTGTGTGTGTGTGTGTGTGTGTGTGTGTGTGTGTGTGTGTGTGTGTGTGTGTGTGTGTGTGCGTGCGCTTCATTGGGGATGAGCATGTGTGCAGGTGTGCGTGCATGTATGCATGGGAGCTGGCATGCGTATGTGTGACAGAGAGAAAATGTGTGTGTGTGTGTGTGTGTGTGTGTGTGTGTGTGTGTGTGTGTGTGTGTGTGTGTGTGTGTGTGTGCGTGTGCATTGGTGTGTGTGCATGTATGTGTTTGTGACCGAATGTGGGTATGGGTGTGCTGGTGTGCATGTATGTGTGTGTGTGTGCGTGCGTTTGTGTATGTGTGTGTGTGTGGATGTGTGTCTGTATGTGTGTGTATGTATGTGTGAGTGTGTGCGTGTATGTGTCAGTGCATATCTGTGCATTATGTGTGTAATGTGTGTGTGTATGTGTGTGTGTGTGTGTGTGTGTGTTGTGTATGTGTGTGTGTGTGCGTGCGTGAGTGTGTGCGTGTATGTGTCAGTGCATATCTGTGCATTATGTGTGTACATATGTGCATGCATGCATGCGTGCAAGTTTGCATGTTGGTGTGTGTGTGTGTGTGTGTGTGTGTGTGTGTGTGTGTGTGTGTGTGGAGAGAGAGAGAGAGAGAGAGAGAGAGAGAGAGAGAGAGAGAGAGAGAGAGAGAGAGAGAGAGTGCGTATGTGTGTGTGCGAGTGTGTCTGCGTGCGTGCGTTCAGTTCAGTAGTTTTATTTAACATCTTTTCATTGCAAGATGATCTTAGGCGTGCGTGCGTGCGTGCATGCGTGTGTGTGTGTGTATGTGTCTAATATGTACATATTTCCAAAAGGTGTTTGGATTTTGTTTACAACTGAATCATTAACAACTTTTCTTTCATCGTTTCATTATTATTTCTAATGAATGTAGTACACCTGTTCCTGGCTATCATACATTTCAAATAAGCACAGCCTAATTCAGTTTCAAGGAACCATTTATACAGTTTGTATCTTCTCTTGATCTTCTTTGAAGCTTTTCTGTTCATCAATGATGGTTTGATTTTTCTGTCTCTTTTTGTTAACATCTTTGTAATATATTTGTTGTCTCTCAGAGTAATAGCATCATCAAGTCTGTCCAATCTTCATTTGTCTTTAACATTCATGTCCGACCTGTCAACATCATCAAAAAAATTGAATTCAATGACTTTTAGTTACCTTTGTTCATGCTAACTTTATACTTTTTTGTGTAAGCCACTTTTACTCTGGTATGCTGAGTTGAACTAACAATGTGTCATGGTCACTTTTCCCATAAGGATCCAAACCAATCCTATTTGATATAGGGTTATTCTTATCCACTAGAACCAAGTCTACCAAGCTAGGTTTCAGGCCTAATCCATTTCTCTCTGCCTGTCTGTCTGGCTGTCTGTCCCTCTTCAGTTTCACCTTTTGTATAAACATTTTTTTTTTTTTTTTAATGAACATGCTTTTTTTTTGGTCCAGTCCATGATTCATCTGACTTTATGGATGGAAACTTACAACTGCCAACAATGCGGACCTTATCGCATTTCATTAATTCTTGTAATTTTGTCATATTGAGGAATCTTTTGTTGTTAGTCAAAGTTACATCAGAGCTTTCATAAATGCACCCAATCAACACTTTCTTGCCACTGTAATTCAGACCTCCTCAAACAGTAGCTCATTCAAATCTGAGAAATCTTGTGCCTTTAATGAATTACACAGGTATAGAGCAATTCCCTTTTTCGTGTTTTAGTTAACAAACAAATCATGATTTGGTATAGGTACATCAAAGAGTTTATCATCTAGTCCCTGTCTATCTTTAGGTAATGTTTCTGTGAGCCCAGTACAACATCTGGTCGTAAGTCAAATGACAAACGGGCCAGAAATTCACCAGTTTTGCTAATTAACATTATTTCTGTACAAATTTGTATACTGTAAGACGAACGAAGCTTCTTTTTGAAGGACTAATCATATTATTCTACGCACACTTTTGTGTTCTAGTCTACGGTCAACTCCTCACATTTGGAGGCGCCAAGTTGGATTACGCTTTTGAGCTGGATTGTACAAGCTTCTTATCAGCATTTTTTTTTTTCTGTTTTGACACAACCAGACACTTTTCATCTTCTCTCTCTCTCTCTCTCTCTCTCTCTCTCTTTCAGCTTGTGGGTTTTGTAGCCTTTTTCTTTCTGTTTGAAGTATAACCTTTCTTTTCGTGTCAGTGACATTCTGGTGAAATATGGAAGCTTTCTTTATAGTTTCTGTTCTCTTCTTATTGCACGGTCAGTCTGAGCAACCTTGGTTTGTTCCCCCTTCTCCCCACCCCTTCCCCTTTTGTTTGCTAAGACTGATGATCTTTATTCCCTTGGGTAACAGACAAGCAAGAGGATGCCCCCCCCCCCCCCCCCACCCCCCCATCTCGCCCTTGTCCCTTCTGGGACCATGGATACTAACATACACAGTGAGATTGCCTTGGACATTTAGAGATAGATAAAACAAATCGACTTCATGTTTTTATGGTTAGTAATCATGTTATGGAAAGCCGTTCATTTGAAAATATTGACACAACACTCGTACGAAACAGCTAAATGCACAATATTTGAAAAACAGCTACGCACACACACACAAAAATTGTCAGCAATATCCTGGGGAAAAATAAAAACAAACAGCTGACAGGCGGCAAAACCAATCAACCTTCTTACCTTTTTTGAAATACTGGACAACACACGTCTCGGGAAATTACGGCAGACGTGCATAGTAGCAGCCATCTTGGGAAAACCCCTTTGAGAAAGGTCACATGGCGCATTCTCCAAAGGAAATCCACGCTTGTTACCCTGACGTCATGGTACAGGAGGGGGTGGGGGGATGGTGGTGTGCAAGATGGCGGCAGTCGGGTGCATGAGAGATAATGGAACAGTGGACGGAGAAGAATCTTCAGAGAAAGAAATAGAGTTGCTAAAGCTGTGCAGGAAGAATGGAATACATCAAGATTGTCTTTTGGGTGAGAGTGCACGGGATCCTTTGGACAACAAGGTTGCAAAAACTGACAGACCACATCGGGTGAATGGAACATCAAAATCTGTTTCGGCGATCTTCACAAAACCTTCCGTTCCAACACTTCGCTCAAGAAAAGATAAAAGCTCCGTCGAACAAAGCAATAGAAGAAGAAGATTGTTGAAAGGAGAAGGCTCAGAACAGAAGCTGAGGTGAGTGAGATTTTAATTGCATTGGCCAACATTTTTTGCACCTGTATTTTTCTGCTTTCATGATGTGGACAATCACATTCGAGTCTCTCCCGCGGCCGACGGCGAATGATCATTAGCATACAAGGACACGTTGATCGTGTATGCTATTTTCATTTTAACCCATGATGTAGGGTGTTTTGTTGGAATCAGTGGTTAGTGACGCATGTGCAGAGATTTACTTTTTTTTTTTTTTTTTTCAAAACTGCAGTGACAACACGAAAAACAGCTCAGAAATAGTTATTGCACGCTCCCCCCCCCCACCTCCCTCCCGCCATCTCCCCACCATCCCCAAGCACTTGATTGACAATTTATGGCCAAGCATTTATAATTGTCATACATACAGTAAGTAGCCTGTAAAAACGGTGTTGATAATTTACCACTAAAAAAAAAAAGGGGGAGATTTCTGGCACATGTTTTACTCCCAGCTTCAAGCAGGTTTACTAAAAGTAAAACTATGCCAGACAATACATTTAAAAAAAAAAAAAAATTTTTGATGTTCACATTTCAAATTATAATTTGTGTTTTTGCCAAAACATATTACCCATTTTGCAGAAACATGGAGTTGTTGTCTGCCTGTCACCACGCATCTACTCAAGTATCATACATAAGTTCACTGAATAATTGCCAGTGATTGCGTTAGTAAAACTGTGTAAAACAGCAAAGCATCATTGCAATGGATAAAAAAAAAAGCAAGTGCTGAAGTGCCACAAATGTAATTGCCCATTTTCCAGCTGGAAATGTTTGATCAAAGTTTCAAACATGAATTAAAACTGATATGCATTTCCAGAGGGCAGCAATTTTTTTGCAGTATTTCAACACCTGAAGTTAATAACAAAACTACTGGAAATGATCAGTGACAGTAAACTCCAAATGCTCAGGAATGTTTTGATTTACTACATCATTTAAAGAGAGCATCAGATTTGACAGGAACGTAAGCAAAAATGTTTTTTTTTAAGTGTGAGAAACGTTTAATTGTATGCATTTTCAATTTCAGAAACCCAAATTCGGCCCTGATATTAATATTACTGACCATTTATTTAGCTTGTTCAGGTGACCATGTCTGTGACCGAGATAAGTGTTATTTTAAAGTTATTCTTAAGTAAAGCAAGGGAAAGTAATCTCCAGCAACACACAAGACGTTAGGTCTTAGTACAGTGCAGTGTGCCTCAGCACAAGGTATCATTGTCACACCTCAGTGTAGTGCATTCTCACATGATTATGGCAGAGCACAGGGCATGCGCGCGCGCACACACACACACACACACACACACACACACACACACACACACACACACACACACACACACCTCTCAGCACAGTATATTTTGACAAAGGTCAGGGCATCACCTCTCAGCACAGCATATGATCATGGTAGAGTGCAGGACACAAAACTTCACAATGATCAGCATAGCACATTGTTACATGACTGTGGCAGACCACAGGGCATCACATTTCACCACAGCACAGCACATTTGGCAGAGCATACAGGGCATCACATCTCAAGTAGCAAGTGTGGCACAGCGTAGATCTCGATCTATGTGACACAGCTCTGCACAGTGCGAAGCAGTATAGTACATACTGTACAACAACACAGGGCATCACACCGTAGCGTTAATGAACTGTTGTACAGCACGAGACATCACAAAGTCTCATGAAAAAGAATAAATGATAATTTCGGCTCAATGCGTTGTAACATGAGTGTGGCACAAGACAAGGAATCACACCTCAACACTGTACAGTACATGGCAGAGGCAGGGTATCACACCTCAGCACAGTACAGTACATTATGACACAGCACAGAGAGTCACACCTCAGCACAGTACAGTACATTATGACACAGCACAGAGAATCACACCTCAGCACAGTACAGTACATTATGACACAGCACAGAGAATCTCACCTCAGCACAGTACAGTACATTATGACGCAGCACAGAGAATCACACCTCAGCACAGTACAGTACATTATGACACAGCACAGAGAATCACACCTCAGCACAGTACAGTACATTATGACACAGCACAGAGAATCTCACCTCAGCACAGTACAGTACATTATGACGCAGCACAGAGAATCACACCTCAGCACAGTACAGTACATTATGACACAGCACAGAGAATCACACCTCAGCACAGTACAGTGCATTATGACACAGCACAGAGAATCACACCTCAGAACAGTACAGTACAATACATTATGACACAGCACAGAGAATCACACCTCAGCACAATAATATATCATGGCACAGCACAGGGTACCACATCTGAGTACAGTTCAGTGTATTATGGCTCAGCATATGGTGTTATATCTCAGTACAGTGTATTATGGCTCAGCATAGGGTATTATACCTCAGTACAGTGTATTATGACACAGCACAGAGTGTCACACCTCAGTACAGTGTGTTATGACAGCACAGGGTATCACAGCTCAGTACAGTGTATTATGACACAGCACAGAGTATCACACCTCAGTACAGTGTATAATATGACACAGCACAGGGTACCACACCTCAGTACAGTGTGTTATGACAGCACAGGGTATCACACCTCAGTACAGTGTGTTATGGCACAGCACAGGGTATTACACCTCAGTACAGTGTATTATGACAGCACAGGGTATCACAAGCTCAATACAGTGTGTTATGACACAGCACAGGTATTACACCTCAGTACAGTGTATTATGACACAGCACGCACACGTCAGACATTAGAAGCAGGGCATCACACCTCAGTACAGTGTGTTATGACAGCACAGGGCATCACACCTCAGTACAGTGTGTTATGACACAGCACAGGGATCACACCTCAGTACAGTGTGTTATGACACAGCACAGGGTATCACACCTCAGTACAGTGTGTTATGACACAGCACAGGGTATCACACCTCAGTACAGTGTGTTATGAACAGCACAGGGTATCACACCTCAGTACAGTTTATGACACAGCACAGGGTAATTCACACCTCAGTACAGTATTTATGACACAGCACAGGGTATCACACCTCAGTACAGTGTGTTATGACACAGCACAGGGTATCACACCTCAGTACAGTGTGTTATGACACAGCACAGGGTATCACACCTCAGTACAGTGTTTATGACACAGCACAGGGTATCACACCTCAGCACAGTGTTATGACACAGTACAGGGTATCACACCTCAGTACAGTGTGTTATGACACAGCACAGGGTATCACACCTCAGTACAGTGTATCATGACACAGCACAGGGTATCACACCTCAGTACAGTGTGTTATGACACAGCATAGGGTATCACACCTCAGTAAAGTGTATTATGACACAGTACAGGGTATCACACCTCAGTACAGTGTGTTATGGCAGCAGAGGATATCACACCTCAGTACAGTGTGTTATGGACACAGCACAGGGTATCACACCTCAGTACAGTGTGTTATGACACAGCACAGGGTATCACACCTCAGTACAGTGTTTATGACACATACAGGGTATCAACCTCAATATAATGTATTATGGTACAGCACAGGGACAAACTCAATAAGTTGGACAGCACAGGACATTACATTTCAGGGCTGTAGAGTATGGTACAGCACAGGACATTACATTTCAGGGCTGTAGAGTATGGTACAGCACAGGACATTACTTTCAGGGCTGTAGAGTATGGTACAGCACAGGACATTACATTTCAGGGCTGTAGAGTATGGTACAGCACAGGACATTACGTTTCAGGGCTGTAGAGTATGGTACAGCACAGGAATGTATTACATTTCAGGGGTGTAGAGTATGGTACAGCACAGGACATTACGTTTCAGGGGTGTAGAGTATGGTACAGCACAGGACATTACGTTTCAGGGCTGTAGAGTATGGTACAGCACAGGACATTACATTTCAGGGGTGTAGAGTATGGTACAGCACAGGACATTACATTTCAGGGCTGTAGAGTATGGTACAGCACAGGACATTACGTTTCAGGGGTGTAGAGTATGGTACAGCACAGGACATTACATTTCAGGGCTGTAGAGTATGGTACAGCACAGGGCATTACATTTCAGGGGTGTAGAGTGTGGTACAGCACAGGACATTACATTTCAGGGGTGTAGAGTATGGTAGAGCACTGGACATTACGTTTCAGGGCTGTAGAGTATGGCAGAGCACTGGACATAGCATCACAGCGCAGTGCAACATGCTAGGTTGTTGCAGTACAGGACATAACATTCAGCAGAGTGCAGTATGGTAAAGTAAGGGATGTTAGATCTCAGCGCAACACAGAATGAAATGGCATAGAACATGGCATCTCAGCGGCAGTGCAACAGCATGACGGAATGAGTATGGTCTAGCACAGGACACTTAAATCACACTCAGCAGTGTGCACTATGGACCAGCACAGGACATCTTGGCACAGTGTAGTTTGGTACACCATTGGACAGCACATTGTGGCATAGTGGAGTGTGTGTGGTACAGGACACCATAGCACAGCCCATTACATAACGCCATAGCACAGCCCATTACACAACACCATAGCACAGCATGTTACATAAAACCACAACACAGCATACTACATAACATTCCAGCGCTGCACAACACAGTGTAGTGCTGCACAGTACAGGACATCAACCCATTGAGCAGTGCAGGACAGTACAGAACATCAACCCCAGCATAGAGCAGCGCAGCACAGTATTGAGCAGTGCAGCACAGTATTGAGCAATGCAGCACACAGTATCGAGCAGTGCAGCACAGTATTGAGCAGTGCAGCACAGTATTGAGCAGTGCAGCACAGTATCGAGCAGTGCAGCACAGTATCGAGCAGTGCAGCACAGTTTTGAGCAGTGCAGCACAGTATCGAGCAGTGCAGCACAGTATCAAGTAGTGCAGCACAGTATTGAGCAGTGCAGCACAGTATTGAGCAGTGCAGCACAGTGCAGCACAGTATTGAGCAGTGTAGCACAGTATTGAGCAGTGCAGCACAGTATTGAGCAGTGCAGCACAGTATTGAGCAGTGCAGCACAGTATTGAGCAGTGCAGCACAGAGTATTGAGCAGTGCAGCACAGTATCGAGCAGTGCAGCACAGTATCGAGCAGTATCGAGCAGTCCAGCACAGTATCGAGCAGTGCAGCACAGTATTGAGCAGTGCAGCACAGTATTGGGAGCCAGTGCAGCACAGTATTGAGCAGTGCAGCACAGTATCAAGTAGTGCAGCACAGTATTGAGCAGTGCAGCACAGTATTGAGCAGTGCAGCACAGTGCAGCACAGTATTGAACAGTGTAGCACAGTATTGAGCAGTGCAGCACAGTATCGAGCAGTGCAGCACAGTATTGAGCAGAGCAGCACAGTATTGAGCAGTGCAGCACAGTATTGAGCAGTGCAGCACAGTATTGAGCAGTGCAGCACAGTATTGAGCAGAGCAGCACAGTATCGAGCAGTGCAGCACAGTATTGAGCAGTGCAGCACAGTATTGAGCAGTGCAGCACACAGTATCGAGCAGTCCAGCACAGTACAGGACATTGACCCTAACAGCAACACAGAGCCATACAACCTACGACAGAACATCACCCCCAGTGCAGTGCAGTGTAGCACAGGACAGCTACTCCAGCACGAAAACAGCGCAGCACAGAACAGGACATCTACACAAGGTACAGCACAGGTCATCACGTTCTGTGGTGTAGACATCGAACAGTCACAGTGGACAGGCACCAAACATAAAAAAAATGGCCATTTTTGCTGCCCCTATGAAGCTGTCATTCTAGTGGTGTCATTGCAGGTTTAGGGTCTGTCTGTGCCTCCTCTCTTCTCTCTCTCTCTCTCCCCCCTCTCTCCCTCCCTCCCTCCCTCCCTCCTGGGACGATTATTTCATTTATCCATAACCATGGATGAGTTTGGAGATCAAACCTAAATGTTAACATCTAGTTTTTTTGTTTTTTGTTTTTTAATCAGAACTTGGTTATAAATGCCATGAATGATGCTTCAATAATGTGCTTGCTATTTCTGTTTAAAAACAAAAGTTGTTTTTTTTAATTTAAAAGGGACCGAACACACACACGACACACACACACACACACACACACACACACACACACACACACACACACACACCAAGAACTCCTGACCTAGGGATAGTAGGGGTATGTATGATGTTATCACATTTGATTCCATTTCAGGCGAGGTCTTCATCATTCCAAAGCAACCCAGCCATTCAGGCAGTGAGTTCTTGCCGAATGACAGCAGCCTCATTGCTGTAGCCCAGTTATTTGTATTGGGATGGCAGGGAGGAAAGTGATTAGAGCAGTTACGTGTAGTGGATGATAGTGAAGGAAGTGGTCAGAGAGAGAGAGAGAGATAGAGATGGAGGGTGTGTGTGTGGTGAGACAGGAGACTCTCGGACTCTCTGTGACTCTCTCTGTGACTGTGACTCTCTCTCTCTCTCTCTCTCTCTCTCTCTCGTGACTCTCCTCTCTCCTCTCTCTCTTCTCTCTCTCGTTCCCGATAATGATGGGGATGGACCGATCGAACGTTCGTGAAGTCCGTTGATTTTCAAAGCGAGCAGCAGGAGTGTGAGGGAGGATAGGATATGATAAGATGTGAGAGGATGAGAGAGAGAGAGAGAGAGAGAGAGGAGAGAGAGAGAGCAGGTGGGGTGGGAAGGGGTGGGGTGGGTGGGAGGAGGGAAGGGGGGGGGGGTCAGGGTGTATGTATACAGAGCAAGACAGAGCAAACGACGTTGGAAGAATAACCCTGTCTACGGCCTTGACATAGTTTTGAGATGGGCCTGGATTTATAGTAGTGTGTGTGGCTGTGGAACAGACGTGTGCCCACCACCATCATCATCACCACCACTACCACCACCACCACCACCACCATCACCATCATGCAGCCAAGGCAGAGGACAGATAATTTGGAGGGTTGGGGGAGGGGGAGAGGGTGTTGACAGTCGAGCACATGAATTTGATGGAATGGAAGCTTTCTCTGCCGGAAGCTAGATGAAGGGCGGGGGTGGGGGGTGGGGTGAGGGGGGGGATGGTGATGAGAGGTGTGACCGTGATAAGTGTGACGACGGGCGGGGGGGGGGGGGGGGGGGGGGGGGGCGTGACCTGGTTTACTGCAGTGGCCAGCAATAGCATCCAGACTCTGAACCACCTACCACAGGCGCCTGCTAGATTCATCAACCTCCCGGTTTTTTTTGGTTTTTTTTTTAACCCCCCCCCCCCCCCCCCCCACCTCATTCTGTGATGTGGTGGTTGGTGTACTGCGACACTCTCAAGGCGAGTCCGTCGAGATAGATGTCTTTCTGTGTGTGCTCAAGCTGAAGATTTGTCTTTGTCTGTGATCAGTCTGTATCTTTGCTTTGCAAATGAAGCGATGGTCATCTGCTGAACTATTTTGTTCATGAAAGGTTTGACAATTGCCACGGTCTCCTTTTTTTTTCTTTCTTTCTTTTCTTTTTTTTCTTTTTTTTTTATTCTTCTTTTCTGTCTTTCTTTTCTTTTTTTTTTTTTTTCTTTTTTGGTGTTGCTGCTGTGTTTCTGGTTTTGCAGTCTCACACAATCTCAGAATGTGTTTTTCTGTTTGTTACTGTTTCTCTTTGCAGTTCTTCTTTTTTTTTGGTCTGTTTCTATCTGTCTTTCTCCCCTGAGGTGATTTAAGAAAAAAAACCCTTTCTTTATTTCAACAGTATCACACCACAAACACACTTGTGCACACACATGTGTGGGCATGCATTCATGTGTGTGTGCGCAAACACATAACATACGCACACACATACACACACACACACACACACACACACACACATACATACACACACACACACACACACACACACACACACACACACACACACACACACCACGCACACAAACACACACTCACACACACACATACACCCCACACACACACACACCACACACACACACACACACACACACACACACACACACACACACATACACACACACACACACACACACACACACACACACACACAACACACACACACACACACACACACACACACACACACACACACACACACACACACACACACACACACACACCACACACACACACACACACACACACACACACACCACACACACACACACACACACACACACGACTCTTGACATGTATACTAACCCAGAATGATAATGGGACTTTGGCAATGTTCCTGAGCCCCAACTCTGCCAACATCTAGCCACTGTTCAGTGCCAGTTCCAGTGTATGACCAACTTGGACTCAGCTCCTAAGCCTGCTCAGGTGTAAACTCTTTGTCTGTTGTTGCCCCCACTGACCTACAGTGTCCTACTACCTGAAAGGTGTACAGAGAGAAGCAGCAGGTGAGTGGTGTTACCAACAGGGTCAGGAATTACTGTGCTCTGTATGCAAGGATTTCTTTAACGAAGAAATGCAACCAACCACCACCCCCCTCCCCTCCTTTCTCTCTTCTCCTCTTTCTCTATTGTGACTCACTCTCTTTCTGTGACTTTCTCTCTCTCTCTTTCTCTCTGGGACTCTCTCTCTCTCTTTCTCTCTCAGATTCTCTTTCTCTCTTTCTCTCTGGGACTGCGACTTTCTCTCACTCTCTCTTGCTCCCTCTCTGTCTCTCTCTGTGACTCTCTCTCTCTCTCTCTCTCTGTGACTCTCTCTCTCTCTCTCTCTCTGTGACTCTCTCTCTTTCCCTCTTTCTGTTTCTCTTTTTCTGTGACTTTCTCTCTCTCTCTCTCTCTCTCTCTCTCCCCTCCTCTCTCTCTCTCTCTCTCCCTCTCTGACTCTTTTTTTTTCTCTCTGTGACCCTCTCTTTCTCTCTGTGACCCTCTCTCTCTCTGTGACTCTCTGTCTTTCTGACCCTCTCTTTCTCTCTGTGACTCTCTCTTTCTGTGAAACTCTCTCTCTCTTTCTCTGTGACCCTCTCCCTCTTTCTCTCTGTGACCCTCCCTCTCTGTGACTCTCTCTTTCTCTCTGTGACTCTCTCTTTCTCTCTGTGACTCTCCCGTTTCTCTCTGTGACCCTCTCCCTCTTTCTCTCTGTGACCCTCCCTCTCTCTCTGTGACTCTCTTTCAGTGACTCTCTCTTTCTCTCTGTGACCCACTCCCTGTTTCTCTCTGTGACCCTCTCTCTGTTTCTCTCTGTGACCCTCCCTCTCTCTTTGTGACTCTCTCTTTCTCTCTGTGACTCTCTCTTTCTCTCTGTGACCTTCTCTCTCTTTCTCTCTGTGACCCTCTCCCTCTTTCTCTCTGTGACCCTCCCTCTCTGTGACTCTCTCTTTCTCTCTGTGACTCTCTCTTTCTCTCTGTGACCCTCTCTCTCTTTCTCTCTGTGACCCTCTCTCTTTCTCTCTGTGACCCTCTCCTCTCTGTGACCCCTCTCTCTCTCTCTCTCTCTGTGACTCTCTTTCTCTCTGTGATCCTCTCTCTTTCTCTGTGACTCTCTGTGACCCTCTCTCTTTCTCTGTGACTCTCTTTTTCTCTCTGTGACCCTCTCTCGCTCACTCTCTCCTCTCTCCTCTCTCTCCTCTCTCTCTCTCTCTCTCTCTCTCTTTCTCTCTCTCTCCTTCTGACTCCCTCTGACCAAAGATAGTATGCCCTTCGCTCTTGACTCTTCTCTCTCTCTCTCCCTGTATATTCAGGTGTAAACTCTTTGTCTGTTGCCCACCCCCCCCCCCCCCCCCACTGACCTACTATATATATACTCCCAGAAAGGGTACAGAAAGAAGAAGCAGGTGAGTGGTGTTACCAGTAGGGCCAGGAATCACTGTACATCATACTCTGTTCGCAAAGGATTTCTTAGTGAAGACATGCACCCTCACCCCCCATCCCCACCCAGCCCCTCTCTCTCTCTCTCTCTCTCTCTCTCTCTCTCTCTCTCTCTCTCTCTCTCTCTCTCTTCCGGTCTCCATCCATTGTGGCCTTTTCCTGCTGAATATATATCTCTCTCTGCTCCCTGTTTCCTTTTCCTATTGACTTTTTAATCCCAGGGGGTTTTTTTTGTTTTTTTTTTGCTCCATACCTCTCTCAGTTTTTCTTTCCCTGCATTTGTCTTTGGTAAGGGCTCACTGTTTGTCTGTCTGTTTGTCTCAGTGTCTGTCTCTCCATCCATGCGAGTCTCTCCGTCTCTCTTTCTCTTTCTCTCTGTGACTCTTTCTCACTCTCTCTATCACTCTGTCTTTCTCTCTATGACTCTCTCTTTCTCTCTGTGACTCTCTCTCCCTGTGACTCTCCTCTTTCTCTTTGTGACTCTCTCTCTCTCACTCTCTGTGTGTGACATTCTCTCTGTGACTCTCTTTCTCTCTGTGACTCTCTTTCTCTCTGTGACTCTCTCTCACTCTCTTTTTGTGACTCTCTTTCTCTCTGTGACTCTCTCTCACTCTCTCTTTGTGACTCTCTTTCTCTCTGTGACTCTCTCTCACTCTCTCTTTGTGACTCTCTTTCTCTCTGTGACTCTCTTTCTCTCTGTGACTCTCTCTCACTCTCTCTTTGTGACTCTCTTTCTCTCTGTGACTCTCTCCTCTTTCTCTTTGTGACTCTCTTTCTCTCTGTGACTCTCCTCTTTCTCTTTGTGACACTCTCTCTCTCACTCTCTGTGTGTGACACTCTCTCTGTGACTCTCTTTCTCTCTGTGACTCTCCTCTTTCTCTTTGTGACACTCTCTCTCTCACTCTCTGTGTGTGACACTCTCTCTGTGACTCTCTTTCTCTCTGTGACTCTCTCTCACTCTCTCTTTGTGACTCTCTTTCTCTCTGTGACTCTCTCTCACTCTCTCTTTGTGACTCTCTTTCTCTCTGTGACTCTCTCTCTCCTCTTTCTCTCTGTGACTCTCTCACTCTCTGTGTGTGACACTCTCTCTGTGACTCTCTTTCTCGTGACTCTCTTTCTCTCTGTGACTCTCTTCTCTCTGTGACTCTCTCACTCTCTGTGTTGACACTCCTCTGTGACTCTCTTCTCCTCTGTGACTCTCTCTCACCTCTCTTTGTGACTCTCTTCTCTCTGTGACTGTCTCACTCTCTGATTGTCTTTCTGTCTGTGACTCTCTCTCTCTCACTCTTTCTGTGTGACTCTCTGTCTTTCTCTCTGTGACTGTCTCACTTGTCTTTCTGTCTGTGACTCTCTCTCTCACTCTTTCTGTGTGACTCTCTCTGTCTTTCTCTCTGTGACTGTCTCACTCTGTGACTCTCTCTCTCCCTCTCTCTCTCTCTCTCTCTCTCTCTCTCTCTGTGACTCTCTCACTCTCTCTGTGTGACTCTCTTTCTCTCTGTGACTCTCTCACTCTGTGACTCTCTCTCTCTCTCTCTGTGACTCTCTCTCTTTCTCTCTGTGACTCTCTCTCTCTCAGTGACTCTCTCTCTCTCTCTCTCTCTCTTACTATGATTTTCTTTTTTTTTCTCTGTGACCTCTCTCTCTCAATCTCTCTGTGACTGTCTCTCTTTCTGTGACTCTCTCTCTCTTTCTCTCTCTCTGTGACTTTCTCTTGCTGTGACTCTCTCTCTCTCTCTCTCTCTCTCTCTCTCTCTGACTCCTTCTGACTGTCTTTCTCCCTCTGTATTCAGGTGTAAGCTCTTTGTGTGTTGTCCCCCACTGACCTACTACTACCTGAAAGGTGCACAGAAAGAAGAAGCATGTTAGTGGAGCAATAGGGTCAGGAATCACCATTGTACTCAGTGTGCAAAGATTTCTTCACAAAGAAATGCACCCCCACCCCGCCATCTCTCTCTCTCTCTCTCTCTCTCTCTCTCTCTCTCCCTGTGACTGTGACTCTCTCTCCCCTCTCTCTCTCTCTCTCTCTCTGCGTGCTCTCTCTCTCTCTCTTCTCTCTCTCTCTCCTCCCCTTGTGACTCACTCACTCTCTCTTCTCTCTCTCTCTCTCTCTCTCTCTCTCTCTCTCTCTCTCTCTCTCCTCTCTCTCTCTCTCTCTCTCTCCAGTTCTCCTTTCTCTTGCTTGCTTGCTCAGTCTCTCCCACCCCCCACTCCACCCCCCCCACCCCCCCACCCCCCTCTCTATCTCTCTCCTCTTTTTTTCTTAGACTTTTTTTTTTCTTCTTCTTCTGTTCTCTTCAACTACAAGAAGACGCCTTCCAGCTGCTGCTCTCAAGAACATTAACAAATTAACATACGTGTATGTATATATATTTTTAACTAGACAAGCCAAGTTCTGACTACATGGAGAAAGTGTATGGACCTGTATCAGGTGGAGAACAGCTAGCAGCAAGAACCTGTGTATATATCATTGTATGTGATTTATCCATTGTTGAGGATTTTCCCCGAGAGAGGCGGAGGGTCATAGAAGAAATGACCCAGAAGACAAAACAAAAGACAAAAGACAAGCAAGACAAAGAGCTTGAAGAAGAAGACATCTGCAGTGCATAGGCACAGGAGGCGGCATCACATTTTTTTTGGTTTTTTTTTTTTGACAGTCATGACAGCTGGCGTGACAAGAGCTGTGACACTGACACTGACACTCTCTCTCTCTCTCTCTCTCTCTCTCCCTGTCATTTGCTGTGTTTGTGTTTGTTTTTTTTTTCTCCTCACTAACTGTGTCTGCCTGGACATTGCAATGAATACTGGCCCTGATCGTGGTTTACTTGTTTCATCAGAAAAAGAAATTACGGACTGTGCTGGGGTTCATGGCAGATAGAAACTGGAAGGTTTTTTGTTTGTTTGTTTGTTGTAGTAAACGATATATTATGCAGATCTTTCTTGGGTTTTCTTTTCTTTTAGACAGTCAGGTAGCTTAGGAGTTGATAGGTATCCAGTATGTAGATTAAGCGCAGCAAGTCTGTGCAATGTGGAAAGAGAGGTAATTCTGTGCCTGAACAAGTCTGCACATATGTGCACAGTGCACAGATGTGCATGCACACACACACATACACACACACATGCACGCACGCACGCACGCATGCGCGTGCGCACACACACACATGCCCACCCACACACACGCCCCCCCCCCCCCCCCCCCCACACACACACACACACCCACAAACACACACACACGCACACCAACCCAAACACACACAACCATGCGCAACACCACACACACACACACACACACACACACACACACACACACACACACACAGAGCACGCGCGCGCGCACCACACACACACACACACACACACACACACACACACACACACACACACACACACACACGATCTGGGCAGACACAGACATAACAACACATGCGCTTGACATTTTTTTGTTTCGGTATTTAATGTATTGTACTTGGCAGAATTTGCTATGAATTGGGGGGGGGGGGGGGGGGGGGGGGGGGGGGGGGAGGGGGAGAGAGAGAAAGAAAAAAGAAACTGATGATATGGGTTTACAGGAATTTTGAAACGATTGAACCTCAACATGAAGAGGAGCCCTAAGGACTAAATCAATGTGTTGCAAGTGAGTGTGCAAGTCATTGGTTTTCTTCTTGTTCACTTTTTAAAATTTTTGAAATTTTTTTTTTTTTTTTTAAAGAGAGTAGTTTATATAGCACCCATCCCCGGCCAGAGACCAAGCTGTAAGCGCTTTACAATCCACATTCTCATTTACACAAACTTGTTGCCTACCAGGGTAGAGCCGACTGAAGAGCTGCCTGCTGGCGCTTCATTCAGTCTTTTCCTGTGTCATTCAGTCAATATCGTTCACTCAGTTTCACATCTCTTTCATTCTTTGCATTTTTTTTTTTTTTTTTTACGCTGAGTGCATGCTATGTGTAACGTGTTATCCATACCAACGGCCAAACTGGCCTTCTCTTCCGAAAGTTGGTGATGGGATTTTACGTGTGTGTGTAAGATGTTATGCCTGCGATCACACACGGAACCTCGGTTTATAGTCTCATTTGAAGGATGATTTAGAAAATGGAGTCAGAACCAATGTTAACTCCAAGGAAAAATCCCCCTGTACCAAAACGGCCCGGTGGAGATTCAAACCTGCAACCCCGGGATCACCAAGATGATGAGTCCGGCGCTCCACCAACCGGGCTATTCTGTCTACAGCAGATCCCGAGGTAAGGAGAGCAAGAAAATGATGATAATGATAATAATGATAATAATGGTAACGATAAAGTCCAATCAGATGTGCATCTGCTGTCTGAAACAGCACAATGCTGACATGGATGGCTGGAACGCTTCAGACTACGGGTGTTTGTATAAGTCAAAATGATACCACATTGTGTATGCGCAGGTTACCCGCTTTTGTCCTTTTTTTTTTTTCTTGCTTGCGTTCAGATCTCTTTCTGCCTCTTGCTTCTGTGTCTCTCTGTCTCTGTTCCTGTCTATCTGTTTCTGTGTGAGTGTGTGTGTGTGTGTGTGTGTGTGTGTGTGTGTGTGTGTGTGTGTGTGTGTGTGTGTGCGTGCGTGCGTACATGTGTGTGTGTGTGTGTGTGTGTGTGTGTGTGTGTGTGTGTGTGTGTGTGTGTGTGTGTGACGCGTACGTGTGTGTGTGTGTGTGTGTGTCTGTGTCTGTGTGTGTCTGTGTGTGTGTGTGTGCAAGCACCAAACCCCAGACAGAGAGACAGAGAGTATGGAAAAGGCAAAAAGGAGGGAACTGGGAATTGGCAGGAGAGGGGGGGGGGGGGGGGGGGGGGGGGTATGGTAAAGGAGCATCTTGGCAATTTGGATTCGCAATTTGCATGGCTAGACATCCATGTATGTCACTGTCGTGGTCCACATGCGGCAAGTATGACGCGTTGTGTAATAGCAGTAAAAGGAAAACAGCAAAAAGAAGAAGAAAAGCACTCATTTGGGTTTGAATTGAAGAGAAGAAAAGGATAAGCTGGTCGTGGTTTGAATACACTGAACCAGTTGAAATGTATTCAGTTGCAAGAGGTTTACAGGTTTGAATTCAAGACAAAGAATGGTGTACCCCATCGTGTATACTGTGACATGAACCCACTCTTGATTTATGTATACTCATTTGATGGTTTGCCATGCATTTCGTATTTTCAACAACAACAAAATCATGGCATTCTCAAGCATTTCTTGAGATGAATGTAGTTCATCAGTGTTGAGTTCAGAAAAAAAAAAAAGAAAAGAAAAAGCAGACAATAATAAGCTCCACACACACGCTAGCATCATATATATATATATATATATATATATATATAATATAATATAATATATAGTCCTATGCTATCCAGTTATGCTGACCTGTGACAGGAAACGATGATGTTAGGTGACAGACTGTAGTGATGCGTATCCGCTTGGTGTGGATCCATGGCTTGGTGGGATCCAAGGCTGGTGGTGATCCCAGTGGAGTGTGTGGTGGATCCCAATGGCGTAGTGTGGTGGATCCCAGTGGCGTAGTGTGGTGGATCCGAAGTGGGAGTAGTGTGTGGTAGGATATCCCAAGGCGTAGTGTGGTGGATCCCATGGCGTAGTGTGGTGGATCCAAAGGGTAGTGTGGTAGATCCCAGTGGCTAGTGTGGTGGATCCCACTGGTTTTGCTTGCTGTTGGGGCAGCTTGTGTCAGCTGTCCAGTGTCTGGTTCTATTCTGTGGGTCTAACAGCTATGCTGCTGTGTTTTCTGTGGCAAATTGTGTCACGCTTGGTGCACTTGGTCACGGTGGGTGGCGGTCATTCATGGTTCCGGTTGTCTGATACGTTTGATTAGACGGTCGGTCGACTGCGGGGCACTGCGTCCTGCTAGGGTGCAGCAGCCACAGTGCGTGCTGTTGTCCTGGCTCTAAGAGTTACTCCACTCACTTTTCTGTTGTCTGCTGTGGCACGTACGGATGCATGCATGCATGCACACACGTGTGTGCGCGTGTGCATACACACACACACACACGCACGCATATGCACACGCACACACACATGCACACAGATCACCCACTCACACACACACAATGACGCACACACAGACATACACACAGACACCATAATATCACGAATAGTGATAGACGTAACTGAAGGACACACACTCACACACAGACACTCATACACACACACACACACACACACACACACCACACATCACACACACACACACACACACACATCACACACACACACACACACACACACACACACACACACACATCTACACACACACACACACACACACATAACACACACACACACCACACACCAACACACCACACACACACACACACACACACACACACACACACACACACACACACACACACACACACACACAACCACACACACACACACACGCACACACACACACATAGATACACAGAAGTCTGGCCTGAAAGAGGTGATAAGATTCGTGTGGTGTCGTTACGTTCCATTCTGAAAACTAAAGCACAAGAAATGATTTTTTTACAGTACGAAGCAGCAACAGTAAAAAAAACCCAGTTCACACTGCTGACAAAAAGAGTGGAAAGTGGATATATATATATATATATATATAGAGAGAGAGAGAGAGAGAGAGAGAGAGATGTGGATTAAACAAAATAAAATCCATTGTCTAACACTTCTTGAGAGAACTTAATAATATATACAAGGTTGAAAAGTAGAGGCATTGTTTAGAAATGAAGTACATGATATTTAAACAGAAAATGGTGTCCCCCATGAAAAAACTTGTTGATGTGGCTGATAAGGGAATGAGTTTGAGAAGGAGGGTGAGGGGAAGAGGGGGGGGGGGGGACGAAGCAAGCAAAAAGGGTTGATGGTAACATCTAGGCTACTGAAAGTCAAGAAAACTTCCATTGCTGTGTAAAATGCTAACCACTGTACCCTTTATAGTCAGGCATGCCGGAGGTCTCTTGTTTCTCGAATGTCTTGTAGATGAGAGAAGAAAGGTAGTATGCTTGTGTGTGTGTGTGTGTGTGTGTGTGTGTGTGTGTGTGTATGTGTGTGCGTGTGTGTGTTTGTGTGTGTGTGTGCGTGTGTGTGTGTGTGTGTGTGTGTGTGTGTGTGTGTGTGTGTGTGTGTGTGTTTCCTTTATTTGTTTATTTCTTTGTGTGTTTTCTTCCTAGATGATCTCATTGAAATGTTTGAATTCTTCTTGTGTGCAGTTCTTCTTTATGTATTGATATTCTGTTTTGTTGTTGTTGTTGTTGATTAAATCTCTCTCCCCCTCCCCAGAACCACCCCAGAGTTGTATAATGAACTATATACTGTCATGTTGACATTCTGTCTTGTTGTCAATGTAGGAAAATCATTTAAAAAAAAAAAAAAAGGGGGGGGGGGGGGGGGGAGAAAAAAAAACGGGCGGAAAGTGGAGCTCAGCTGTTTTGGATTGCGGTCATAGGTGTCTGAGAGAAAAAAAAAACAACAACAACCCCCCCCCCTTCTGCTGAAACGAGAGGGTCTGGTTTCCCTGGGGACAGCAAGCCAGGTCTCAGCTGAACTGTGTTCCATTGCTCTGCTTCAGCCTTTTTCTTTTTTTCTTTTTTCTTTCTTTTTTTTTTTTTTTGCTGCAGCATGGTTAAAACCATGTGAGGATGGTTTGGGTTTCAGCTGACAAAAGTATTGTGTGGTGGTGTTGTATGTACTACATGACTGACTGATATGGATAATGGCAGACGACGACATGGTCAGAGCAGGTTATGTAGTTTGCGAAGTGAGGTGAGGACTGCATGCAGGAATTGAAACAAATTTTGTGATTGTTTTTATCATCATTATTATCATTGTCGTTATTATTATTATTATTGTTATTATGATTATCATCATTGTCATCGTTATTGTCATATTATTATCATCATTATAATTATTATCCTCAATTATATTGTATTATTATTATATCATCATTAATAATTATTATTATTATCATAATTATATTATCATTATTTTATATCATATTATAAGTATTATCGCATTATTATTATTATTTGTTATTATATTATCATCATCATTATTATCATCATTATTATTAATATCATTATTGTATATTATTAATTCCTCTCATATTATTGTTGTTGTTATTAGTAGTAGTAGTAGTAGTGGCACAAGTAGTAATTTGTTAGTTTACTGTTACAGCATGAATTGAGAAACTAACTGCCGGAAAATGGATACCTGCAGGCATGTATGCATTTGTACATCTTGTCTTTCATAGAAATCAGAAGATTATGCTGGCAGGAAAATCATTTGAGCCACGCTGCTCCCTTATGGTTAGAGCAGATAGTGGTTTTTTTTTATTTGTTTGTTTGTTTGCTTGCTTGCTTGCTTTCTCTCTCTCTCTCACTCCTCTCTCTCTCTCCTCTCTCCTCTCTCTCTCTCTCTCCCCCTCCCCTCTTCTCTCCTCTCCCTCTCCCTCCCTCTCCCTCTCCTCCTCTCCATCCTCTCCTCTCTCTCTCCCCCCCTCCCTCCTCTCTCTCTCTCCTCTCCCCCTCTCTCCCTCCTCCTCTCTCCCTCCTCTCCTCTCTCCCTCTCTCGTCGCACTCCTCTCCTCTCATCTCTCTCTTACCTTCGCTTCCTCTCCTCTCATTCGTCTCTCCAGGACTCCTATCTCGCCCCCCCCCC
>CM065727.1:9501499-9546499 GCA_033310375.1 Conus canariensis
AAAGCAAGAGCAATGGGTTAACACACAGGAAAGCGGAGCAGTGGGAACACACAAAAGCAGAGAGAGTAGTAACACACGGAAAGCATAAGCATGGGTAAACAGGAAAGAGAGAGCAGGGGTAACACACAAAAGCAGAGAGCAGTGGGTAACACACAGGAAAGCAGAGAGCGTGGGTAACACACAGGAAAGCAGAGAGCAGTTGGGTAACACAGAAAGCAGAGAGTAGAGGGTAACACACAGGAAAGTAGAGAGCTGTGGGTAACACACAGGAAAGCAGAGAGCATGCATTCACACAGAAAACAAGAGAGCATGGGTAACAACAGGAAAGCAGAGAGCAGTGGGTAACACACAGGGCAAGAGAGAGCAGTGGGTAACACACAGAAAGCAGAGAGCATGCGTAACACACAGGAAAGCAGAGAGCAGTGGATAACACCCAGGAAAGCAGAGAGCAGTGGGTAACACACAGGAAAGCAGAGAGCATGTGCGTTTCAAACAGGAAAGCAGAGAGCAGTGGGTAACACACAGGAATGCAGAGAACAGTGGGTAACACACAGGAAAGCAGAGAGCAGTGTGTAACACACCAGGAAAGCAGAGAGCAGTGCGTTCACACAGGAAAGCAGAGAGCAGTGGGTAACACAAGGAAAGCAGAGAGCAGTGGATAACACACAGGAAAGCAGAGAGCAGTTGGTAACACACAGGAAAGCAGAGAGCAGTGGGTAACACACAGGAAAGCAGAGAGCAGTGGTAACACACAGGAAAGCAGAGAGCAGTGCGTTCACACAGGAAACAGAGAGCAGTGGGTAACACACAGGAAAGCAGAGAGCAGTGGGTAACACACAGGAAAGCAGAGAGCAGTGTGTTCACACAGGAAAGCAGAGAGCAGTGGGTAACACACAGGAAACAGAGAGCAGTGCGTTCACACAGGAAAGCAGAGAGCAGTGGGGTAACACAGGAAAGCGGGAAGCAGTGTGTTCACACAGGAAAGCAGAGAGCAGTGGGTAACACACAGGAAGCAGAGAGCAGTGGGTAACACACAGGAAACGAGAAGCAATGGGTAAACACAGGAAAGCAGAGAGCAGTGGGTAACACACAGGAAAGCGGAGAGCAGTAGGTAACACACAGGAAAGCGAGAGCAGTGTGTTCACACAGGAAAGCAGAGAGCAGTGGTAACACACAGGAAAGGCAGAGAGCAGTGGGTAACACACAGGAAAGCAGAGAGCAATGGGAAAACACAGGAAAAGCAGAGAGCAGTGGGTAACACACGGAAAGCGGAGAGCAGTAGGTAACACACAGGAAAGCAGAGAGCATGGGTAAACACACAGGAAAGCAGAGAGCAGTGGGTAACACACAGGAAACAGAGAGCAATGGGTAACACACAGGAAAGCAGAGAGCAGTGCGTTCACACAGGAAAGCAGAGAGCAGTGCGTTCACACAGAAAGCAGAGAGCAGTGGATAACACACAGAAAAGCAGAGAGCAGTAGATAACACACAGGAAAGCAGAGAGCATGCGTTCACACAGGAAAGCAGCGAGCAGTGGGTAACACACAGGAAAGCAGAGAGCAGTGGGTAACACAGGAAAGCAGAGAGCAGTGGGTAACACACAGGAAAGCAGAGAGCAGTGGGTAACACACAGGAAAGCAGAGAGCAGTGCGTTCACACAGGAAAGCAGAGAGCAGTGCCGTTCACACAGGAAAGCAGAGAGCAGTGCGTTCACACAGGAAAGCAAGAGACAGTTGTTCACATAGGAGTGGTGGTGTGGGTGACAGGTTTGAAGCAACGAGCGGTTTGTACGGATAGGGAGGGTGGTGGGTAACGTAGCAAAGCAGTGAACAGTGTGTTGTGCAAACAGGAGAGTGAGTGTGTAACACTAGCAAAGGGGAATGAACAGGTGTGTGCAAACAGGAGGTGAGTGTGTAACATAGCAAAGAGCAGTGAACAGTGTATTGTGCAAACAGGAGGGTGAGTGTGTAACATAGCAAAGCAGTGAACAGTGTGTTGTCAAACAGGAGGGTGAGTGTGTAACATAGCAAAGCAGTGAACAGTGTTTGTGAAAACAGGGGGTGAGTGTGTAACATAGCAAAGCAGTGAACAGTGTGTTGTCAAACAGGAGGGTGAGTGTGTAACATAGCAAAGCAGTGAACAGTGTGTTGTCAAACGGGAGGGTTGTGTGTAACATAGCAAAGCAGTGAACATGTGTTGTCAAACAGGAGGGTTAGTGTGTAAATAAACAGTGTGTTGTGCAAACAGGAGGGTTAGTGTGTAAATAAACAGTGTGTTGTGCAAACAGGGGGTGAGTGTGTAACATAGCAAAGCAGTGAACAGTGTGGTTGTGCTAAAAGGAGGGTGAGTGTGTAACATAGCAAAGCAGTGAACAGTGTGTTGTGCAAACAGGAGGGTGAGCGTGTAACATAGCAAAGCAGTGAACAGTGTGTGCGAACAGGGTCGGGGTGGTGGTGGGTAAACGTTGGAAAGCAGTGACCAGTATGTACAGAAAGAGGAGGTTGATGTATTTATAACATGGGAAAGTAGTGAACCATGTGTGCAAACAGAGGGGTTGGTGGGTCACTTTGGAAAACGATGAAGAATGCGCTAACCAGGGAGTGTTGGTGTAGTAAACGTAGGAAGGCATTGAACAGTGTTTACAATTCAGAGAGTGGGGGGGGGGGTGGGGGGGGGGGGGGGTTGGGGGGGGGGGGTGGGGGGGTGTGTTTGGGGGGGGGGGGGTGTGGGATCATACATAGGAAACCACTGAACAGTGTGTAAAATCGAAGAGGTTGTACAGTAATAACAGGGCAGCAGTGAAGATTGTGTACAATCAAGGGGGGTAAGCTGTCAGGTAATAACACGATGCAAGGAACACTGATACAAATTTAAAACTGTTGTAGTGCTTCCTATGCTTGTTCCCGCCCCCCCCCACCCCCCCCCCCCCCCCTTACACTGGCTACAGGCCTGAGACTGCAAAAAAAAAAAAGAAGAAAAAAACAAAAGAAAACAAGAAACCCTAAAATAACACAGAGGTAAGAAGCAAATCTGTCGGCAAGGTCTGGATTATTAGTCTGTTTACTTTTTGCTGGAGTTGGTGTATTCACTGAAAATAGGATGCCAAGTTCAGCACTTGCTTATACATTTTTTTTTTTTTCCCGGATGCAATGCAGTCTTGGTAAAATGGGTAATAGATATATATTTCTGTTATTAACTTTCACACTGAACTCCTTCTCCTCCTTTTGCATAGAAAAATGAACCTACATTTCTGTCTACATATATATATATATTATATATATATATATATTAAAAAAACAACAAAAAACTTTGATGTCATAGAGTACTGTTCATGGCAGGTCTGAGTGTGTCTTCATGGGCGCTACCTGAAGACGTTTATTGTTTCTATCTTAAGTTGTTGTTGTTGTTGTTGTACCCTGACTCAAAGACTCCAGGGATCATCCGAACAGCTGAAGCACTTGAACGCTGTGGTACAAATGCATCAGCTAGGGATGAGAGCATTACGTGTGTGACTGTTTTTGGTTACCCCACCACGTGGGCAGCCACACTCTTGACTTCGAGGGTTTTTGGAGACTGATGGTGTTTTTCTGGGAGCTTTTCACGAGTGAAGACAATCCCCATATAACTACGCTGAGCATAACATTTTGATGTAGCCTTGGTGTTCTAGCCAATGTCAATTGGTCTGAAAACCTTGAGCCAAGGCGGTTATTGTTTCTATTTGAAGTCGGCCTTCGGATTTTTGTTTTGTTTTGTAGTTGTCTGATTTATATAAAGTATATGAACAGGCATAGATAGTCACATTGACGAGTTTCTGTTTTTTTTTTTCTTTTTTTTTTTGACTTTGTTGGACTGGTTGGTCGGGGTTTTTGTTTGTTTGGTTGGTTGTGTTTTTTTTTTTTCTTTTCTTTTTTTTGACTCACGTGTAAACGAAGCGAGTCGTGTAATCATCCTTTTTCCGTTGGTTGGTGGTTGTGTTTGTTTTGGTGGTTTCCAGTGATGGCGTATCTGAATTTGCCAGAGTGATGAACATTGATGAAACATTTCAGTCCATCCCGTTAACGCCGTGAATATGCCATGAACACTTTCAGAAATATGTTCATGATTACAAAATGAATATTTTCTTATCAGTTGCTGTGAGTTAGAAGAACTGCTTTACCTGTGATAAAGAAATCTGTTGTATTGATAAGGAAATGTCTCAACAATTAGAGATGCAGACATAGATGAACATACCACTGAATATAGAATAAAGTGAGATAGGCCACATGTAATATATCTTAACCAAATATGTGAATTGATCACCTACTAAGATGAATCAAGCCAAGAAAGCTAAATTAAAGCAGCAGATAGAAGCGTCTTGTTTCAACAATAACCCACAGAAAGAAAACTGCACAAAAAACATTGTGTGAATTTTTACATTATTGCCAGAAAGGATGGAAAGTAGCCGCTCATCGTGGGGGAAAATGCAAAGTGGATACATCAAATGCAATAAAACAAAACATGAGTTTGTGTAAAATAAGATGTCATATCATGGGGGAAAAATCCAAAGAGGACACATCAAATGCAACAGAACAAAATATAAGTGTGTTCAGAATAAGAAGTCATTATGTAGCGATGTCAATATCATCAGATAATACATGTTTAGATCAAGTCCGCGCTTGAAACGGGACTATCACGCAAGCAAAACAGGAATTGATGTTAAAGCATCCACCCAAACAAGGTCGCTGGCAGCGCACATGCCTGTTTTAACACCCCCCCCCCCCCCCCCCCCCAAACTGTTGAAATCTCTCGGAGAACAGCCTTAAAGTTATCCACTTTCCACCCCTTTGAAAAAATGTTCGACACTGTGCACCCAGATTGAAAGCCCCACTGCATGTGGCTGTCATATTCTGCATGATATACTATGTAAACAAGATCTGCGTGTCTCACTCCTGCCGCCCCTTACCACCCCCCCCCCCCCACCCCCCACCTTTCAAAATGTCCCCACCCACAGTTTTGCCTTCCACCCACAATGGTCTGTCTTCTTCTTCACATGTCACACGATAGGCAAATAGCCTTTTTTTTTTTTTTTTTCTTTTTGGTTAGTGGGCTGTTGACATGGGAGCATTTACTAGTTTCGTTTGGAGAGGCAGATCAGGTTGGTGTATATATACACGTAGATCATAAGATTATATTAGAAAATAATCTCCAGTACGAACGATTTTGTGTGCGTGTTTTTTTTTTTGTTTGTTTTTCGTCATGCTCCATTATCTTGAAGTTCAAAAGAAATCATACTCCTTTCCATGTTATGAAGAAAAAGAAAACAGAAAACAATAAGCTATCTGAATAGCGTAAAGGGGAAAATGTGTGTCGGTGATAATATGGAGATAAAATGATTGTTCAGGGACTGTGTGTGGGTGTGCACGAATGTGGTTTGTGTGTTAGGGCACTTTCTGTGTGTGTGTGTATATGTTGTGTGTGTGTGTGTGTGTGTTGTTGTGAGTCATGTGCGCACGCACCCAGGCGCTCAAGCACATGCATGCTCATGTATATGTGCGCCCACATGTATGTGTGAGTACATGCGTGTGTTGTGTATGTGTGTGCATTCATGCATGTGTGCTTTCATGTGTGTGAGTGTGTGTGTGCGTGTGCGTGCGTGCGTGCGTGTGTGTGTTGTAGTGTGTGTTAGTGTGTGTGTGTGTGTGTGTGTGTGTGGTGTTGTGTGTGCATGTGTGTGTCGTGTGCGTGTGTGGTTGTGTGTGTGTGTGTGTGTGTGTGTTGTGTGTGTGTGTGTGTGTGTGTGTGTGTGTGTGTTGTGTTGTGTGTGGTGTGTGTGTGTGTGTGTGTGTGTTCTTGCACCTGCTCCATTTTCCTGCCCACCCCCCACCCCCCACCCCCCTATTCCCCTCTATTCTTTGTGTGTTCCCAGTAGTGTCTGTGTGTGTGTGTGTGTATAAAGAGAAAGGAAGGTGGCAGTCTGTGCCATATTCCCAGTCTCAGCTCACTCTACCCACTCCCTTCTGTGTGTGTGTGTGTGTGGTGTGTGTGTGTGTGGTGTGTGTGTGTGTGCGTGTGTGTGTTGTGTGCGTGTGCGTGTGCGTGGGCGGAGTGCACTGCTTCACACAATTTGGCTTTGAGGAAAAATTGTTTATCGCGGCAAAAAGATATTAAAACAGGCTTCACATTAATTGCTTCTCCTCCTCCTCCTCCTCCTCTCTCTCTCTCTCTCTCTCTCTCTCTCTCTCTCTCTCTCTGTTTCTATCTCTCTCATGTGTGTGTGTATGTGTTTGTGTGTTGGAGATTTAACGTGGCGACAGCCCTGATATGGCCCTTTGCGGTCGGCTGGGCTGTAAGCAACATTACCTTACCTTACCATTACCTTGTGTGTTAGAGAGAGAGAGAGAGAGAGAGTGTGTGTGTGTGAGTGTGTGTGTGAGATAGAGAGAGAGAATGTGTATGTGTGTATCTGTGCATGCATTCATGCGTGCATGCACATGCACCCTGTCTCAAGTTCAATGAAACTAGACCCAGTTTGGAGATAATTTGAGGTAGTCATCACAAAAATGTATCATGATCCAGTACACAGGAACAGATCGGTTCGTCCACCCACAGGACAGTTAAGCCTGCTCCGTGCATGAAAGCTGAGATGGATGACACAGACGCAATATTGGATTCATTTATCACAATTCCATTATACATTAGCCAGCCAGAGTTCATGTCCAGATAAGTTGTTTACGGCCCAGTATTAGCCAGCCATCAGACAAAATTGACATTGGCCATGGCTTCATAATCCCAGCCGCAAACATTGAGTTGCTTCATTATCATCCCAGAGAGAAACCAGTCAGCTTGCTTTATAATCCAGTATGTACACACACACACACACACACACACACACACACACCACACACACACCAGAGATATATATATAGTTATATGTATATAGTTATATCTAGTTATATAGAATTATATATACAGTTATATATGTATATATCTCTCTTTCTCTCACACACACACACATACACCATCTAACCAAAGAGTGAGCGAGCGAGTGTGAGTGAGTGTGTGTGTGTGTGTGTGTGTGTGTGTGTGTGTGTGTGTGTGTGTGTGTGTGTGAAAGGCTGAATCACGCACAACGTTCAGTAAACTAGAGACGTCTCCCCATTGAAGTTTGCCCCGGATAGAAATAATCATGAAGAGAAAGATCGTCATCAACTTTTCCACTACAACAGTCCAATAACAGAAAAGTACTAGTGGAACATGAGAACACTGTAAGTTCAGTGTTTATTACATGATATACAAAATTAACTGAATCTTCAACAAAAAGAATCTAATTTGTTTCCATTTCTGCCTGCAGTCCCCTCGTTTCGAAACTCACTGTGATTCACACTGACCCTTCTTAGCTTTGTATTTCGCTTCAGTCATCAATTTTTAGGTGTGCGCTTGGTGGTTGATTGTCTGCTGTTCTTCATCTTCATTGTCCTGAACGTTGTTGATCTTGCCTGATGAAGAACTGTGTGGTTGAAACGCGTCATGTTTTTGTTGTTTGTTGTTGTTTGTCTTGTCATTTGTTTGGCCCTGCTGTTTGGTGGCAGACTCACTAAGAATTCTTTTTAAAAGTTTGTTTTAATTTTGGCCTGAAGTCACTTTTGGCCCTGTGGTTTGTGACAGACCGCTATAATTCTTTAAAGTTTGTTTTAATTTGGCCTGAACTCACTGTTGGCCCTTTGTTTGTTGACAGACTCGCTAATATTTCTTATAAAAATTTGTTTCAATTTTGGCCTAAAGTCACTGTTTGGCCCAGTTGTTTGGCAGACTCACTAATAATTCTTATAAATATTTGTTTCAATTTTGGCCTGAAGTCATTTTTTGGCCCTGTTGTTAGGCAGACTCACTAATAATTCTTTTGAAAATTTGTTTTAATTTTGGCCTGAAGTCACTGTTTGGCCTTGTTGTTTGTTTGGCAGACTCACTAATAATTCTTTTTGAAAACTTGTTTTAATTTTGGCCTGAAGTCACTGTTTGGCCTTGTTATTTGTTTGGCAGACTCACTAATAATTCTTTTCGAAAATTTGTTTCAATTTTGGCCTGAAGTCACCTCACATTGAAACTAACAGTTTCTTCCCAAAGTTAAAAAGTGGCAGGGGGAAAGTGCAGAACATGGATTCAGTGCTTGTTCTGTTCTTTAAAGTGCTGGTGATGCAAGCAGCTGAGAGAAAAACAAGCGGATGTTATTAGATTTTTTTTTCTTTAATCTGTGTATCTTCTATTGAAAGAGTTCCATGAATAATTGTGACAGTTGTGCATACATCTTATCACATAAATCATGATGACACAACAAGGGATTTTATTTGGAGCATCAAAATGTTGAATCTTCCCCCCCCCCCCCCCCCCCCCCCTTTTTTTTTTTTTTTTCCTAAATTTTGTTTCTTTTTTTTTTTCTTGTAAAAAGGAAAGGGCAAATTTGCATTTCTGTAAGTTAAAAAAATATCATGCTTTCTGCTAGAGTTAATCTCGTTTAGTGTGTTTAAAAAAAAACAACTGAATGAAAACACTTAAAACTGTCCAACAAACAATATAAAACAGTGGTTTTATAATCAGTATGCAAGGACACACACGCACACACACACACACACACACACACACACACACACACACACACACACACACACACGCACACACTTGCTCACTCACTCTTTGTTAGATTAACCTTGCACACACACACACACACACACACACACACACACACACACACACACACACACACACACACACACACAAAGAGTCTGTATAACGTATGTTTAGATGATTAAGGACACAAACATGCGGGCACACACGCAGACACACACACAAATGGGCATGCACGCACGCACACACAATGTGCAGATTATTATTATTATTATTATGAACATTTATGACGCCTAATCAATTGAATGCCCTAGGCGTTTACAATATCACAACAGACATCAAATCACACAATATATAACAATCATACATGAGAAAAAGGCATCAAAATCCAAAGCAAGGACACAAACTCAGATGCGGCTTTGTCCAGACACTTTGAAAACAGAAAGTTCAGTTTAAAAGTGTAACGTCTTAAAAATATCTATCAATGTTTGTATTGGCTCATTAAATAGCTTAAAACAATGTAACGTTCAATGTGTATAATTATGTACTCTCAGTCTCTGACAATCACCAATGTGCTAATAGGATGAGCTAATTAATGCAGTTTTCTTTTGGAATATACTTGTACGAAAATTAGTTGAAATGATGGACTCTTTAGACAAATGAGGGAGGGGAGGTAGGGTTGTAACAAAATCTCTGGGGAAGTTTCTGTGTGCTTTGCACTGTTGCTCAAGTGATGATTCAAGACAAACCTGTGCATGAAATATGATAAATGTGAGTTGGGGAGTATGGTGGATTTTTTTTTTTTTTTTTTTACACTGCAAAATGCGTGAGCATGGAAGGTCTAATGTACACACCTGGATTTGAAAGCCATATATTCTCCACGACAGATGGAGGCTGTCAGTTTTTCCACACACTGCAGTGGTTTAAAATACAGACGAAATAATTAGGATATGTATATTTTTGTACCATTGTATTTCATTAGCAGATGAGCAGGCTTTTATTGCCCAATTGTCATTTTGCAAGTTTCAGACTATTACAGGCCTCATCACAAATTTTATGTGCATGTAATACCCCACACTTTTTGCTTTTTTTTTGTTTTGTTTTACAGCTTATACAATCCCAGTTCCCCACTCCTCTTTGCTTGAGCTGGCACACATTACGTTTTTACAAATAGGCACCACTCACTCTCAATTGTGTACTGCTTCCCCCTCCATCCTCACTCCCTCTCCCTCCCTCACACACACACACACACACACACACACACACACACACACACACACACGTGTGCGCAAGTACCATGCACACATACACTCACACTCTCACACACACACACACACACACAACACACACACAGAACACACACACACACACATGAGACACACACACACACACACACACACACACACACACACACACGCACGCACACGTGTGCACAAGTACCATGCACGCATGCACTCACACATTCACACACATGAGACACACACACACACACACACACACACACACACACACACACACACACACACACACACAATGTGCAGATGCGGCGCAACCCAAACACTTTTTTTTTTTTAAAACAGAAAGTTCAGTTTAAAAGTGTAATGCCTTGAAAATATTTATCAGTTTTTGTATTGGGTCATTAATTAGGTTAATTAAGCAATGTAACAGTGAATGTGCATGTGTATGGGAGGTAGACGAAGAGGGGTTGAGGGGTGACGGTACACATTGAAAAACGACGTAAACTGATAACCCTAATGGCGGTTTGTGAGACAAGAGAGAGAGAGAGAGAGAGAGGGAGGGGATGGGTGGGCAGAGAGAGAGAGAGGATGGTGCAGGCTGGCGATTGTCACGTTACAGGCAGATATTCGCCATAATTGTTTTATGAATTAGCAACTAACATCAAATGTGCACCTGGTATTAATGTATTTAAGAAGAACCTCATAGATCTATAAACATGAATTAATAACTAAAATAAAATATGAATGTGATGGATAAATTAGACTGAGCTAGTCTACGACTGGACCAACAGACATAAGGGAGAAAAAAAAAAAAAAAAAAAAAAAAAATATATATATATATATAGAAGGGGCGTAAAAAGCCTAAATAGGCTAAGTTGTTTGATACAACGCCCCAAATCCAGATCCTGATCCTGATCCATATTTCATGTACCTGATTTAGGGCAAACTAGCGTCACGTTCTGAGTTGCGTCGGCAAGATGTTGCACCAAAAAAAAAAAAAATAAAAAAATAAATAAATGAAAAAAAAATAAAATAAAATAAATAAATAAATGAGAGATCGACTACACTTGTATGATTTACGAACAAAACGATTCTGGTTGTGGTGGTGGAACTGAAAAGGGGACGACGCACCACTCATTCAGTGCTTAAAATTTTTTGCGTTGTCTTGCGCCATTTTGAAAGCAAGCTACTACATTTTTTTTTTTTCCCGGAGGGAGGGAGGGAGAACAGGGGTGATGAGAGGTAACAGGCTGAGGTGAAAGGGGAGGGGGGAGACATGTCCACTTGACACCCCCCCACCCCCGCCCACCCTCCTCCACCGCCCCTTTGAATTTCGGTGATTTTTCGCTTTTCCACAGTAGAAATCCCATGAAACTTAACAAGTTAAAAATTTAATAGGGGATGCTGGGTAAGCCGAACCGCGAAAGAGTCGATGTCTCAAGAGGTCGTCAGAGGATGGCCAAGACCATCATGAAGAAGGCGAACTCGGGGGATGGCCGTCGGGGCATTGGTGGTTTCATTGGGTCGGAACGTTTTAAAGAAAAGGAAGTACTCCAAAATTTTGAAATAAGTTTTTATTTGCCTGAAGAGGGCTTTAGCAAAACAAACAAAAAAAAGAAAAAAAAGAAAAAAAAAAAAACACCTAGGAATATGGGATTCTCTCTCTTTTCCGTTGCTATTATAACCAAGGAAGGTTCCAGCAACGTACAGATCCTGATCCTGATCCTGATTCTGGCGAACCGGGGCTAGGAGAATCGGACCTTTTCCTGAAAGGGACAACGTCCTAATCGGCTCTACCCAGTACATTCGGGAAGCGGAAGGAAACAGACGGGCCGGTGGTGGTGGTGGTGGTGGTGGTGGTGGTGGCTTGGAATTGTGTGACACTGGTCGTGGTCGCCGTTTCTGCTTGTCTCCTTCACCTGTATCACCTATCCCCTAGTCTTGAAGACCGTTGGGGCGCCCCACCGAAGACTCTGCAACCAGCTTGCTTCCTCCGCTCCTCAAACTCCTGGTTCTCCAGACAGCTCTTAGGCAGTTTATTATATTATTATTATATTGGGTATTTATATAGCGCCTATCCTCGGTCACAGACCAAGCTCTAAGCGCTTTACAATAAACACACTATCTCACTCACTCAACGGGCTGCCTACCCAGGTAGAGCCGGCCGAAGAGCAGTCTACTGGCGCTCATTCAGTCGTTTCCCGTACCATTCAAATATCAGTCACTCGTTTTCATACATCTCATGTATTCCTCCAGTTTCTCACATAGGGTGCATGCGTGTTTATACGTGTCCTCCATTTCCACCGGTACACGATGGCACACGATAACAGTAAGTGACAATTTTTGTGGCTTGGTAAGAAATACCAGGCGGCTATCTTCAATCTACATCAGTTTTGCCTGGGCAGCAGGGACCCCCCCCCCCCCCCCCCCCTCTGCTCTTTTCGATTTTCAACTGCCGTGGGTTCTTTAACGTGTGCAGGGGGGCCAGGAAGGCACACGGGTCTGACTCGCTTATAGTCCCCATCCGATGGACTTGACGTTCAGTTCGATTTGTCATTCAGACTGGGAAAGAAAGGGCCAGGAAGGCAGGGCTCGAACCCACGCGCTTCTCACACGTTGGATTGGCAGGCGAACGTCTAAACCACTCTGCCACCTTTCTTCCTAAAGTAAGGAAGTTTGCAGAGTGTGAGGCCGGCCAGTCCATGGTTCAGTGATGTTGTCCTCCTATCGCTTTCTTCGTCTTCCTCTCCTTCTGCTTGTCAGATCAATTCTGTTCTTGGTAGATCTGTGTGTGTGTGTCATTTGCTTCCCCTGACCTGTCATATTTCTGTGTCCCTGTTTCTCCTCCTAATCTCTCTCAATCTCTCTCTGTTTATCTCTTTCTCTCTCTCTCTGTGTCTGTCTCGCTCTCATTTCTGTGTTCCTGTTTCTCCTCCTAATCTCTCTGTCTTTCTCTCTCAGTCTCTGTCTCTTTCTCTCTCTCTCTCTCCTCTCTCTCTCTCTCTCTCTCTCTTTCATTTCTGTGCCCCTGTTTCTCCTCATAATCTCTCTCTCTCTCTCTCTCTCTCTCTCTCTCTCTCTCTCTCTCTCTCTTCTCCCCTCTCTCTCTCTCTCTCATTCATTTCTGTGTCCCTGTTTCTATTCCTAATCTCTCTTTCTCTCTTTCTCTCTCTCTCTCTCTCTCTCTCTCTCTCTCTCTCTCTCCTCTCTCTCTGTCTCTCTCTCTCTCTTCCCCTCTACTTCACTCCCCCATCACCCCCACCCTCAGGCATGCGTGCGTGTGTTTGTGTGCGTGAGAGATAGAGAGAGGAGGAGGAGGGAGGAGAGAGAGAGAGGGGGGGAGGGGAGAGAGAGAGAGAGAAAGAAAGAGAAGGGAGAGGGAGGATGGGATGGGGAGGGGGGAAGAGGGAGTGTAACCCCGCATTATCAAATATACACTACCAGGCAGAGCAGAGTTCAGTCCCCATGGCTCTGACCCTGCAGACAGTGCGGAGTTCAGTCCCCTTGGCTCTGACCCCATGCCTGACCCCAGTTGGCACCTAACCCACCACTACAACAACTAACCTGCTACCAGGTTGCTGACTGGCCCTTCCTTTTTTTTTTTTTTGCCCCCCCCCCCCCCCCGCCCCCCTCCCCCTTACTGCTTTTTTCTTTTTCTTTGTCTGCCCTGGGCTGGTCCTGTCGTTGCGCCCCTCCCCTCCCCCACCCCACCCCCACGCTCCCACCCTTTTTTTTCTTTTTTTCTTTTTTTTTTACGCGCTGTACCGAGTGGTGTATGGAAAAAAGGTTCAGGTCGGGTAGTGTGTGTGTGTGTGTGTGTGTGTGTGTGTGTGTGTGTGTGTGTGTGTGTGTGTGAGTGACGTTTACCGTTAATCCGTTAATTGAGATGACTGTTGGTTTTTTTTGTTGTTGTTCCCTAGGAAGATTTACGTTAATTAAGTCGACAGTTGGGTACTTGTTGTTGTTGTTCTGAAAGAGATCAGCATTTTTCATCTAATCTAAGAATTTACAGAAGAAAGTGGGTGTTTTTTTTTTTTTTTTTTAAATTTCCAGTATCTGTTTAGGTGTGTTGTAAAGGGTTGTGTGAATTTGTTTTTAATGAGTTGCGAGTTGACTGCAACGCGGTAACAATCCTGATACGGCCTTTGTGGTCGGCTGGGCTATAAAGCAACGTTACCCATACCTTGTTCCCTTGAACCTCCATCATGACACGATCCTGCACATTCTCCACAAAGATGAACTGCAACGTGATAGACTATTTTTTTGACATATTATCCTGTGACGTAACAGGAAACTGTGGCAGATTTAGTTATTCTGTAGATGCTGGTCAAAGAAAGTACCTACGTGACCTAGGCCAATTGATGTCGTTCATGAGTTTGATCAGTTTCTGCCCTGGGGAAGTTCTGTGCTGAAGTATCGGGAACCACGAGTGTTCGGGAAACGAATAACCCAGAGAGAGAGAGAGAGAGAGAGAGAGGCTTATTGTTTACACATACGTTGATCCTTGAAACAGGGGTGTGTATATCCACGGGGTAAAGAACATTAAGACAAAACAAACAAAACAAAACGCAAATTGGTAACATATGGCACACTCAGTTGCGCTCACATTCTTCATTTAGAGAGAGAGAGAGAGAGAGAGAGAGAGAGAGAGAGAAGAGTTGCGCCTTAATTAAAGAAAAAAAAAAGAAAAGAAAACCCTGCCTGACACTGGCATGTACTTGGTGACAATAATGATGACTGCGTATCGTGTTGATTAATTACAATAAGCCACCAATTGTGGGCTTTCTTGTCAGTTTATTGTTTCCCATCTGCTTCTACTTTTGGTTTTGCTATTCAAAACTCGATTACAAAATACAAAAAAGAAAAAAGAAAAAAGTTCTGAGTCTATTGATAACTTTTTTTCCCCCTTCTTCTTCTGCCGACGCAGGCTGATACTTCTGCGGACACCCCCTGTATAGACAGGCAAGGATTAATTCCATCTACCCAACAAAGGGAGTGGAGTTTTGTGTGCATGACCGTTTTTTTTTTAATCCTGCCATTGAGGCAGCCATACTCCATCTTCGTGGAAGGTGCATGCTATGTGTAACGTGTCATCCATACCAACGGCCAAACTGGCCTTTTCTTCCGAAAGTTGGTGATGGCATTTTACCTGTGTACAAGACGTTGTGCGTGCGTTCACACACGGAGCCTCGGTTTATAGTCTCATTCAAAGGACTGTATGGGAAATGGAGTCAGAACCAATGTTCTTTTCCATCTTCCTGAACTCGCTCGCATTCTCCCCATACCATCGCCACCCCCGTAACCCAGTCTCTCTCTCTCTCTCTCTCTCTCTCTCTCTCGTGCTTTCCGGTCAGATTAGCCAGTAGCTGAGGTCACGTAGTATTATTTTAGGGCGGAAATGGTGGTGGTGGGGATGGAGATGGGGTGGGGGATGGGGGTTGGGGTGACTGTCCTTTTTTTTTTTTTTTTTTTTTTTTTTCGATTTTTGCCAATGTCGCTGGCGTGCTCCGATCCGTCCTATTAATAATCCTGCAGCTTGCTATGAAAACACTGAAAGATGACGAGGGGGAAGTGAATGGGCCGACACACCGGGTGTTCTGTTGGTTTTCTTTGTTATCGCTGAGTGGATGTTTTCATTCGATTTTGTTGAGCTGTTGATTTGATGTTTAGTGCCGTGTGCTTTGTTTTCAGTGTTAATAGTCAAATTTAATTGATGGGTTTTTTGTCTTTGTCGTGGCTGAATTGATGGATGTTATTCGGTTTTGTGTGTGTGGGTGTGGTGTGTGTGTGTGTGTGTGTGTGTGTGTGTGTGTGTGTGTGTTGTTTTTTTTCTTTGTTTGTCATCCGTGATTTTTAGCGTTCATTCGTCTTTTTTTTTTCTTTGTCATTGCTTGATTTGATGTTCGTTTTGTTTGGTTGCTCTCTCTCTCTCTCTCTCTCTCTCTCTCTCTCTCTCTCCTCTCTCTCTCTCTCTCTCTCTCTCTCTCTCTCTCTGTGTGTGTGTGTGTGTGATTTGCACATTTTGATATTTGGTCCGTCTTGTTTGGGTTTGATCGCTGCTTTGATGTTTAGTTCGTATAGTGTTTGGTGTCATTTCTTGATTTGATGTTTGGTACGTTTTGTTTGATGTCATTTCTTGATTTGATGTTTGGTACGTTTTGTTTGATGTCATTTCTTGATTTGATGTTTGGTACGTTTTGTTTGGTGTCATTCCTGATTTGATGTTATGTTTTTTTTTTTTTTTTTTTATTTTGGTGTCAGTTTTGATTTGATCTTTGGTACGTTTTGTTTGGTGTCATTTTTGATTTGATGTGCGGTACGTTTTGTTTGGTGTCATTCCTGATTTGATGTTATGTATGTTTTTTTGTTGTTGTTGTTTTTATGTCAGTTTTGATTTGATCTTTGGTACGTTTTGTTTGGTGTCATTTCTTGATTTGATCTTTGGTACATTTTGTTTGGTGTCATTTTTGATTTGATGTTATGTATGTTTTTTGTTTGTTTGTTTTTTTGTGTGTAAGTTTTGATTTGATCTTTGGTACGTTTTGTTTGGTGTCATTTTTGATTTGATCTTTGGTACGTTTTGTTTGGTGTCATTCCTGATTTGATGTTTGGTACTTTTTTTTTTTTTTTTTTTTTAAATTTTGGTGTCATTCCTGATTTGATGTTATGTATGTTTAAAAAAAAAAAAATTATGTCAGTTTTGATTTGATCTTTGGTACGTTTTGTTTGGTGTCATTTCTTGATTTGATGTTTGGTACGTTTTGTTTGGTGTCATTTTTTATTTGATGTTATGTATGTTTTTTTTGTGTGTGTGTGTGTAAGTTTTGATTTTATCTTTGGTACATTTTGTTTGGTGTCATTTTTTATTTGATCTTTGGTACGTTTTGTTTGGTGTCATTCCTGATTTGATGTTTGGTACTTTTTTTTTTTTTTTTTTTAAATTTTGGTGTCATTCCTGATTTGATTTTTTTTTTTTTTTTTTTTTTTTTTTTTTTTTTTTTTTTTTTTTTTAATTTTGGTGTCATATCTGGTTTGATGTTTGCTACGTTGTCCACAAGGAAATTTCCTGTTGAAAGCAGGAAAGACAGAGAAAAAAAAAAACTATAACCGGGGATTCTCTTCAGACGGCACCACGCAAGACCGAGTGGGCGAAAGCTTGGCTTATTGCCAGGCGTTGTGCTGACTTGACCTATCAGCGAAACAGCAAGCGGGGTTGTGTGGGTTGAAGGATGTGCGCAGCGGTTTGCTTGGTGGTGGTGCGTCCTTCGCCGGTTGAGGTCTTCCGTCATGAACCATGGGCTGGTACACATCCCCCCCCCCCCCCCCCCCCCCCCCCCCCCACCACCAGAGGACTCTACCATGGAGGTTCTCTTATGTTTTTCCTGTGGCCATTACACCATGGTATCTGCTGGGAAACAGTTATGTCCCTTGACGTCTTAATGGCATGCCGTGTGCGTGCCTGCACCCTGTACGTCAACACGGCGCGGGCTTCCGAAGTGATGTAGGATTGCTCCCAAGCTCGCTGGTTCGGCGGGGGAGGACAGTACTACTTCTCTGAGTCCCCCGTTGGCTTCTTCGGATGCATCATTTTCTCTTGTGTGTGTGTGGGTTTGTTTTGTTTTTTTTCATGGTCACGGCTGTCCGTCTTTTCACGTATCTTTCCGTCTGTTACTCTGGTTTCGGCTTGTCCTCTTTTTCCGTTTTCAACCCAAGAAAAGCAAAAAGCCTTGCATTGAAAACAGAAATACACTTATTACGTGTATGTTACCCTCTTCTTCATCTCTTTGACGCACGCACACTCACACACATGAACGCGCGCAAACATACATATGTGTGTGTGTGTGCACGCGCGTGCGCGCGTGCACACACACACACACACACACACACACACACTCACAATCACACACACACACACACACACACACACACACACACACACACACACACACACACACACACCTGCAGTGCGTATCATTAGAAACACGGGTGGTGGCTCTTTTTTCTTTTTCTTTTTTTTTTATTCTTTCTTTTTCTTTTTAAGCGGAAAAAGCAAGCAGGGCAGGTAGGTGGACGGTGAAGGGGGGGGGGGGGGGGGGGGGGGGGGGGGGGGGGGGGGGGGGGGGGGGGGAGGAAGGGGGGTCATGGGTGGGTCAGTGGTGACACGAGACTGTGTAATGTCTGGTGACAGGGCCGGCAATGTCAGGGGCTGGGCCTGATTACACACACACACACACACACACACACACACACACACACATCTACTACAGTCAGCTGCCCACATCAGCTGGCTAGTGTGCACAAGCTAAATATTGAGTAGGAGGAGAGAGAGGGAGTAGTGGGGGGGGGGGGGGGGTTAGCCTATGACGAAAGTTTTTTTTGTTTTTTGTTTTTTTGACAGTCGTCGTGTTATGGGTGGTGGAGTGCCGGTGTCGCTGTAGCTCAGAACGCGTTCCCCTGTTCAGACTGCCCCTCCCCCCATCTTCCCACTCCCCACTACCCCCCCCCCCCCCCCCCCCCCCCCCCCCCCCAGGACCCTGAAGGAAGTACGCTGAGGTTTGAGAGGCATGGCCCACATGCCACAATTAGGATTTTGTTCTAAAACGCGACTCTGATTATAATCCATGTAAGCGTTTTGAGGTCTACCGTAAATTTGAGCCAGGACTTCACGTTAAACTCATAACTGATCAAAAGAACACCCCCCCCCCCCCCCTCCTCGTCCAATGATTTCACTTGTCTTAAAGGGGATTTTCACCGATGAAATCACAAGCAGTCGTCAAAATACATGACCTTCTGACGTCACATTTCAGGCCTTTGCCGCTCATCCGTGACCCTACCTTTGCCGCCAGCATGGAAGCGCCCTAATGGTCAGTCCCATTCCTTCGATTTGAATCTGTCTGCTTGGAACCACCTGGCTTGGGACCTTGATGGCCACATGAAAGAAGAGGAGGAGAATCCACTCTCAGACGCGATACCAATTCTCAAAGCGATCCAACTGCGCCAGTCTGTAAATATTCGACTCCTTATAAAGCAAGGTCTTGGCGCGTTCATTTTTTTTTTTTTTTTTTTGGTGTGCAGCCTGCACTCCCCCATGCCTGTGTTGACCGATCATCTGAGGTTGGAATGGAGGCTCGGTCTGACCTGTCCAGACGTGTTCCCCACACAGCAAAGTCCAACTCGCTTCCTTCTTCTCCTATCCTCCCCTTCTTTCACAGGCAGAGATCAGCATCGTTGGGCCATTTCAGCACAGTGATATGGCTGCTGTAGTCGGCGAGGCTTACAGCAGCATGATTTGATTTGATTTGATTTGATTTGATTTCATTTCATTTCATTACCACCACAAGTCCTTAGAACAGTCGTTGGAGTGTACCTGTCTTTTCTTTTTCTTTTGCTGTTGTTGTGGATGATATTGTTAGTGTCAATATTTAACCCAGAGACGGTGCAAACAGGTCATGGAGACCCAACCAGGGTGTGAAGGAAGCTCACCACAGCGTCCACCGAACACCTGATTCCCTCCCCCCCCCCCCCCCCCCCCCCCCCCCCCGCCCCCCGCCTCCTGCCTCCTCCCCGGCAGGAGGCAACAGATTACGGTCAGTCTGGAACAACGTTCTGACGCCAAGAGCATGGAAGGGCGGGGTTTACTGGTTGAAAAGTGGAAGAATGATCACCATTGACCAAAACAGCGATAGAGAGAGGCAGTTGTGTGTGTGTGTGTGGTGTTGTGTGTGTGTGTGTGTGTGTGTGTGTGTGTGTGTTTTAGATCAAATCATAATGCACACAACCTTGGCAAATAAGCCTTTAAAGTATTAATACAAAAATCATAAATTTCCGTTGTTGCAGAAAATGTGTCGACTATGACACAGGATTTATGCGCGTTTTATCATGAATTGATAATTAAAAAAAAAAAAAAAAAAAAAAAAAAAAAACCCTGTCGGAAGAGGAAGCAGCGAAGAGTGAACTATTGGGGACCGATTTATCAAGGTATCGTGTGTGTGTCATTGAACCAGTCAAACACTTTGAAATTTTGGTATGTTATAAGGCAATTGTATTTGTATAGATGAGTGTCTTATTATTATTATTATAATCATCATTATTTTCTGATCTGGAATTGTGAATGTTTGAGTAACAAGCAGTGCCGATCTTTCAGCTGCCTACGAGACAAAACATGCCAGGTAATGGTGGAGGGGGGTTGGTTGCTTGGTTATGCAGCCAGTCGCCATGTTTGTCAGGACTGGAAGGGTTAATTAAACAAGGCCCTTGGCACACGACTTCTTGGAATCTTGCTGTCCTGATTTACAACACTTCCCACCGTGTAGAAACCAAACAAATCGAATTCAAGCCGGTTGACATGTGGCGCACGATTCGAGGACATCGACTTCCTTGTGAAAAGGAACAAGATGCAAAGCATATAAACGTACTCCCAGTTTAGATGTATCTTGAATGCGCGTGTTAAAAAAAAAACACGTCACAATCAAACTTGCGTCATAAAAAACGCGTCAAGAAGAAACATGCGTCAAAATGTATTTCGTCATTGAGATAAGAAATCGGCGAAGTACTTTGAGAGATTTTCCATAAAGAAGAAAAACCGTTTTGGGCCGTTATAGCCGTTAGTAACGGCTATTCTGGTAAAATAAAAGATCGGGCATCCTCCGTGACCCATAATGAACATACCTACAGTTGTTGTTTTTTTAGAAAGATCGGCCCAGAAGTTTTGTCTGGAGCGAGTGGGACACATTTTGACCACGGACAGACAGACACACAGACCGACAGACACACAGACAGCATTTCTTCGTGCCTATTCTAAAGTACTCCCTGTTTTATAAGAACTGGGAGTACAAAAAGCAAGAAAACGCGTTTTGGGTTCCGTCGCCATGGCATGGAAAACCAACAGTTGGCGTCTGCTGTCAGTTTCTGTCAGTTCTGGGCAGGCCGTGTCACTTTCACCCTTGGTGGCCGTCATCTGTTGCCAGTTTCACCCTGGTGGCCGTCATCTGTTGCCAGTTTCACACGGAGTGACTTTTAAGCTTATCTACAAGGCTTCTTCTCAACAGCGCTCGTTTGGTGACGTTCATCGCTTTGTGTGTGTGTGTGTGTGTAGTGTGTAGTGCGTGTGCGTGTGCGTGTGTGTGTGTGTGTGTGGGGAGAGAGAGAGAGTGTGTGTGTGTGTGGTGTGTGTGTGTGTGCGCGCGCGCGCGCGTTTGTGTGTGTGTGTGCGCGCGCGTGCGCGCAATCTGTTCCCAGGCTCATTTTCGCCGGTTTTTTTTTTTTTTTTTTTTTTTTGCGAATGTAGCTTTAAAAAAAAAAAAAGGAAAGGAAAAAAGCAAAAAAAAACCCAAACAAACAAAAAACAAAAAAAACATCAGTGATCCTCGTTAATTTAGAATTCGAGAGACAGTCTTTAGAGATCTTTACGAAAAACAAACAAACAAAAAGAAAACAACAACAACAACAACAACACACACACACACACACACACACACACACACACACACAAGAAAACGTTGTGACGCAGTTTTTTTTTTTTTTTTTTTTGGTCTCAATCATCGTTAAAAGGATGCCATGTTTGTTTGTGTGTTGTTTGGGCCTACCACTTCAGGCCGGCTTCTGACATGATTAGACGGTGGGATTAGTGACTTCACTGTTTTACTTGTAAACGCATGCTCAGAGGTGGGAAATAAGAACAGAATTATGAGCGCAGTTCTCGGGTTTGATATCCTTGGCGTTTCCAACCGTAGACCATCAGAACTCACTATTCCACAATAATCACAAATATTTTTGTCAGGGACAGAAAGAGAGAGAGAGCCATCGAGATGTAGGCAATAAAATGAGTACTTCTTGAGCTATTGCGTAGTCGTGAGGGGGAAAAAAAAAACAACAAAAACAAACAAACCCACCAACAAAAAACAAATGCGGCCGAAATGTTTTGAAAGAACGACGTCTTGTTTTAAGCCTGAGACAGCCTCAAGATGGTTCCCTTTGCCAGATGCAAAAAAAAAAAAAAAAAAAAATCAAAAATGACTTTCTCCTTTACCATCAAGATATATATTCGTGTGCCTTTGCCCCCCGCCCCCCCCCCCCCCCCCCCCCCCCCCCCCCCCCGTCACCCCCCCCTTCCCCGTCCCTCTGAAAAAAAAAAAAAAAACTCTCCTTACCCTCTCCCACGTGGGCTGTCTTTCTGTTGATCTTTGCCACAGATTCTGAAGGCTGATACCAACTTTGGTAAGAAATGGTAGGTAAGAGGCGAAATGTTCTGGCATTTTAATTCTGTTACGATGTTAGCAACGGAGTGAAAATTTGTCTTCCTTGATGGTTGCAAAGCAGACTTTCCCTCCCTTTCTTTGGGGGTGGTGGGGGTGGTAAAGGATTGCGAAAAAAAAAAAAACGGGGGGGGGGGGGGGGGGGGAGTTTTTTATATCGCATGTTATTGAGTGCGACAAGGAAAGAATCTATCCATTAAAAAAAAAAAAAATTCATTGTTTTCCTCTCTTTTCTCTTCTCTCTCTCTCTTCATACACCACACACACACACACACACGCGCGCGCGCGCGCGCGCGCGTGCGCACTCGCACATACTAGAAGAGGACATTAGGAAGATAAGACGAACATGGTACAGGATAACAGGAGAGGAAGGTAAGCGTGGAAGAAGAGGATAGGAGAATAAAACATGGAAGAAAATGAGAGGAGGGCTGGGGGGTGGCAATATGTGAAATGCTTGGAGCGGGGGGATGCAGACGACTGACTGTATTGGTGATCAGCAATTCATACTCAGCACCGGTCTGGAGTAGCAGGAGACCGCTGCTGTTGCAGTGGCCTGTTCCGTGTTTGACCCTGACACCTAATTCCCAGGAGTCGCTGCGAGAACCGACTCTAGCGTTGAAATCACCAAGTACAGCAAGTTTGCGTTTGTAACAGCGGCAGTGACAGAGTGAAGATCCCCATAGAATTTGTCCCTTCACGTCATCTGGGTTGGTCTGGGTCGGTGCATAGGCGCTGATAAAAAGTGGGGGGGGGGGGGGGGGGGGGGGGGGGGGAAGAAAGAAAGAAGAAGATACATCCGAAGGTGCGGGTAGGACCCAGAGAAGTACTGTCCTCAACCGCCGAACAAACCAGCTGGGAGCAATCCTGCACCACCCTTGGAAGCCTGTGTTGTGTTTGCATAGGGTGCAAGGCACGCACAGGGCATTCCATTAACACGTGAAGGGACATAATTGCTCCCTGGCAGATGCCATTGTGTAATGGCCAACGGATGTGACACGACAGAGCCTCCACGGGAGCGTTCCCATATGTGTACCACCCCATGTTTCATGACAGCAGACCCAACCGGCAAAAAAAAAAACAAAACAAAAAAAAAACCCAACAACAAAAACGCCAACCGTCAAGCAGCTGCCGTGTGCATCCCGTAGCTTCGCTCGATCCTTGCTGTTCCGCTGAGAGGTGATGACAGTACAACTCCAGACACGGCCAAGCTTTCGCCACACGAGGTCTTCCATGCTCTCTGAAGAGAATCCCGGGTCACAGTCTTTCCCGCTGTCAACGGGACTTTCCTTATGGTCAGAGTGTCTTTCCTCACCGTCACTGGGCCTTTCCCCAGAGTTGGTCGGCCAAAAGGCAGACAAGAAAACGATACACCCGAAGGTGCGGCGGGTAGGACCCAGAGAAGTCCCGTCTTCCACTGCCGAACAAACCAGCAGGAAGCAGTCCTGCACCAACCCCCCCCCCCCCCCCCCCCCCCCCCCCCCCTTTTTTTTTTTTTTTTTTCCCTCAGGTGCTTCTTTTCAAAATGAAAGGGGGAGTCTCACGGTCATCAACCTGTCGTTTTAGAGGTCCAAATAGTTCCCCCACCTTCTGGACATTCTGTGCTAGTAACGTCCCCTTTTCCTTTCGCTCTCAGTAACTCTGTCTCCTCCTTTGCTGTCACTGTCGTCTACTGTCCTTTCTGTCTCCATATCTTTTATCTATCTTTTCCCACAACCTCTTCCCATAAATTTCTGCACTCCACGAAGTCGTCGGAGTGAACTGACTATACTCTGGAGTATAGTGTGAGTATCACAACAGGGTAAAACGAGTTCTCACACGCTACCAGATACTGGAACGCTGAAGAAGAATGAAGAACAACAAGAGGAGGTCCAGCTAGCTTGCCAGCAAGACCTGTCCTCGCTGCAAAGCCGACACTAGCGTCCCGTCGCTCTTCACTCTCTCTTCCTCTTAAAAAGAGAAAAATAAATAAATAAATACAGGAATCTAGTCCGAGCTCCACCCACACAAAAGTTCGCGCTGTCGTCCCGTGAGGCGGCTGTCACTCAGAAGCTGCGATGTCGGTGATGTGATAGCAGGCGAGTTCTTTGCTAATTATTATTAGAGCTGTTTCCTTTCCCCTGAGAGGCCTGTTTGCCTCGTCGCTGATCCAGGAGGGTGCGCACATTCCATGGGCCAAGGGGTGAGAGGAATCACACGTTCGTGGAAAATTTGAACGCTGGATATCAGCACACAGAGAGAGAGGAGAGAGAGAGAGAGAGATTCAGATTCAGATTCTAGACGTTTTATTCATGATAGGTCATTGCCCCTCATAGGCCATAGGCCATTGCCCCTCATAGGCCATCGCCCTGATGAAGGGGAGTAATAATTGAACAATCATTTCGCGCAAGGTTATTTTTATGTACAGATTATAAGGTGATAGAGAGAGAGAGAGATTTGAAGGCGAGACAGACAGACACAGAGAGAGATTTGAAGGAAAGACACACACACACACACACACACACACACACACACACACACACACACACACACAGGGAGGGAGGGAGGGGAGAGAGAGAGAGAGATTCGAAGGAAAGACACACACACAACACACACACACACACACACACATACACACACAGATTCGAAGTAAACACAACACACACACACACACACCACACACACACACACACAGAGATTCGAAGGAAAAGGCGCACGGAAGGCAGGGTTCATTGTTAGTCAGTCGGGGCTAGCTAGGCAAGGCGTGGGTGTATAACATTTTCAATAATCTGGGCCAAAGCTGTAGAGGTGGGGTGGGGTGGGGGCTTAGTTCGCGGACACAGTCAAGTCACTCCATTGTCAAGGCAGCGAACGTCCTGCTGCGCATTATTTTGAGCTTTGCAACATCCTCTTCTTTGGAGCTTCCCAAAACAAGGTTGGTCCGTGATTCATGCCGCTTTTGCCATCACCACAAGCATTGACACACATGATACGAGGACGCGCTTCGTTCGACGGGCGATGGACCACGGATCCAGCAGTTAGCTAGCAGCAGTCGCCGCCAGCAGAAAGCCGACACGCAGTGCGGTGAGCGAATAGGTCTGTCCGATTGGTGGATTTATAAAAGAGTGTACGTAACAGATGAAAAAAAGTAGCAAGCAGCCAAGTATATAGCAAGCAAGCAGAGATGAAAGTCCGATTAGATGATCATTGCATTCACGTATTCCTAGATCGTGTATCGAAAACCAGTCTTTTTTTTTTTCTTTTTTTTTTAATTGATTTTTTTTGTGTATTTATCTGCCAGTTTACCGCGTAGGCCTAAACTGTCGGTGTAATGTGTATTTCAGAGCGCGATATAAGCTATAGGATTTTTGTTGGTGCTTTTTCGATGGATTATAAACAACCCAATGCTCTTTATTTTGAATAAAGTTCTGTTTAGAACCGGATGAAAATCAAAGGCGAAGCGTTAACAGTTGGCCCTCCAAATTCTGGCTGCTTTTCCATGTGTAGTTGAAGTCGGTTTAATACTCAGTACAAAGGACACAGATGTTATCTGCAAGAGCCAGAGAGGCGAAGTGGAAATCTGATCATGTTGCATGACGTAATTAACATCCTTTGACTGGCTGATGACGCGGTCTGAATTCTCCGGAAACAGCGGAGTCGCCGCTTCCCCATTGGGTAATCGATCTTCTGATATGGCAAGTTTATTGATATCCATGGTGATTCAATCGTTCTCTCTTCTCTCTCTCTCTCTCTCTCTCTCTCTCTCTCAAAGTTTATGATATCCATGTTGATCCAATCGTTCGCTCTCGCTCTCTCTCTCTCGCTGTCTCTGTCTGTCTGTCTGTCTGTCTGTCTGTCTCTCTCTCTCTCTCTCTCTCTCTCTCTCTCTGGGCAAGTTCATAATATCCATGTTGATCCAGTAGTTCTCTCCTCTCTCTCTCTCTCTCTCTCTCTCTCTCTCTCTCTCTCTCTCTCTCGGCAAATTTACAATTTCCATGTTGATCCAGTAGGTCTGTCTGTCTGTCTGTCTCTCTTTTTCTCTGTGTCGGCAAGTTTATAATATCCTTATTGATCCAGTAGTTCTCTCTCTCTCTCTCTCTCTCTCTCTCTCTCTCTCTCTCTCGGCAAGTTTATAATATCAGTGTTGATTCTGTAGTTCTCTCACTGTGTGTGTGTGTGTGCGCGCATGTGTGTGTGTGTGTGTGTGTGTGTGTGTGTCGTCAAGTCAAAATTATCTTTATTGAGGGTTAAAAAAAAATAAGCTTTACAGCTTTTTTTTTTTTTCATCCTGCCTCACAAAAAATAATCATAATTATAATCACGTGTGTGTGTGTGTCCAGGACGGGGGAAATCGTGATGGTATTGCTCAAGTGCACTAGTTGATGTATTATTAGTCAGGTTTAACACACCAAGGTTATCTTTGCACTCATACACGCATATGCACACTCATGCGCCCACCAAACATTCACCTCTCTCTGGGAATGGGATGTCACGCATTCGTTTCTCTCCTAACACGACTGAGCACAAGAAACCCAATTTCTATGCTACTATAATCAAACATGAAAAATCCAATTACACAAAATGAACAAATCAACACATAAAGATCAATACTTCCTAATCCCGGGTTATAATAAAAATGACTTCTTACCTGGCCAGGTTTTCACACACACAACCACGCTTTCACACCACACCACAGTTCTTGAAAGTCTCTTCACTTCTTCTTCAGCACTGCTTGATGGTGAGGCCTTGGTTGACTGGCTCCAGGTTTCAGGACTGGGTCTTCGTGGTCGTCTCTGGGATCTCGACGTAGAACTCTTCTTCTTGTCTCCTTCACCCACCTCTGGGTTCAAATTCAGTTTGTCTGTCTTCACCCACCTCTGGGCTTCAAACTTAGTTTTCTTCTCTTCCAGCTTGTCTTTCCCTAAGACTTTGCTGTCTCTTCTATCTCCCAGACCACGTTTCTCTCGACCCGTTCTCTGTCCTGCCCACCCTTCTCTCTTCTCTCTCTCTCTCCTCTGCCTTCTCTCTCTCTCTCCTGGTGTTCTTCCCTTCTCGTTGTTCTCCCTCACTTTATATAGGAATGGAAACAAAGGATTCCCCTTCGGGCCATGCCTTTGTCCATGCTGCTTCTCAAACCCCTAGTTCACAAGTGCTGTGAATTCTCCATTCGCTACATTCTCCACACATCTGCATTCACACACATCCCTACCTAATTGATTAGCAAACAAACACTTGGCACCAGATGGACATCGAAAATTCCCGCCGACTTCGGAGGCCACTTTAACACAGTAATTATCTTAAAGAGGGCTACGATAACAACATCCACGCGCGTTCAACCAGCCTGACAATAGAACCAACCCAGTGACCCACGGCAATACCATCCGAACGAGTCCAAGACTCCTGCTCTTCACTGACTGTTTACAAAAGAACCTCAGCTGACTGAGTATTTAGCACTCACTTGGTGCACCGAGGTCCTAGTGGTTATGTTCCTCTCCCCTTTCGCTGTCGGGCAGGTCCGAACTCCTTACTACCTTAGGTGCCATCTGTTACCTGACCGCTTCGTCCTCCTTGACACAGTTCGACCGTGTGCGATGGGTAAGGCATACTTGTTAATGGTTCTATTACCTATTTGTATACTATGTACAACGCCCCTTTTGCCTCTAAGCGTTTAATGCCTTTTGTGAGAGGTTTCACGCACTTGACAAATTCCCCCCACTTCAAGACAATGCCCTGCATTGGCTAAAACACATTCAAGGAGCTGAAACTCTCACAATTCTCTCATTTAAACCAACTCTAATCTAGGCCTCTAATAAGCCTACTTACATCAGAGAACGCACGCAAGATTTATTTTGCAACAAGATTGAGAAAAATCAATACATACACACTAAAAACCAAGCAAATATCAACACCAGTCTGAAACTTCCACCAGCTCTAAGTAGTGTGGCCATATATAGATGAACATTATGTTTCTACGGAAATTATCTCCCTTTCTCTTCATACACGTGGCCCGCAACCAGCCACGTGCTGTGTTTGCCACCATGCATACACGACACGGCAAAGAGACACACGCCCACACTACTCGACTTTTCACCCGACCATTTTAATTTGGCCTACGGCCCCCTTCGGGTGAGACTTGTCCGATCTCGTTCTCTGTACCTTTCCGTACCCCGCGACATGTGTTGCAGTGCGCACAGAAACGCCTTACATCACCTAGGATACCGGGCCAGTAGTACTCCCGCGTCACAACCTTTTGTGTGGCCTTTCTACCGAGATGGCCCGAGGCTGACGTCACATGATTTTCGGACATCACCGCCTTTCTGCGTTTCGTAGGCACAACGATCTGTCTTTTTGTCTTCCCCGAACTCAAGTGAGTGAAAGTTCGGTACAATACCCCATCCTTCATCTCAAAACCGATGGTACCCTCCTTAACACGCTTCTTCTGCCTTGTGTGAGCAAAACCAAACAGTTTTCTGAGCGAGTAGTCGCCCTTTTGTTCTGCTCGCAAGTGAGTGGGGTTGGTCTCACCGGACACGCTCCATTGCGTTCTGAAGTGTGTGACCGCCTGGGGCCTTTCTCTACTGTCATTTCTTTTCGCCGATTCAACACAGAAATCACGGTCTGGGTCTCCGTACCCACGTGCTCCTGGAATGTTTCCGATTACTAGATCATACGGCGGCTTTGGGACGGCCAAAGCCTGTACAGTCCCACTATAAAATGGTGTATCAATAAATACCTGGGCCGTTTTGAATTCTGCTACTGTTCCATCTATTTGTCTACACCTCTGTGTTTTACCTGTGAATTGTCCCTTCTTAATCAGGGATTCTTTCACCATTATACCTGTGCACCCAGAGTCTCTAATGACATTAACCACATTGTCCCCCACTCTGCCTTTGTGCACATCCATGTTATCGCCTGAATCTGTGAACACACAGCACAATCCAGACAAAATAACACTGTCATCTTTTCCATCTCTTTCTACCTGCCTCTCACTTGGCCTGACCCTCATTGCTGCTGCCTTCTGTGACTTAAATATACAATCCCTAGCCAGGTGCCCTGTCTTATTGCACAGGAAGCAGGCACGCTCATCTACAGCCTTAACCAAGTGGGCCTTCACCCTTGTTTGCTCACGTGATGCCGTGGGCCTATGGGCGTGCAATACGGGCCCGTTGCGTGAGATATGTGCTGGCCTGCTATCCTCTGAATATGCTTCCGGGCTTTCCTCTTGTTCAGGCAAATCACGCCTCGCTTCCCGGTAAGTCTCAGCTGTCTCAAGAACCTCAGCTATTGTGGTTGCACCTTTTTCCTTAATGTGGATTGTGAGGCCCGTTCCACAACCATCAAGTATCTGTTCCTTCATCACCAGTGTCTTGAGGCCTTCAAAATCACTGTCTACTCCACTGAGTTCTACCCACTTGTTGAAATAGTGATCCAGTCTAACACCGAACTGTGTGTATGTCTCACCCTGTTCGATTCTCGCCTCGCGAAACTTACGCCTAAAACCTTCTTCAGTCAAATCATATGCCTTTAGTACTGCTTGTTTCACCTTGTCAAAATCCCTCTGATCACTTTTGGGTAAGGTGGAAACAGTGTGTAACGCACGACCTGTCAACAAGGCAGACAGGTTTATTGCCCAGTCATCTTCGGGCCAGCCCTCGTGCTCGGCAACCGATTCAAACCGACTGATATAGGCATCGATCGAATCAGTTTCTTCTCTGAACAGTGGGAGTTTAAGTCTAGGTGCGCAACTTAGTCTGCGGCCTACTGACTCAGAACTGGTGTCTATTTCACTACGATTTTCAGATTTTATTCTTTCCAACTCAATTTGTTTGGCTAAAATCTCCGACTCCGCTTCTGCTCTAGCCCTCGACGCAGCCGTTTCTGCCTCTAGATTGCTTTTGACAGCTGCTAGCTGTTCCTTTTCAAACTTCCTTCTTTCAGCCCTTTCATCTCTCTCAGTCTTTTGCTGAGTTTCTATGAACTTACGCAGTTCATCTCCAGTATATCCCATTTCTTTCCCCAAACTTACTAGTTTTTCTATGGGGGTAAAACTTTCTTCAGCCATTTTTTCCAATATGTTTTAGCACCACTAAAACGGTTACGCTTATAAACCCGGAAAAAGTTGGTACACAGTTTATCTACTAAACGGTACGAGTACACCAACCAGTGGTAGTGTTCCTAACACAAAGGAGCCTTAATCTTAAACCACAGCTTCTTTGAGAGTTAAGACTAGAACCTCGTTCTTCGTTTCTCTGAACGACCTTTGATTAATACAACCACCCTACACACAAGTCAATACTCAACACTCAAAGAACTAAAGGAAATAATTAGAAGAGCTAATTAAAATTGCCTTTAGTGGACGCTTCGCCCCAGTACTACTCTAGTACTCACTTTGTTTCCCGCCTGAGACTAATTTGGGCCATGCAATCCTGGCAGGCTCGCCACTTTGTCCAAGACGGGGGAAATCGTAATGGTATTGCTTAAGTGCACTAAGTTGATGTATTATTAGTCAGGTTTAACACACCAAGGTTATCTTTGCACTCGTACACGCATATGCACACTCATGCGCCCACCAAACATTCACCTCTCTCTGGGAATGGGATGTCACGCATTCGTTTCTCTCCTAACACGACTGAGCACAAGAAACCCAATTTCTATGCTACTATAATCAAACATGAAAAATCCAATTACACAAAATGAACAAATCAACACATAAAAGATCAATACTTCCTAATCCCGGGTTATAATAAAAATGACTTCTTACCTGGCCAGGTTTTCACACACACAACCACGCTTTCACACCACACCACAGTTCTTGAAAGTCTCTTCACTTCTTCTTCAGCACTGCTTGATGGTGAGGCCCTTGGTTGACTGGCTCCAGGTTTCAGGACTGGGTCTTCGTGGTCGTCTCTGGGATCTCGACGTAGAACTCTTCTTCTTCGTCTCCTTCACCCACCTCTGGGTTCAAATTCAGTTTGTCTGTCTTCACCCACCTCTGGGCTTCAAACTTAGTTTTCTTCTCTTCCAGCTTGTCTTTCCCTAAGACTTTGCTGTCTCTTCTATCTCCCAGACCACGTTTCTCTCGACCCGTTCTCTGTCCTGCCCACCCTTCTCTCTTCTCTCTCTCTCTCCTCTGCCTTCTCTCTCTCTCTCCTGGTGTTCTTCCCTTCTCGTTGTTCTCCCTCACTTTATATAGGAATGGAAACAAAGGATTCCCCTTCGGGCCATGCCTTTGTCCATGCTGCTTCTCAAACCCCTAGTTCACAAGTGCTGTGAATTCTCCATTCGCTACATTCTCCACACATCTGCATTCACACACATCCCTACCTAATTGATTAGCAAACAAACACTTGGCACCAGATGGACATCGAAAATTCCCGCCGACTTCGGAGGCCACTTTAACACAGTAATTATCTTAAAGAGGGCTACGATAACAACATCCACGCGCGTTCAACCAGCCTGACAATAGAACCAACCCAGTGACCCACGGCAATACCATCCGAACGAGTCCAAGACTCCTGCTCTTCACTGACTGTTTACAAAAGAACCTCAGCTGACTGAGTATTTAGCACTCACTTGGTGCACCGAGGTCCTAGTGGTTATGTTCCTCTCCCCTTTCGCTGTCGGGCAGGTCCGAACTCCTTACTACCTTAGGTGCCATCTGTTACCTGACCGCTTCGTCCTCCTTGACACAGTTCGACCGTGTGCGATGGGTAAGGCATACTTGTTAATGGTTCTATTACCTATTTGTATACTATGTACAACGCCCCTTTTGCCTCTAAGCGTTTAATGCCTTTTGTGAGAGGTTTCACGCACTTGACAAATTCCCCCCACTTCAAGACAATGCCCTGCATTGGCTAAAACACATTCAAGGAGCTGAAACTCTCACAATTCTCTCATTTAAACCAACTCTAATCTAGGCCTCTAATAAGCCTACTTACATCAGAGAACGCACGCAAGATTTATTTTGCAACAAGATTAGAGAAAAATCAATACATACACACTAAAAACCAAGCAAATATCAACACCAGTCTGAAACTTCCACCAGCTCTAAGTAGTGTGGCCATATATAGATGAACATTATGTTTCTACGGAAATTATCTCCCTTTCTCTTCATACACGTGGCCCGCAACCAGCCACGTGCTGTGTTTGCCACCATGCATACACGACACGGCAAAGAGACACACGCCCACACTACTCGACTTTTCACCCGACCATTTTAATTTGGCCTACGGCCCCCTTCGGGTGAGACTTGTCCGATCTCGTTCTCTGTACCTTTCCGTACCCCGCGACATGTGTTGCAGTGCGCACAGAAACGCCTTACATCACCTAGGATACCGGGCCAGTAGTACTCCCGCGTCACAACCTTTTGTGTGGCCTTTCTACCGAGATGGCCCGAGGCTGACGTCACATGATTTTCGGACATCACCGCCTTTCTGCGTTTCGTAGGCACAACGATCTGTCTTTTTGTCTTCCCCGAACTCAAGTGAGTGAAAGTTCGGTACAATACCCCATCCTTCATCTCAAAAAACCGATGGTACCCTCCTTAACACGCTTCTTCTGCCTTGTGTGAGCAAAACCAAACAGTTTTCTGAGCGAGTAGTCGCCCTTTTGTTCTGCTCGCAAGTGAGTGGGGTTGGTCTCACCGGACACGCTCCATTGCGTTCTGAAGTGTGTGACCGCCTGGGGCCTTTCTCTACTGTCATTTCTTTTCGCCGATTCAACACAGAAATCACGGTCTGGGTCTCCGTACCCACGTGCTCCTGGAATGTTTCCGATTACTAGATCATACGGCGGCTTTGGGACGGCCAAAGCCTGTACAGTCCCACTATAAAATGGTGTATCAATAAATACCTGGGCCGTTTTGAATTCTGCTACTGTTCCATCTATTTGTCTACACCTCTGTGTTTTACCTGTGAATTGTCCCTTCTTAATCAGGGATTCTTTCACCATTATACCTGTGCACCCAGAGTCTCTAATGACATTAACCACATTGTCCCCCACTCTGCCTTTGTGCACATCCATGTTATCGCCTGAATCTGTGAACACACAGCACAATCCAGACAAAATAACACTGTCATCTTTTCCATCTCTTTCTACCTGCCTCTCACTTGGCCTGACCCTCATTGCTGCTGCCTTCTGTGACTTAAATATACAATCCCTAGCCAGGTGCCCTGTCTTATTGCACAGGAAGCAGGCACGCTCATCTACAGCCTTAACCAAGTGGGCCTTCACCCTTGTTTGCTCACGTGATGCCGTGGGCCTACGGGCGTGCAATACGGGCCCGTTGCGTGAGATATGTGCTGGCCTGCTATCCTCTGAATATGCTTCCGGGCTTTCCTCTTGTTCAGGCAAATCACGCCTCGCTTCCCGGTAAGTCTCAGCTGTCTCAAGAACCTCAGCTATTGTGGTTGCACCTTTTTCCTTAATGTGGATTGTGAGGCCCGTTCCACAACCATCAAGTATCTGTTCCTTCATCACCAGTGTCTTGAGGCCTTCAAAATCACTGTCTACTCCACTGAGTTCTACCCACTTGTTGAAATAGTGATCCAGTCTAACACCGAACTGTGTGTATGTCTCACCCTGTTCGATTCTCGCCTCGCGAAACTTACGCCTAAAACCTTCTTCAGTCAAATCATATGCCTTTAGTACTGCTTGTTTCACCTTGTCAAAATCCCTCTGATCACTTTTGGGTAAGGTGGAAACAGTGTGTAACGCACGACCTGTCAACAAGGCAGACAGGTTTATTGCCCAGTCATCTTCGGGCCAGCCCTCGTGCTCGGCAACCGATTCAAACCGACTGATATAGGCATCGATCGAATCAGTTTCTTCTCTGAACAGTGGGAGTTTAAGTCTAGGTGCGCAACTTAGTCTGCGGCCTACTGACTCAGAACTGGTGTCTATTTCACTACGATTTTCAGATTTTATTCTTTCCAACTCAATTTGTTTGGCTAAAATCTCCGACTCCGCTTCTGCTCTAGCCCTCGACGCAGCCGTTTCTGCCTCTAGATTGCTTTTGACAGCTGCTAGCTGTTCCTTTTCAAACTTCCTTCTTTCAGCCCTTTCATCTCTCTCAGTCTTTTGCTGAGTTTCTATGAACTTACGCAGTTCATCTCCAGTATATCCCATTTCTTTCCCCAAACTTACTAGTTTTTCTATGGGGGTAAAACTTTCTTCAGCCATTTTTTCCAATATGTTTTAGCACCACTAAAACGGTTACGCTTATAAACCCGGAAAAAGTTGGTACACAGTTTATCTACTAAACGGTACGAGTACACCAACCAGTGGTAGTGTTCCTAACACAAAGGAGCCTTAATCTTAAACCACAGCTTCTTTGAGAGTTAAGACTAGAACCTCGTTCTTCGTTTCTCTGAACGACCTTTGATTAATACAACCACCCTACACACAAGTCAATACTCAACACTCAAAGAACTAAAGGAAATAATTAGAAGAGCTAATTAAAATTGCCTTTAGTGGACGCTTCGCCCCAGTACTACTCTAGTACTCACTTTGTTTCCCGCCTGAGACTAATTTGGGCCATGCAATCCTGGCAGGCTCGCCACTTTGTCCAAGACGGGGGAAATCGTAATGGTATTGCTTAAGTGCACTAAGTTGATGTATTATTAGTCAGGTTTAACACACCAAGGTTATCTTTGCACTCGTACACGCATATGCACACTCATGCGCCCACCAAACATTCACCTCTCTCTGGGAATGGGATGTCACGCATTCGTTTCTCTCCTAACACGACTGAGCACAAGAAACCCAATTTCTATGCTACTATAATCAAACATGAAAAATCCAATTACACAAAATGAACAAATCAACACATAAAAGATCAATACTTCCTAATCCCGGGTTATAATAAAAATGACTTCTTACCTGGCCAGGTTTTCACACACACAACCACGCTTTCACACCACACCACAGTTCTTGAAAGTCTCTTCACTTCTTCTTCAGCACTGCTTGATGGTGAGGCCCTTGGTTGACTGGCTCCAGGTTTCAGGACTGGGTCTTCGTGGTCGTCTCTGGGATCTCGACGTAGAACTCTTCTTCTTCGTCTCCTTCACCCACCTCTGGGTTCAAATTCAGTTTGTCTGTCTTCACCCACCTCTGGGCTTCAAACTTAGTTTTCTTCTCTTCCAGCTTGTCTTTCCCTAAGACTTTGCTGTCTCTTCTATCTCCCAGACCACGTTTCTCTCGACCCGTTCTCTGTCCTGCCCACCCTTCTCTCTTCTCTCTCTCTCTCCTCTGCCTTCTCTCTCTCTCTCCTGGTGTTCTTCCCCTTCTCGTTGTTCTCCCTCACTTTATATAGGAATGGAAACAAAGGATTCCCCTTCGGGCCATGCCTTTGTCCATGCTGCTTCTCAAACCCCTAGTTCACAAGTGCTGTGAATTCTCCATTCGCTACATTCTCCACCCATCTGCATTCACACACATCCCTACCTAATTGATTAGCAAACAAACACTTGGCACCAGATGGACATCGAAAATTCCCGCCGACTTCGGAGGCCACTTTAACACAGTAATTATCTTAAAGAGGGCTACGATAACAACATCCACGCGCGTTCAACCAGCCTGACAATAGAACCAACCCAGTGACCCACGGCAATACCATCCGAACGAGTCCAAGACTCCTGCTCTTCACTGACTGTTTACAAAAGAACCTCAGCTGACTGAGTATTTAGCACTCACTTGGTGCACCGAGGTCCTAGTGGTTATGTTCCTCTCCCCTTTCGCTGTCGGGCAGGTCCGAACTCCTTACTACCTTAGGTGCCATCTGTTACCTGACCGCTTCGTCCTCCTTGACACAGTTCGACCGTGTGCGATGGGTAAGGCATACTTGTTAATGGTTCTATTACCTATTTGTATACTATGTACAACGCCCCTTTTGCCTCTAAGCGTTTAATGCCTTTTGTGAGAGGTTTCACGCACTTGACAGTGTGTGTGTGTGTGTGTGTGTGTGTGAGCGTTACGGTTTAATGGAGGGACGGAACAGTCGGTCCCGTAAAGTGGTCACCATCCTATCCCTTCTTCCATCCTCTTACTTCATCCCCAACCCGGCAGGGTCCCCGGGTGGCGGATAGGGGAACGGCCCTCAGATATGGGGGTTAGCTGTGATATAAGTCAGGCTTGCCTGGCCGAGTAAGCCGTCCCGGACTCTTTTATTTCATTGTTTGTTTCTTTGTAGTTTTAATCGTTGTCACCTGGCGACGCCTATACGTGTCAAGCGGAAACCCCCCCCCCCCCCCCCCCCCCCACACACACACACCTCTTCTCCCATTTTGCTTGTCAATCCCATCCAGGTGTAGGACTGGAGGGGGGGGGAGGGAGGGGGGGTCATGGGATGGGATGGATGGTTTGATTGAGGCTGTCACCTGAGAGAGAGAAGAGGAGGAGGAAAGAACGGGTAGGGTGGCGGGAGGTGTGTGTGTGGGTGTGTGTGTGTGTGTGTGTGTGTGTGTGTGTGCACGTGCGTGCGTGGAGATAGATTCCCATTCAGCCCCAGAGAGGTGTGGCCGAGCTTTTGCCTCTTTTGTGTGTGTGTGTGGCCATTGGTCCAGAGTGGAACACGATTGTAACGGATTGCCAGTGACTGGGAGTGAACCCGCGGGGTGGGGGGGGGGGGGGGGGGGGGCACAAAGACTGTGCGGACTGACTGACTGAACGGATTTTCCATTGGGGGCAATGGGTGCGGAAATATGTGGGAGGGAGGGAGGGAGCGAGGTCGGGGGAGAGGGGGATGGGGAGAGAACTTAGAGGGAGGATGGAGAGAGAGGTTAATTAAACAAACGTTTTGAAACTGTAAAAGTTTTTTTTGTTTTGTTTTTTTTGTTTTTTTTTTCATTCAACGCCGATCTTGTGCCCAATATGTGAAGCTAAGTGATTGCTCGCTCTTTTGTTTTCTTTGTCCTGAGTGGTGTTTATTTAGCCGGGGGCCGGAATAGCGAAGTGGTAGAACGCAGGACTCGTGATCTTGGGGTTGCGGGTTCGAATATCCGCCGGGCTGTTTCAGTACAGGGGGATTTTTCCCGCGGAGTCAACATTGGTTCTCTGACTCCATTTCCCGTACAGTTCTTCGAATGAGACTATAAACCGAGGTTCTGTGTGTGAACGCACGCATAACATCTTGCACACACACGTAAAATCCCATCACCAACTTTCGGAAGAGAAAGTCACTTTGGCCGTTGGTGTGGATGACACGTTACACATAGCATGAACCTTCCCAAAGATGGAGTATGGCTGCCTTAATGGCAGGATAAAAAAAAAACGGTCATACACACAAAACTCCACTCCCTTTGTTGGGTAGATGGGATTAATCCTTACCTGTCTATACAGGGAGTGTCCGCAGGAGTATCAGCCTGCGTACGCAAAAAAAAAAAAAAAAAAAAAAAAAAAAAAAAATCTAGCCTGAAGAAGACCTAAGAGGTCGAAACGCGTCGTGCTTTGTCTTGTCATTTGTTTGTGTTTTGGCGGACTTATTAAGAATTAGTCTTAAGATTTGTGGAGAGATGATTGGCCACAAATACATAGAAACTACCGTTTTAGTTATATGTTTGAGAGGGGGGGGGGGGGGGGGGGGGGTTGAAAGGACGGAAGGAAGGTGAAAATGGATCGTAGCTACAACAGCGGTCAGTTCTGCTGTCTTGTGTGGGGGCATCGTGTTTTCTATAATCATTATGGTTCCCACAGTCACGATTCCCCAAGTTACTTTTTTTTTTTTTTTTTTTTTTTTTTTACTGTGGTGATGTTCCCCCTTAACGATTTAGGTATAGTTTCCACTATCTCATGTTTCCCCCAAAATAATTTAGCTATAGTTTCCACTATTTCGGTTTTTTGTTTTTGTTTTGTTTTGTTTTTGTCTCATGAAAACACGATTATACTCTTTCAGAAAATAACTTTAAGTAAATCCGTCACTTAACATGGACAAACAAATTACAAGAGAAAGCACGACGCGTTTCGACCACTTAGGTCTTCTTCAGGCAAGAAAAAAAAAAAAAACAACATTCAGAACAATGAAAACGAAGAACGAACAAACCACTTATCAACGCCCGTCTGTCTTGCGCCGAAATTCGAGAAGAAAAGCCATTGCTCGTTTTTCGTTGTCACGGTGCTGAATGTTGTTCGCCTGGCCTGAAAAAGGAAGACCTAAGAGGTCGAAACGCGCCGTGTGTTTTGTCCTTGTCAACCGGCGGAGTTACTTACTAAAATCACTTAAAAGATTTGTTTCAATTCCCCGCCTGCAGTCACCACACTTTGAAGCTAACGTTTATACGGTCGTTTGATTTGTTGTTGTTGTTGTTGTTGTTGTCGTACCCTGGCTGAAAGACTCCAGGGATCATCCAAACAGCCGAAGTACTTGAACACTATGGTACAAATGCATCAGCTGGGGGTGAGAACATTACGTGTGTGACCGTTTTTGATTACCCTGCCACGTGGGCAGCCACACTCCGACTTCGGGGGATTTTGGTGACTGATAATGTTATGCTAGGAGCTTTGTCACGACTGAAGACAAATCCCCAGCATAACTATGCAGAGCGTAACAACATTTTGATGTAGCCTTGGTGTTGTAGCCTGTGTCAGTTGGCCTGACACAGCCTGAAGCCAAGGCGAGTTTGATCTCCAACAGGCTACAGCCGTTTAGAAATGAAACGTCAGACAAGGGTGTGTTCCGGAGCGCAGTTCAGCCAGGGGTTGCTCTCCGTCTCGCCGCTACCGGTGAAAGTCGCGTCTCGTGGGGTCTTCCCCAAGTCGACAGGCGAAAAAGTTGTAAGGGGAAGCTGGGAGTTCGCTCACGGTAGCCGCGTTTCATAGCGGCTCGGGTCAGAGTTCGGGGGTCACAGCAGAGGTCAGGTAGTAACCACACACAAACACACACACACACATGATTATGATTATGATTATTTTTTTGGGAAAAAAAAGCTGTAAAGCTTTTTTCTTTAACCCTCAACAAAGATAATTTTGACTTGACTTCACACACACACAGTCACACACACACACACACACACACACACACACACACACACACACACACACACACAAACACACAGAGTGAGAGAACTACAAGATCAACGTTGATATTATAAACTTGCCGAGAGAGAGAGAGAGAGAGAGAGAGAGAGAGAGAGAGAGAGAGAGAGAGAGAGAACTATTGGATCAATATGGATATATAAACTTGCCGACACAGAGAGAGACAGAGACAGAGAGAGAGAACTACTGGATCAACATGGAAATTATGAATTTGCCGAGAGAGAGAGAGAGAGAGAGAGAGAGAGAGAGAGAGAGAACTTTTGGGTCAACATGGATATTATGAACTTGCCCAGAGAGAGAGAGAGACAGAGACAGACAGACAGAGAGACAGCAAGAGCGAGAGCGAACGATTGGATCAACATGGATATCATAAACTTTGAGAGAGAGAGAGAGGGAGAGAGAGCGAACGATTGAATCACCATGGATATCAATAAACTTGCCATATCAGAAGATCGATTACCCAATGGGGAAGCGGCGACTCCGCTGTTTCCGGAGAATTCAGACCGCGTCATCAGCCAGTCAAAGTCATGCAACATGACCAGATTTCCTCTTCGCCTCTCTAGCTCTTGCAGATAACATCTTTTTTTCTTCCTTTCTGCGTACGCAGGCTGATACTCCTGCGGACACTCCTTGTATAGACAGGCAGTGGAGTTTTGTGTGTATGACCGTTTTTATCCCGCCATTAAGGCAGCCATACTCCATCTTCGGGGAAGGATAACATCTGTGTCCTTTGTATTGAGTATTAAACCGACTTCAACTACACATGGAAAAGCAGCCAGAATTTGGAGGGCGAACTGTTAACGCTTCGCCTTTGATATTCATCCGGTTCTAAACGAGCCGAGATTTGGAGAGAGACCGCTGAAGTATGTGGAGGCTCTCTCTCGCAAGCCAGACAAAGTGGTTGAGGTGCACAAAAAGAAAGCCTGATTGGTAAATTAAAACGATCGGAATTCTTGCTCGTCAACAGTTACGCTTGTTTAGGCTGTCTTGCAAGCGAGACAAAAATGGTTGAGGTGCTTATGAAAAGAAAGTAAGAATCATGCCTCATGATTGGTAAATGAAACAATCAGAATTTCTCACTCGTCAACAGCGAGAAGAGGTTGAAGAGAGAACAGTGTTGAATTGGTCTCGCGCTGGTTTCTTTCCTCTTCTCTTCTTTCGCTTCTCTGATCAACAAGAAAACTAAAGAGAAGCCAGTTTTACACGGAGGAGACTGCAGGTGGTTATTGAAACAAAATTTAGAAGAAATTTCAAGTGAATCGGCCAGTTAACATGGACAGCATTCAGAACATTGAAAACGAAGAACGAATAGGGGCCGGAATACCTCAGTTGGTAGAACGCCGGACTCGTAATCTAAGTGTTGCGGGTTCGAATCTCCGCCGGGTCGTTTCGGTACAGGGGGATCTTTCCCTCGGAGTTAACATTGGTTCTGACTCCATTTCCCATACAGTCCTTCGAATGAGACTATAAACCGAGGTTCCGTGTGTGAACGCGCGCATATCTTGCACACACGTAAAATCCCATCACCAACTCTTGGAAGAGAAAGCCAGTTTGGCTGTTGGTATGGGTGACACGTTACACATAGCATGAACCTTCCCCAAAGATGGAGTATGGCTGTCTTCATGGCGGGATAAAAAAAAAACAAAAAAAAACCGGTCATACACACAAAACTCCACTCCCGGTGTTGGGCAGATAGGATTGTCTGTCTATACAGGGGGTGTCCGCAGGAGTAGGCCTAATAGCCTGCGTACGCAGAAGAAGAAGAACGAATAACCACTTAGCTTCTCAAAATTTGCTCGTTCTTCGTTTTCAACGTCCTGAATGTTGTTTTGTCTTGCCTGAAGAAGACCTAAGAGGTCAAAACGCGTCGTTCTTTTGTCTTGTAATTTGTTGGTCTTTGTTCACTGCATGCGGACTTACTTTAAATTCATTTTTAGAGGAAAAAAAAATTTAAACGGAAGCCACTAGCGAATTCTCGCGTCTGTGAAGCATGCCTCAGGCTCCTTAAGTATAGCACAGAGCCAAATGTGCGATCGCTTGCTGTCTGCTGCTGACCGCTTCTTTGTGTGTGTGTGTGTGTGTGTGTGTGTGTGTGTTTTAACGACCTGTGAGTTGACTTCAACGCGGTTGACAGCTCCGGATATGGCCTTTGCGGTCGGCTGGGCTGTAAGCAACATGACTTGACCTTTCCTTACACTGACCCCTTCTTCCGAGGCACAGGAGCAGCTGCCAATCATGTCTTGACGTCCTTCACCTTGCTCCTCTCACCTGCCCTCCCCCCTCCCCCCCCCCCCCCCCCCCCCCCAGCTCACTCCCATTCTGCTTTACGAAGAGCTTAATCCAGTGTGTGTGTGTGTGTGTGTGTGGTCCTGCGTAGTCTGTGATCACAAGCTTGACGAAGTCTTGTGTGCCCAGTTCATCTCCCGAGCCGGCGGTACTTAAGTCTCAGATCCTATAGCAGACTCACACCCACACCCACACCCACTCGCGCGCGTCGTACACACACACACACACACACACACACACACACACACACACACACACACTCTCTCTCTCTCTCTCTCTCTCTCTCTCTCTCTCTCTCTCTCTCTCGCACGGACGGACGCACGCACACATTTACGCGCACGCACACACAAATACACTCACGTGCGCGTACACACACACACACACACGCACACACGCACGCACGCACGCACACACATACACACGCGCGCGCACACACACACGCACGCACGCTTGCTGATGAGCGCGGGCGAGTGCACGCGCATACACATATTTTGCTGATAATTTTATGAATATGTTAACAACATTTACGCTGAGTTATTCGTGTCTATATGTTAGAATGTAGTAACGATAGCAGAATGAAAGTGTCAGCACACCCACACATCAGTACATATGCAAACCCGGACATTTTCTTTTTTTTTAATCACACGCCCATGCACTAAAAGTGTCAAGCAAAATGTCCAGTCAGCAATGAACACACAGATGTTGCACGGTGAGCGAGAGTCGGTGAAGAGAAAGGAAAAGGCCGTTGGGAAAAATCGAGAATGGAGGCCCCACTCAAAATTAACACACGCACGCACGCACGCACGCACCACACACACACACACACACACACACACACACACACACACACACACACACACACAAAGGAGTGGGGGTAGGGTGGGATGGGGTGGGGTGGAGGTTTGAATACCCACATTGAAAACAAAAGTCTGTGTGTGATCCGTTTAGTCTGTGATCTTTGCTTTGTGAAATACGGGATCTCACTTTAGTCTGTGATCTTTGCTTTGTGAAACACGGGATCTCACTTTAGTCTGTGATACTGCTTTGTGAAATACGGGATCTCACTTAAGTCTGTGATCTTTGCTTTGTGAAATACGGGATCTCACTTTAGTCTGTGATACTGCTTTGTGAAATACGGGATCTCACTTTAGTCTGTGATCTTTGCTTTGTGAAACACGGGATCTCACTTTAGTCTGTGATACTGCTTTGTGAAATACGGGATCTCACTTTAGTCTGTGATCTTTGCTTTGTGAAATACAGGATCTCACTTTAGTCTGTTATCTTTGCTTTGTGAAATACGGGATCTCACTTTAGTCTGTGATCTTGCTTTGTGAAATACAGGATCTCACTTTAGTCTGCGATCTTGCTTTGTGAAATACAGGATCTCACTTTAGTCTGTGATCTTTGCTTTGTGAAATGTGTGATCTCACTTAGTCTGTGGTCTAAGGTAAGGTAAGATAATGTTGCTTAAAGCCCAGCGACCGCAAAGGGCCATGTATCAGGGCTGTCAACGCATTGAAGTCAACTCACAAGTCATTAAAAAAAAAAATAATAAAAAAAAACCGAAAAAAACAACAACCAAAACCCCACATCATTCGCACAACCCTTTAAGTACACCTTTATCAAAGACACTGGAAATTTTGTTACAAATCTTTCTTCTGTAAAGTCTTAGATCAGGTGAAAAAAGTTTGACTTTTTTCAGAAATCTTGCAGTCAGATGAAAAATGTGAATCTCTTTCAGAAATCTTGCTTTGTGAACCCGGTGATCTCTCTGACTCTGTGATCCTTGCTTTTTTTGTGTGTGTGTGTGGACGTTTGTGATCCTGCTTTGTTGGTTTGTTTACAAGTTTGTTTGTTTGTACGTGACCCTGTTCTTATTGACCAGATCTGAACTGCCGTGGCAGAAAGTAAATATGAAGTGAGGCAGGGAACTGTAAATAATAAACAACAAACAAGTACGCGTAACTCTTGCTCCCACGAATATGTTTTTTTTCTTGTGGGAGCAAGCGTTACCGTACTTGTTTATTGTTTGCTGTGGCAGATTCGGAAAGAACGGTGCCGCCTTCGAGTACTTCGACTATACACTCGCACAAGAGTACTCTCATACGGCCAGACTAGACTTTGCTCGCACCGACTCGCAGTGTTCCGTGTGTGTTCTGTTTCCTACTACCTGATTGAGGTCAAGGCAGAAGGTGGGAGGATCGCCGGCGGGGGAGAGAGAGAGAGAGAGGGGGGGGGGGGGGAGGGGGGGTAGTGGGTGTAAGAAGGTGGGGAGGGCAACGCAGACATTTTGACCCAGTTCGTGCCACGGAGGGAGTCGGTAAATATTCCATTGAGAAAGCCGCCCACTGTGCCTGCCCTGACACGTTGTTGCATGAGGGTTGTTGTCAGGTATGATGACGTCTTCATCGAGCCTTGGCGCTCACGACTGAACTTGTATTGGCGTCAGACGGTGTACGTGTGTGTGTGTGTGTGTGTGTGTGTGTGTGTGTGTGTGTGTATGTGTGTGTGTGTGTGTGTCTGTCTGTCTGTCTGTCTGTCTGTGTAGTAGTAGTGTGTGTGTGTGTGTATTAGTAGTAGTAGTAGTAGTAGTAGTAGTAGTGTGTGTGTGTGTGTGTGTGTAGTAGTAGTAGTAGTAGTGTGTGTGTGTGGTGTGTGTGTGGTGTGTGTGTGTTGTGTGTGTGTGTGTGTGTGTGTGTGTGTGTGTGTGTGTGCACGCGAGCGCGTGCGGAATGGTGTGTGTTGTGTGCGCGCGCGCGCGTGTGCGTGTGTGTAGTGTTTTTTTGTGTGTGTAGTGTGTGTGTGTAGTGTATGTGTGTGTTGCGCGCGAGTGTGCGGCGTGGTGTGTGTGTGTGTGTGTGTGTGTGTGTTGCGCGCGAGTGTGCGGCGTGGTGTGTGTGTGTGTGCGCGCGCGCGCACGCGAGTGTGTGTGTGTATGTTGTGTGTGTGTGCGCGCGTGCGTGTGTGTGTGTGAGTGAGCTGTATGCCAATAAGGGGTGTCAGCAGAAGTTTCCGCTGCCATTGACTGTAGAGGCCACTCGCACGCTGCGCGCACACCACGTTACGCCAAGGCTGGCTCACCCCCACCCACTATTTCTCTGAGTCCCTGACTGACTTTGTCAAGGGAACAGAGGGAGAAAGAAGGAAGAACCAGTTTCAACACGTACGTCTCCCACCACGGACACCGAACTGCACACGCACGCACGTACGCACGCACGTACGCGAACTTCCCCACACGACTCGGTTTTAAAAAAAAAAAGGAAGAAAAATAGAGAAGTTTCATCACTGTTCAGTGAAAACAAGTACTGCCGGTGTAAGAGTGGTTCTGAGAAAGCCAGTGGACAATGATAATAGTGTGATGATGTGATGTTTGGTGGGATTGATCTTGTGTTCCAATGCAAGTGGGGAGTGGGTTTTTTGTTTGTTTGTTTGTTTTTTTTTACCCTTGACGGATGGGCTCCGCGGAGTGCATATTGTGGCTGTGAGTACGTTCGTCGCCTTTTTGCTTTTTATTTATTTATTTTTTTTTTTTAAATCTTGTGTGTGTGTGTGTGTGTGTGTGTGTGTGTGTGTGTGTGTGTGTGTGTGTGTGAAGACGGGCGGGAGGGGGGAAAGAG
>CM065727.1:9551499-9561499 GCA_033310375.1 Conus canariensis
AACGATCTTCCCGCTGGTTGTACAAAGAATATAGACATCACAGTCGGTGCGGGATTATAAACAGCCAGCTGATTTTGTTTTCTTTTTCTTTCTTTTCTTTTCTTTTTCTCTCTTTCATTTTATTATTATTATTATTATTGTTATTATTATTATTATTTTATATAGAATTGAACTTAAGAAAGGAAAACTATTTAGGATCTTTGATCAGAAAAGCTAGTCGCAGCAAATTAAGATTGTGTGAGATGAGCAATGTCGTCAGCATTGTACTTTGTCCAGCAGTCGAAGTGCCGCATCAAGGTTCCGTGACTACTTTGCACGATTCATTGATGATGGACTGACTGACAGGTTGTCATGGATTGATAGATCGATGATTGATTAGTCCACTTTTCAGGCATGCATTTTGATCTCCTCTCTCTCTCTCTCTTCTCTCTCTCTCTCTCTCTCTCTCTCTCTCTCTCTCTCTTTATAATAAGCTGATAGTATCATATTTGGAGTGTGAATGATGTGATTTTTTTTTTTTTTTTTTTTTTTTTTTTAACGGAACTTCATTGCCAGACCCACAGACCCGCAGACGTAGGGACATATTTACCGTGTGTCGAGACAAAGTTTTCAGACGTTACCCCCCACTCCCCCCCACCCCTCTCCACGAAGCCAGCCCACAAGCAAGGCGCACATCAGAGGTCATTCACATACCTGACCTTTTTGCCTTCCTCCTTCGACTCACGCGCGCACTTAGCGCGTATGCGACCGTGCAAAGCGAAGGAATAATTGAAGGTCATTTGCCGAGATCAACGCAGACTAACACTTTGGGCAGCATCAAGACATCAGCAGGAAGACAGGAACGATTAAATACCAACGGGGGAAGGGGAGGGGGCGGGGGCGGGGGGAGGGGGGTTGGAAGGGGGGGGGGGGGTATCTGCCAATGAATTTGGAATTCGATCCAGCTTGCCATGCGTGTACTGTTGTTATCCATCGTCCGCTGTTCGGGAGAAGCCTGCTGTTGTTCAGTCACCTCAAACAGGCAAAACCGGTTATTATAAAAAAAAATTTTCCCCTCCCGCATTCTCCAACACACTCAGCCTATTAAATTTTATTAGGTAGTCGCACGTGCTTCTTGCTTTGCACGTGCAATTAGTTTTTTTTTTGTTTTTCTTCCTTCTTCATCGAATTTAATGGCGATCGTAAAAAACAAACAAACAAAAAACCGATTTCTCAAGTGAAGAAAGCGATTCTGTTTGGACAATGAACAATGATTTATTCTTACTAACTTTCGAGTCATTGAGAATTGAAACATTAAACAACAACAACAAAATAAAAATGAAAAAAAGATATTCAGATGGTGGGTACACAGAAGAAGAACAAGGGAAACAACTTTACGTACATGAATCGTTGGGTTGTCACGTCACACAAAACAGTTTGCAGTATAGGGCTGAATAAATTTGCAGTTAGAGAATGAGACTGTCTAGAACGAAAGTTAACGAGCATAACGTCGTAATTGTGTGCCAGTGAAGCTCTACGCATACGCTTTGACTTCCAATAATGGAACACTGTAGGTCGTTTGCAACGAGACACATTATTCACACAGAGGGGCGAGAGAGTTTGCAACGAGACTCATTATACATGCACAGACAGACAGACAGAAGAGAGAGAGAGAGAGAGAGAGAGAGAGAGAGAGAGAGAGAGGAGAGAATTTTATTGCCATTAGCAAGAGAGAGAGAGAAAGAGTGTGTGTGTGTGAGAGAGAGAGAGAGAGAGAGAGAGAGAGAGAGAGAGAGAGAGAGAGAGACACACACACACACACACACACACACACACACACACCACACACACACATACACATTTTATTGCCATTAGCAAGAGAGTGAGAGAGAGAGGGGGGGGAGGGGGTAAGGTATTTAGATGGAGCAGTGTTATTGTGCACATTCACACCCACGTTGCATGCAGTGAAGAACTCTTGACAGACTTCAGTTTACAGTGCCTGGATGGACGACACTGGCTAGACCATTAGCACTAAATGTGAATGCATGTCGCAGTTCTAAGCAATCGTACTTTTGTGAGTGCTGCTTTATGAGAGAGAGAGAGAGAGAGAGAGAGAGAGAGAGAGAGAGAGAGAGAGAGAGAGAGAAAAGAAATGAAAACCGGAGACGGTTTAGAGAGAGAGAGAGAGTGTGTGTGTGAGAGAGAGAGAGTGTGTGAGAGAGAGAGAGAGAGTGTGTTGTATGAGAGAGAGAGAGAGAGAGAGAGAGTGTGTATGTGTGTGTGCGCGCGCGCGCGCACGCGCGTGCGTGTGTGTGTACGCGCGCTTACGTGCGTGTGTGTGTGTGTACGAAATAAGTGGGATCATGTTTGTTTCCAGCGTGTCAGTGAAGGGTTGGTTTGTTTTTACTCATGTTATTATTAGTCAGCAAGCTCTACTGTGAAATGGGAATACCTCCCCAATTGTCAGGAGAGTGCCATGATCCACAGGTCATCTCGTCTCGTTTAGTTGCAAATATTTTTGATCCTGTATCATTCAAACAAGGAAATAGACGTGTTCTGCTAAAACTTGTTGGCAGCCCCAAATATACATCGTGTGCGGAACCCCTGGGTGGGGGGAGGGGGGGGGGGGAGGGTGTCAGTGTCCTACTGGCGTATGTATTGCAGCTAGCGACAGTCGGTCAGGGTAGGAGGGTAACACCACCCGGAATAGCTCAGTTGGTAGAGCATCGGACTCGTGTTAATCTTGGGGTTGCGGGTTCGCATCTCCGCCGGGCCGTTCCGGTACAGGGGGGATTTTTCCCTCGGAGTTAACATTGGTTCTAACTTCATTCCCCTCACACAGTCCTTCGAATGAGACTGTAAACCGAGGTTCCGTGTGTGTGAACGCACGCATGACATCTTGCACACACGTCAAAGTCCATCACCAACTTTGGGAAGAGAAGGCCAGTTTGGCCATTGGTATGGATGACACGTTACACATAGCATGCACCTTCCCCGAAATTGGAGTATGGCTGCCTTCATGGCGAGATTAAAAAAAAAAAACAAAAAAAAAAAAAACGGTCATACACACAAAAGTGTCAGAATGATCAACATGATGATTGTGGACACTAAAAGCAAGAAGAAGAGGAGAGAACACTACGGGCAGCAGCACACCAAAAATTAATGCGCCAAGGCCTTGCTTAATTAAAAAAAAAAAAGATGTCGAGTATTCATAGACTACTGGCGCAGTTAGATTGTTTTGAGCATTTTCGTTGTGTCTGAAAGTTGATTCTCCTCATTGTCTTCCATTAAGAATGATGGCCATCAAGGTAGTATACAAGCCAGGTGGTTGTTCCAAGCAGACAGATTAAAATCAACGAGGGATGGTGGGGACTGTTTGGGCGCGTGCAGCTGGCGCGCAAAGATAGGGGGGGTCACGGATGAGTGCAAAGGCCTGACATGTGTGACGTCAACTAAGGGAAAGGTCATGTATTTGAAGATTGTGATTTCATCGGTGAACACCCCCCCCCCCCCCCCCGGTCCCTCCCCCCTCCCCCCCTAAAAAAAACAAAACAAAAAAAAACAAACAAGGGAAATAATAGGTTAGGGAGTTGTTCTTTGGATCAGTTATGAGTTTAACGTGAAGTGCTGGCTCAGGCTTGTGGTAGGCCTCAAAACGCTTTACACGGATTATATTACAGTGTTTTAGTGCAAACTCCTGACTGTGGCGTGTGGCGGACAAACATCTCCGGAACCTACAAAGAACGGGGAGTGATGTATAAGTGTAGTGAATTGAATGGTTATTTCATTGTTTACCATTTGCATAGTACGTCAGCTGGGTTTTTTTTTTTTTTTTTTTTTTTAAATCATCTGTTTTTCACTGATATTGTTGTAACTTACAACGAGTACTATGTATATGTATTTTTGTGTCAGACTGCAGGTGTGTGTGTGTGTGTGTCCCTTATGAGTTGATACCTCTGCGTACTGTCTTCTTTTGGCGCGTCTGTAATTTCTCAACTTATCTGATTAAAATTTGATTTAGAAAAAAAAAAAAAAAAAGGAAGGGGAGTGAATGAAGGGGGGGGGGGGGGGGGGGGGGGGGGGGGACAGGCGGCGCTGCCAGCAACTTGCCTGGCCTTTTCAGGATAAAGGAAAATCCAGAGAGGGGGGGGGGGGGGGGGGGGTGGCGCCTGTAATGACATCAAGTGTTGGCAACTTCACTCTCCCTCAGTTAACAGCCACCGTACATAGACTGGCTGAAGTGGAGGCAGAGAGGAGAGAGAGAGAGGGAGAGAGAGAGAGAGGGAGAGAGAGAGAAGAAAGAAAGAAAGAGAGAGAGAGAGAAAGAGAGAGAGGAGAAAAAGAGAGAGGGAGGGAGAGAAAGAGAGAGAGAGAGAAAAAGAAAGGAGAGAGAGAGTGAAAGAAAGGGAGAAAGAGAGAGAGAGAGGGGGGGGGGGGTGTTAGGAAAGTGAAGAGAGGGAAAAGGAGGAAAAGAGTGTGACGGAAAGGAGTAGTGGGCATGCAAGGTGGAGTCTGGCTGGATTTTCGATCAGTTTCGTTGTGGAGTATGAGCAGCTGGAAACACGATGTGAAGAGCTTTGAAAAACTTTGTGTGGTTGTTGGCATGTTTTGTTTGCTGCCTCCCCCCCCCCCCCCCCCCCCCCCCCCCCCCCCCCCCCCGCACACACACACACACACACACACACACACACACACATATTCTGACGACAAACTCAAGTGCAGGGGCTAGGTTTCTTGTGTCATGAGTTCAGTAGCGCTGCAAGAGGTTGCGTGTGGGCGTGCCTGTTGCACGCACTCTCTTCTGTGTACTGGCTTACATGCACACACGCTCTTGCCTTGGCTTTCGAGGCTGTGTCAGACCAATTGACATAGGCTAGAGCACCAAGGCTACATCAAAATGTTGTTATGCTCTGCATAGTTATGCGGGGATTGTCTTCAGTCGTGACAAGCTCCTAGCATACCACCATCAGTCTCCAAAATCCCTCGCGAAGTCGGAGTGTGGCTGCTCACGTGGCAGGGTAATCGTAAACGGTCACACACGTAATGTTCTCATCCCCAGCTGATGCATTTGTACCATAGTGTTCAAGTGCTTCGGCTGTTCCGATGATCCCTGGAGTCTTTTAGCCAGGGTACGACAACAACAACAACAACAACAGCAACAGCACACACGCACGCGTATATACACATATTACACGCACTCGCGCACTCGCTCTCCAACTCCACTCATTCCTTACGGGCGTGGCAACCTTGCCGTCAAGGTCGTCGGAGGGCTTGCCGTTGGTCCGCTGATCCCTTACATTAGTTAGGCTCGGCTGACAGTTTAGTCCAACAGGTCTGCTGCTGAACAGCCTGGGAACCACGACGCGTTTCGACCTCTTAGGTCTTCTTCAGGCAAGATACAAAACACAATCAGGACAACGAAAATGAACGAACAGCAATCACTTATCTTCATCCACTTCAGCGCAAGATGGGCGTTGAAAAAAAAACAACCTTTATATATATATATATATATACTCTCCAAAAAAAGAAACTTGACACTATTGTAATTTGGATTTGTTGTGAAAATAAGGGATGTAGTGAAATTGTCATATCAGTATTTTGTAAAGCAACCACTGCACTTGCTAAACCTGCAAATTCACGTGCTTTGAACGTCCAAATGTCCGTCTGGCTGATGTTACAATCAATTCCTAATTTTGCCCATTTTGCCTTTCACGTGCACAGTGGTGAGCTGTAACTCGGCATTCTGACACGCTTTTCCGTTGGGTATAAAAATCCAAAGCAACCATGGGTCAAACAATGCACATAACACTACTGCCGGCAAAAGAAAAATGCCAAGGTTGTCTGATGCTCAACGCAATAACACAATTGGACGATTGCAAGCAGGGGCCACTCAGCAAGGCGTGGCAAGGCACTTTGGTGTGTCCAGACAGACCATTGCTGCATTATGGACCCGTTACAACATCGCTCACAGTGTGAGGGACAGGCCGAGGTCAGGTTGACCCAGGGTCACTTCTGCTGCTCAGGATGGTTAATCCGTGTGCGCCACCTTCGAGACCGCACTACAACGGCAACATCCACAGCGCTCCAAATTCCGGGACATCGAAGAATTTCTGATCAAACAGTTCGCAATCGTCTCAGGGAGGCCGGCCTTTTTGCTCGACGACCAGTTCGACGGAATATTCTGAACGCAGGTCACATGGCAGCACGTCTTCAGTGGTGCCGATACAGAGTGGGGTGGCCACGTGCACGATGGAGAACAGTTTTGTTCACTGATGAGTCACGGTCCCTCCTTAGACGGGTTGATGGGCGTGCACGAATTTACCGACGTCAAGGAGAGGGTTTTGCCCCTAACTGCATTCAGCAAGTGGACCATTTTGGTGATGGTAGTGTCATGGTGTGGGGAGGAAAACGGCACAATGGTAGGACTGATCTCGTGCATGTGGCAGGGAATTTAACAGGAGCCAGATACAGGGATGAGATCCTGCAGCCTCATGTTGTCCCACACATGAACACCAATGGAGGAATTTTCCAGCACGACAACGCTCGCCCGCATGTTGCTCGAGTCTGTCTTGATTTCCTGCATGCCAGCAATGTCCAAACTCTGCCATGGCCTGCCTGTTCCCCAGATCTGAATCCAATTGAACATTTGTGGGATGTCCTGGATCGACGTGTGCACCAGAGGAACCCACCACCACAGACACTCCCAGAGCTTCTTGAGGCACTCCAGCACGAGTGGCACACCATTCCACAACGTGTGATTGCAAACCTGATTGCGTCGATGGGTCCCCGATGCCAGGCAGTGATTGACGCCAATGGCGGTCATACCAGATACTGACATTTCGTGTACCCTGCTGTCTTTTCTACTGTCTGATTGGTTTACTTTTCAGTCAACAGAGTTAAATGTTTTCAACACGTGTCCATTGGTAGTCATTTAGTACATGGGTCATAATTTGTTGTTTGAATCAAATCCGATTTTGGCAATAAAAAAAATTAAATACCGGTGTCAAGTTTCTTTTTTGGGAGAGTATATATATATATATATATATAAACCCTTGCAGACGAATAGTGTGTGGAGGTGATACAAGTGGCGTAACGTCGAACACCCTCAAAGGCTGAAAGTGGTTTGAACTGTACACCTCTCTGATATCTAATGGATACAGCATAGGTTTTTTTTTTGTTTTTGTTTTTGTTTTGTTTTGTTTTTTGCTTTGGTCCTCGGTCACGTCGAATTTCGAGGCAATGAAGTGGCAGATCAGCTTGCCAAGAATGCCACAAAGAAATCAGCTTGCCCAAGAATGCCACAAAGAAATCAGCTTGCCCAAGAATGCCACAAAGAAATCAGCTTGCCAAGAATGCCACAAAGAAATCAGCTTGCCCAAGATGCACAAAAATCAGCTGCCAAGAATGCCACAAATAATCAGCTTGCCCAGAATGCCACAAAGAAATCAGCTGCCAAGAATGTCACAAAGAAATCAGAGTTGAGCAGATCCTCTGCCCCTCACGCCGATCTGAAACATGAACCTCAGGCTTATTCCGAAGACCTCTGGCAAACAAAGAAGATTGGAACTCGCCGACGGATAACAAACAAACTCTTCCACAACGGCCCAGAACTTTAATGAAAACAGGTTTTATTTTTATCTGTTTATTTTTTTTGTCGTGTGCCACTGGCGGACGAATAGGAGAAACCAGTTTTATACCGTTTGTATTATACAGGCTGCTCGTTTTGACACCCGAAACGTGATCTTTTGAAAGGCGAAGAAGAAGAAGCTCCGTGGTGCATTCCATGTCATGTGCCACCACTCGCTGTCAAACATGTTCTTATGGAGTGCTGGCACTTCGATGATGTCAGACTTATACAGTTTAAGAAGCAGACTATAAAGGAAAAAAAAAAAAAACACAAAAAAATATCTTGTTCAGAGATGTCCCCACCTGATGCGATTTTTTTTGAGTTCCTTAATTAAGGAGATCGGCATTTTTGGCCTGATTGAAGATTTTACGGAAGAAAGGTTTGAACAGGATCCCGGCGTGTTTTATTAGAAAACCTGTTTTAATAGATCATTTTCTTGGTTTTAAATCTATTTTGAGAGTTTATTTTTCAGCAAGGTGACAGCCCTGATATGGCCCTTGGCGGTCGGCGGGGCTAAAAGCAACATACGCGCGCGCATACACGCACGCACGCGCGCGCACACACACACACACACACTCACACACACACACACACACACACACACACATACACACACACATTTACACACACATACACACATTTACACACACACACACACACACTCTCTCTTTCTCTCACTCTCACTCTCTCTCTCACTCTCTCTCTCTCTCACATACACACGCACGCGCGCGCGCACACACACACACACACACACACACACACACACACACACACACACACACACACACACACACACACACGTACGTACACGCGCATTCGTAAATTCTATCTCACTGTCTCTCTCTCTCTCTCTCTCTCTCTCTCTCTCTCCTCTCTCTCTCTCTCTCTCTCTCTCTCTCTCTCTCTCTCTCTCTCTCTGTTGCACACGCATGCACGCAAGCACGCACACGCACACGCACAGGCACGGAGTAGACAGTAGACAGACATCGGTGGAGACCATCAAACTCAAATGCGGTTAGTAGCTGATGAGACACTTAAGGCTTTTACACACAATTAGTTTCAAACGTTGGGACAGTAATCTCTCTCTCTCTCTCTCTCCTCTTTAGAGTGGTGTCATTCATCTTCATTGCAATGACTTTGCGGGACACACACAGAGAGAGAGAGAGAGAGAGAGAGAGAGAGAGAGAGAGAGAGAGAGAGCCGTGCTGAGCTTTTCTGAAGGGAGTAAAAAAGAAGAAAAAAAAAGCAGACTGACTGAGACAATGATTCTCTCTCTCTCTCTCTCTCCTCTCTCTCTCTCTCTCTCTCTCTCTCTCTCTCTCTCTCTCTCTCTCTCTCTTTCTCAGTGCCGTCACGAGGCGTCACTGATGGCCCCACACGAGAGTGTGAAAGTAAGTGTGTCCAGTTGCTCAGCACACAGACTAAAAGCCCTGAGAAGAGAGAGAAGATCGGTGAGTGAACGAACAATCACAAACAACGCCCGTCTTGCGCCGAGTATAAAAAGATAAATGATTGCCTGAAGAAGACCTAAGCTGTCAGAACACGTCGTGTTTTTGTCTTGTAACTCGCTTGTTTTTGTTGTTTGCCGGACTCACTAACTCTTTTTTTTTTTTTTTTTTACGAATGTTTTTCAGTTTCCGCCAATAGTCACCTCACTTTAAAACTAACTTGTAAATAAAAGTTTCATGTCAAAAAATCAACGTTTCGTTCTTCAGATTCTCAGTTGTGTGTTGTGTGTGTGGTTTTTTTTTTTTTTTCTCAGTAGAATGAGTTGACTACGTTCCGAGCTCTACTGATGGCTGATCAGACGGTAAGGAGTCGGGAGGAGGAGGAGGAGGAGGAGGAGGATTATAAGATGGTCAGGACGTGAGACTTTTACTACAGTCGCTAGAGAGAGAGAGAGAAGGGAAGCGAGAGAGAGAGGGAGGGAGCAAGAGAGAGAGAGAGAGGAGAGAGAGAATTCGGAGGGTTGGGATGGTGTTGAGGACAGGATGTATGCGTTTGGTTCCCCAAGATGGGCGTTAAAGCAAAAGGCTACTTTCACTACCATTTCTAGTACTGGTACTTGCGGCGCTCATTTCAACTTCGTTAATAAGTAAGTGGTGGGGCAGTGGTCTGTCTGTGGTCAAAGACATTTGTCGCAGGCACACTAGACATGACAGTTGAGGACCAAGCGTGCGACGTTTCTCTCTGTCTCTGTCTCTGTCTGTCTGTCTGTCTGTCTCTCTCTCTCTCTCTCAGTCGCTCTCTCTCTCTCTCTCTCTCTCTCTCTCTCTCTCTCTCTGTCATTTTCTACCTCTGTCTGTCTGTCTGTCTCTCAGTCTCTCTCTCTCTCTCTCTCCTCTCTCTCTCTCTCTCTCTCTCTCTCTCTTCTCTGTGTCTGTCTGTCTCTGT
>CM065727.1:9566499-9586499 GCA_033310375.1 Conus canariensis
CACTGAATAATGCAATGAGAAAAGCCAGATAGGCGGGAGTAAACCTGTGGTCACTGTTTGGTTTCTTTCTTCTTATGCCCATGGTTACCGTTTTCTTCCTGTCTTCTTAGGCCATGTACGTTTCTTCCTGTCTTCTTAGCCCATGTTACCGTTTTCTTCCTGTCTCTTAGGCACATCATCACCATTTTCTTGTTCTTCTGTAGGCCCGTGGTTACCGTTTTCTTTGTTCTTCTCTAGGCCCGTGGTTACCGTTTTCTTTGTTCTTCTCTAGGCCCGTGGTTACCGTTTTCTTTGTTCTTCTCTAGGCCCGTGGTTACCGTTTTCTTTGTTCTTCTGTAGGCCATGGTTACCGTTTTCTTTGTTCTTCTCTAGGCCCATGGTTACCGTTTTCTTTGTTCTTCTCTAGGCCCACGGTTACCGTTTTCTTTGTTCTTCTCTAGGCCTATAGTAACCGTTTTCTTTTCTGTCTTTATTTTGCCAGCTGCAGAAACGGGTCTTCTTTTTCTTTCTGTTGGTCTGCACTTTGTTTTTGTTGATGTCATCTCTTGACTTTTGCATAGTTTTATTTTTGTTGAAATGTTCGTCTTGTTTCTTTGGCCCTTTCTTTTGTCGCCTTTCGTTTTTGTTTGTTTGTTTTTCTTTCTTACTTGTAATTTGCCTCCATCTGCTACTACCCCCAACTCTCCTCTCCTTTTCCGTCTCCCCTTCCTTCCCTCTTCCTCTGTATTTGTTTTTTTTCTATGTGGATTTGATCTCATCATCATCATCATCGTCAGAATCATCATTATTATTGTTATTCTTATTCTTATTATTGTTGTTGTTATCTTTTTTTTTTTTTTTGCAGGTTTTTTTTCCCCCAGCGCTGAGTCAGCAGGAGCTGGCTTCAGGTCATGACATTCCCCATGTCCTCTGTTTCTTTCATCTTATTTTGGGTTACTCCGTTTGTGCTTGAAGTAAAAAAAAAAAAAAAAAAATTTTTTTTAAGCAAATGAATTGATGTAAAATGCTTGTCACGTGTTGTTCTGTTTCCTGGCGCCTCATGTACGGTATTTTGTAAATCCCAAAACCCGTCAGAAGGTTATAGCTTCTCCTGTTTTTTAACGGTGATGACAGATTTGAGGCTGGAATGTACATAAAGGAGGGAATACATGCATGTTATTCACAAGCGATGACAAATGAGAGGAGAGAGAGAGAGGCGTAGTGATGTGGAGTAGTAAATTCACTTGAATTCAACAAGGATGACACATTCTGTGAGAGGACGTTGCATAAAGGAGGGAACACGTCCACGTGTTTAGCCTACAATGACAAATTTGGGGGAGATGTAATTTTCAGAGGGACAGCGTCACATCCTCTCCATGATGTCAAGATTTCGGGAGAAATGGAATGACTTTCTAAGCCCCCCCCCCCCCCCCCTCCCCCTCTATAAAGGAAGCCTTGGCCATCGACGACAGTTCTGCAGTTGTCTCGGCTGTGGCTGTTCGTACCTCTGGACTGCTTTCATCTCAAGCCTGAAAAGCTGGGAAGAGGAGAACGGACAGTGAAAAGTACATAATAGATGCGCAGAGGAATGAAACAAAGGTACTCTACAGAAATGAAAGATGTAAAAAAAAAAAAAAAAAAAAAAAGGAAAAAAAAAAGATATAAGCAATTGGTGAAGATTATTAAGCAATTGGTGAAGATGCCCGTTTACTTTTTTGCTAGTCACTGGAACTGCGTAAGATTAGGGTTGCATTCAACGTTTGTTTTAATTAACAATGAAAGCAAGATTTTCGTCAGACAACGAAGTTTCTCTCAATAGAAAAGTGACCAGATAAAGTCCACAAGTCCAGACGAAAATCAGCTGTCCAGATTTACATACAGTCTTTGCACGTTCAGAAATCGATCTTTTTAGACAACCGAGAAAAATTAAAAGTGAAGGGAGAGAGGGTAAACCAGCAACACTTAAGAACAAAAATCCACAGTACACTGTATGTAGTACAACACCAACCTCGGAAGAAAAACAAAATCCACAGTACACTGTATGTAGTACAACACCAACCTCGGACAAGAAGGGAGTTTTCGGGGGGGAGGGGGGGGGGGGGGGATAGTCGTCTTCTCGCCCCGCGTCCTGGTCACGTCTGTCCGTTGTCACTCAGTGAGTGACCGTTCTGAATCTCGTGATTTTCGAGACAGTAGAACAATGTGAAGAAGTTAATATGAAATGAGGCAGGGAACAGTGAACAGTAAAGAGTTAGACTACAATACTTATTTGTTATTTAACGTGAGGCTTATAGTGTAGTGTGACGCACGGATAATGTGCATACAGGCGAGCCCAGCGGAAGTGCGCCTCGCTTGGGAAGTGTTCATTTGACGGTCAGGTGCAGGAGCAGACGAACTCCGGCAGTACGACACGTAGGTTCAATGAGGGCGGACCGGTTGACTTATTGTTTGTTCAGGAGCTACGTCATGCTGACAGTGACACTAGTGACAAACCAGTGCCAGGGCCTCCAGTTCTTAGGAGACAGTTCATTAGCTTTTGCACTGCGACAGGACAGGACAGCCGTAAACGGTTACGACGGCTTTGACAGTACTATCTTTAGGCCGTGAGACTCAAATAGGGCGACAGACCTCGACTGGGACTTGGTAGTTGGTGCCGTTGAAGGGCTTGGAAAGAATCCTGAGAAAACCCCAGCCAAGTGTGCGGACTGACCCGGTAAGCTAGGGTGCGTTTGTGTGAATGTGCAAGTGCTTAATAAGTATATAAACGGACTTCTCCAAAGCGTGGGGTAAACACTTTAGATGTATGGCGTTCGTGCCTGGCCTGGGTTAGCATGTGTTTCTTTTGCCAGAAGCTGGAAGGAATTACAGGAGGGAGGGTCAGAGGGGGAATAAGAAGGGACGGTATCGGGGGGGGGTGAAAAAAAAGAGCAGTCGGATCGAGTTGTGACAGAAAAACACCACGACAAACTTCTTGCTCACCGCAAGCGCGGAAATCGCATGCCAACAAGAGCTTGATCACTGTGCCTATACACAAAACGGTAAATTACAGGATGAAGTAGAATCACTCTCGCTCGCTCGCTCTCTCTCTCTCTCTCTCTCTCTCTCTCTCTCTCTCTCTCTCTCTCTCTCTCTCTTCTTCTCTCTCTCTCTCTCTCTCTCTCTCTGTCGCTCTCTCTCTCTGCTTTTGTTTGAAAATTCTGTTTGCACCCCCCCAAACTAGAGGGCTGTCACCTGTTGTCAATAACCTCTGTCTCTGATGGTCTGTCTGTCTCACTGTCCCGCTCTCTGTAGTTTGTTCTGTCAAAACTGGTTGAAGTAGGCCACCAAAATCACCATGTCAAAACTGACCAGTCATCCCATTTCTGAACAGTTGGTCAGGGATGAAAATCGCACGGAGAGTCGTCGTCGTTCGTTCTGCTGTTCAGGTAGGACCCATTTTGATAATTGCATGACTAAAACTGTGGCATGACCCAGACCGATCATGCCTGTGAACTGGTACCAATTGCATTAATGATTTTGTCTGTCAGTTGGATATTTAAGCTGGTTTTGGCCTGTTTTTTTTTTTAATATCAAAAGAAAGGGGGTTAGTTACCGCCAAGGACGCGGACAAGCATAGCACAGGACAAGACACAATGCATTTTGACCTCTTGGGTCTTCTTCAGGCGAAACAAATGCACTTAGGACAGAGAAAACAAGAATGTGAAACCACTTAGCTCCTCAGGTCGCAGGTACTGGCGGACGAGACGTCGTTAGTCTCTGTCGCTGACTTTGGACAGAGAAAACGAAGAATTTGAAACCCTTAGCTCCTCATGGTCGCCACGCGTTTGACTTTGGACAGAGAAAACGAAGAATGTGAAACCGCTTAGCTCCTCATGGTCGCCACGCGTTTGACTTTGGACAGAGAAAACGAAGAATGTGAAACCACTTAGCTCCTCATGGTGCAGCTGGTTTGGCGGCATTCCTTAGCCAGTGCACGTTTGACTTTGGACAGAGAAAACGAAGAATGTGAAACCGCTTAGCTCCTCATGGTCGCCACGCGTTTGACTTTGGACAGAGAAAACGAAGAATGTGAAACCGCTTAGCTCCTCATGGTCGCCACGCGTTTGACTTTGGACAGAGAAAACGAAGAATGTGAAACCGCTTAGCTCCTCATGGTCGCCACGCGTTTGACTTTGGACAGAGAAAACGAAGAAGTGAAACCGCTTAGCTCCTCATGGTCGCCACGCGTTTGACTTTGGACAGAGAAAACGAAGAATGTGAAACCGCTTAGCTCCTCATGGTCGCCACGCGTTTGACTTTGGACAGAGAAAACGAAGAAGTGAAACCGCTTAGCTCCTCATGGTCGCCACGCGTTTGACTTTGGACAGAGAAAACGAAGAACGTGAAACCGCTTAGCTCCTCATGGTCGCCACGCGTTTGACTTTGGACAGAGAAAACGAAGAATGTGAAACCCTTAGCTCCTCATGGTCGCCACGCGTTTGACTTTGGACAGAGAAAACGAAGAAGTGAAACCACTTAGCTCCTCATGGTCGCCACGCGTTTGACTTTGGACAGAGAAAACGAAGAAGTGAAACCGCTTAGCTCCTCATGGTCGCCACGCGTTTGACTTTGGACAGAGAAAACGAAGAAGTGAAACCGCTTAGCTCCTCATGGTCGCCACGCGTTTGACTTTGGACAGAGAAAACGAAGAATGTGAAACCGCTTAGCTCCTCATGGTCGCCACGCGTGTGACTTTGGACAGAGAAAACGAAGAAGTGAAACCGCTTAGCTCCTCATGGTCGCCACGCGTTTGACTTTGGACAGAGAAAACGAAGAATGTGAAACCGCTTAGCTCCTCATGGTCGCCACGCGTTTGACTTTGGACAGAGAAAACGAAGAATGTGAAACCGCTTAGCTCCTCATGGTCGCCACGCGTTTGACTTTGGACAGAGAAAACGAAGAATGTGAAACCGCTTAGCTCCTCATGGTCGCCACGCGTTTGACTTTGGACAGAGAAAACGAAGAAGTGAAACCGCTTAGCTCCTCATGGTCGCCACGCGTTTGACTTTGGACAGAGAAAACGAAGAAGTGAAACCGCTTAGCTCCTCATGGTCGCCACGCGTTTGACTTTGGACAGAGAAAACGAAGAATGTGAAACCGCTTAGCTCCTCATGGTCGCCACGCGTTTGACTTTGGACAGAGAAAACGAAGAAGTGAAACCGCTTAGCTCCTCATGGTCGCCACGCGTTTGACTTTGGACAGAGAAAACGAAGAATGTGAAACCGCTTAGCTCCTCATGGTCGCCACGCGTTTGACTTTGGACAGAGAAAACGAAGAAGTGAAACCGCTTAGCTCCTCATGGTCGCCACGCGTTTGACTTTGGACAGAGAAAACGAAGAAGTGAAACCGCTTAGCTCCTCATGGTCGCCACGCGTTTGACTTTGGACAGAGAAAACGAAGAATGAAACCGCTTAGCTCCTCATGGTCGCCACGCGTTTGACTTTGGACAGAGAAAACGAAGAAGTGAAACCCTTAGCTCCTCATGGTCGCCACGCGTTTGACTTTGGACAGAGAAAACGAGAAGTGTAAACGCTTAGCTCTCATGGTCGCCACGCGTTTGACTTTGTATTGCACCACCACCATCCTCCTCCTTTCTTCCTCTCACTCTCTTCTCTCTCTCTCCTTTCTCTCTCTCCTCTCTCTCTCTTTCTCTCTCTCTCTCTCTCTCATTCTATGTGCGATAGTGTCCCCTCTCTTTTTGCCGCTGTCACTCTCAGAGTCGGTGGATAAGAAGACAAGACGATGTAAATAAGAGAGCCCATCTCCTCCCCCCTACCCCCTCCCCCCACCACCCCCACCCCAACCACCCATCCCTGTCCACAGTGTCTAGGATTCTCCGGTGACCTTGTACTCGCATACTGATGGCATCGTTTCACATAGTCATGTTGGATGTGTGTGTAGGTGTGGTGTGTGTGTGTGTGTAGGTGTGTGCGCCAATGTATCCAAGTATGTGTTTGTGTGTACAGTGAAAGAACAGCTAATTTAATTTGTCAGACTGACACTTGTGACTGTGCTTTTTAAATCATTGATTTTATTTCTTACTTATATTTCCAAACTTTTAAACAAGAGGAGCCCTGAAGCCTTGGGCCAATACGTTAAATAGTATCTATTTACACAAACGCACATGCATGCACATGCGCTTTCATGCATGCCGTCTGAAATGCATGTGTACATGTGTGCACATGCATGCTTGCACACACACAGAGAAAAATTATGTACTTTCAGACACACACACACACACACACACACACACACACACACACACACACACACACACACATACAGTCTTCACCAACACACACACACACACACCACACACTCAAAAACACATAGAAAAATTATGTACTTTCACACACACACACACACACACACAAAAACTCACACACACACACACACACAACACACACACACACACACACACACACACATATACACACACACACACATACACTTATACACACACATGCACATGTACACACATGCATGCACCATTTACATATGCACACACACACTCATGCATTTGCATATGTGCGCACACACACATGCACACACATGGGCATACATGCACACACACATGCACTAATATCCCAAAAAACTCTTTGACTGTCATCTTAAGCTAGTTTTTCAAGACCTCACTTGTTTTACTTTGAAAAAGACCAGCGTCGCATGTTCACCTTCCCTGTTTTGTTAATATTTTCCAAGAGATGGAAGGTTTGGGCCCCAGTGGGGATACCTGGGGTCTTTTGTACAAATAGTTCCCCCACCTTCTGGACATTCTGTGCTAGTAACGTCCCCTTTTCCTTTCGCTCTCAGTAACTCTGTCTCCTCCTTTGCTGTACCGTCGTCTACTGTCCTTTCTGTCTACCATATCTTTTATCTATCTTTTTCCACAACCTCTTCCCACATATTTCTGCACTCAACGAAGTCGGAATGAACTGACTATACTCTCGAGTATAGTGTGAGGATCCCAACAGGGTAAAACGAGTTCACACACTACCAGACACTGGAACACTGAAGAAGAAGAGGGAAAGTTTGGAAAGCAATGTGACAGGGGCGACACTTGGACTGCCAGCAGCCCTGACTGTCCACAGGGGTGTGTGTGTGTGGGGGGGGGGGGGGGGGGATGGATGGAGGGGGAGGCAATCTGGACTGAAGGTGACCCTATGGGCAAGCCCCAATGCCCCCCCCCCCACCCCCCCTCCCCTCCTCATTTATGATATGGGCTAGCCTACAGCTTTCTTGTTTCAGGTCCATGTGTGGACGTCAATGTGTGTGAAATAGTAAACGTAATGGTAAGGGAGAATTGCTGGATGTTTTGACTGCTCTTTGATGGATTGGTTGGTTGGTTGGTTGGTTGGTTGATCGACTGTTGGACGACTTGACAGGGATTGCAGATGGTTTTTGACTCTGTTCAGGTGTCATGATGCTATGTGGTGTCATGATGCTATGTATATCGGCAGTATTGATGTAGATGTGTTTGAATGGCCAGTGTTTTTGAAACGGGAGGGTCAGCACGTTTGTGTTGTTCCAGAAGCCGAAGGTAATGCATCGGCTTCCTGAGCTGCCCCTGGTCAGGGCACCCAGCCAATGTACCTTGCCATTTTCTGCTTGTCTGAGCACATTAATGGGCCAGCTCTATGATGTCCCTACCCCACCACCTTCCCTTCCACCTCTCCCCCATCCCTTCTCTTCCCCCCCTGCAGTCACTGGACTGTGAACTTGCCAGTCAATGAGTGCACTGTGAGGGAGGGGGAGAGAGAGAGAGAGAGAGAGGAGAGAGAGAGAGAGAGCAGGGAGAGGGACTGACTGGTATGGGGACTAAGGGATTGATCAAAAAAGAGGTGGGAAATCCTGCAGTAGCCCAGAATGGTTTGGTCCTCACCCTGCATGGTGGCTGTGTTACAGGTGAATGCTGCTGTAGAGTGCTGACTTTTTTTTTTCTTCCTGTGATGCAGTGCTTAGGACTAGGGGGAAGGGGTTTGTGCTCTTTCTTTCTTTGTGACCCAGGGAAGGACTTCACCCCCTTCTCTTCCTTCCCCCTCCTCGAGACAGGAGGAGGAATCAAGAGGCAGAAGGATAAGAAAAGAAACAGGAGTTACCATGAACATCGGGAATGACCTGACACCACCAGGCTAGCACAAAAGACAGCGCAGCAAGCGAAACCAGAAAAAAAAGATGTGTACATAGTTTGAAAACAACCTGCGCCAACTGTGATAAGTTTTCTGGTGCACAGACTGTCAGTATGTTCAAATTTGCACACGTCATGATTCCATGGTTGGTTTGTGTACCCAAAGTCAGAACTGGATGCGGTAATTGAGCTCCACATTCCACCGATAATGGGTTTGAAATCTACACCCAGTATTAGAGATATGCAGTTCAAGAATGAGATGGCCATTCCAGGCTTTGAAGTCTCAGTGAGGGGGGGGGGGGGGGGGGGGGGGGGGGGGATGTAGGCACAGGGATTTGCATGTAGATCAGCAAAGGAGAAGGGCTTTTTATTTTGCTCAGGAGGTGCCACAGAATTGAGATCTGAAAAACATTATTGATATTGAGCTGTCCCTTTTGTTTTTATTTGTTTAATGTCGATTGACCTACATGTAGATAGAGTATTCTTTCATAAGATGCCACAGAATTGAGATCAGAAAAAGGTTATATCGAACTACTTTTTTAGTTGGGGAAGTTTCAACAGTTGGGGGTTAGACATGTTGCTACCTGAAGGTAGACCTAGTCTCCCAACAAAAGAAAATGCACTACTCACTCGTAGCTTTCGACAGCCATCCGGCCATCTTCCTCAGCAATGCTGTTGCTGACTGAACTCTCGATTCAGATCACATGACCATGGGACATTAGGAAGATGGCCGGATGGCTGTCAAAAGCTACAAGTGAGTAGTGCATTTTCTTTTGTTGGGAGACTAGGTCTAACTTCAAGTAGCAATGTACCTTTTTAGTTGTTTGTTTTGATTTCGTTGACATACCTGCAGATAGGGTATCCTCAAGATGTTTTCAGGGATACTGACTTTGGGGGTGGTTTTGTTACAGGTGTTACAGCCAGGAGAGTGTGCGGTTGATGGGTACAGGAGACTCGGTGGAAACTGCACCCTGCAAGTTGGCATGCAGCGGTAAAATGGGTCTCGGTTGTGGGTTGCATGGAGGTTGCTCCTGCCCGTCAAGCACCACTCAGGAAGTCTGCGCCTCCCTCTCGCCACCAGACCTGGTCCCCGAAGTGCCCAGCCACCTGGGGAAGCGCGAGAGGAGGGACAGCAGCGGAGCTGTGGACGGCAGGGGTATACCCGACACCCCCATCTCGCCCCTTCCATGTTTGCCACTGCCATTCCCCAAAATTCCATCATCACCAGGGACCTCACCACAGTCTCCCATCCTTGGAAACGGTAGCAGCAATAAGACACTGTATTCCACACCATCGTCATCTCCGTTATCGTCTATATCATCCCCCAGTGGCTCCGTCGCCTCTCTGTACGGGGGATCTCAGGGCAGCCGATCACAGCACCAGGCGACTTTGCTCAAGGGCAGCATCAACATCAACAACAATAACAAGGGCAGCATTAACAGCAGCATCCACAAGAGTGCATCGTGTTCCTCCCAACATGCATCCCCTTCCTCTTCCCAGACCGCTCCCCTCGCCATCAGCTCCACCTCCAAGGCAGCCTTGCCCATGGAGGACACAGACATTGTGTGCCAGTGGAAAGGTTGTGGAAGTGTTGTTAGCCCAGCAGGCCTCTTAGAGCACCTCCGGATTGAGCACGTGGATACCCAGAAGGACGGGGAGAAGTTTGTGTGTGAGTGGGAGAGTTGCAAGGTGGCGGGGAAAGCCTCATGCTCCATGTCATGGCTGGAGCGCCACGTGGTGGGCCACGGGGGGCAGAAACCCTACGCCTGTATCGTGCCGGACTGCGGTCAGCGCTTTCCCTCCGGCGCCGCCTTGCATCGTCACGTTCTTCGGCATCTTCCGCCAGAGGGACAGTCTTGCAACGGCCGCTCCAATCGATCACGGGGGGAGGAAACTTCGACTCGAATTGTGCGCAGGAAAAGCAAGTTGAAGAGGAGACGACCGCAGTGTGGTGAGTTGAAAAGTTTCAGCTTAGAATGCACAAAGATTTTTGTTTGGTGGTGGTGGTGGTAGTGTTGGATTACACAGACGACTGCAGTGTGGTGAGTGAAAGTTTTCAGCTTAGAATGCACAAAGTTTGGGGGGGTTGTGGTGGTGGTGGTGGTGGTGTTGGATTACACAGACGACTGCAGTGTGGTGAGTGAAAGTTTTCAGCTTAGAATGCACAAAGTTTGGGGGGTTTTGTGGTGGTGGTGGTGGTGGTGTTGGATTACACAGACGACTGCAGTGTGGTGAGTGAAAGTTTTCAGCTTAGAATGCACAAAATTTGGGGGGTTTTGTGGTGGTGGTGGTGGTGGTGTTGGAATGCATAAAAGTTTTTGGTTGGTTTTGTTGACAGTGAAAAAAATGTTTAAAAGATCTGGCTCAGGTAGTGTCATATACTCTTATGATATAAACATTCTGTCCAATATCTGTTATGCAAATACTACTTTACATTCAATCAGATTGTATTATACATCTCAAATGAGCTTAGTGCTCTGGAAACATTGAGACTGTAAAACTGTCAAGGTTTTACTTTACATAAAATTTTCAGTGAATTGACTTTTGTTTGCATTTTCATATTTAGACTTGACCGGCTAGTTATTGTGATATGGGGTCTATTTATTAAACAGGTCAATAAAACATTCATGAGTAGTGGTCCGATTAAAACTTCTACCTTCTCATTGAATGCTCTCATCAACATTTGTGAGTAGTGGTGTATTTAATTAATAGTTCTACACTCTCATTGGATACTCTCATTAGAAGTGCCAGAAACACTTCCAGTCATTCTGCGAGAGTCTAAGGTATTCACATGTCCTGAGTCAAATTTAGAGTCAACAAGAAGCTCTCTGAATGTACAACTTTTGAGTGGAACTGAATGCATGAAAATGTAAACATTGGTCTCACAAGTTTTCCTTCACGATTTTGGCAAAAACTGAAGGCTTCATAGGTGCATCATCATGACGGCATGCCCTCTTCCTATGCCTGAAACCAGAATCCCAGCTGTTGCAATACTGAGAAAATGCATTGCTGGAGAATTTTTTTTTTTCATGACCACCACTTCAGGGGAAGCAAATCTTGGTCTTTACAGTACCGAACACAAAGAATTCCACTATCAGTGCAACAGCTGCTGAAAATATTGACTCGAATACCACGATCATAATAGAATAGCCCAAAACCAACAAGAGGTATTTAGTTTGGAACGTGTTTGCGTTCAGGGTTCAGACGCGGGGTTGGAAACGATTAGATAAACATGGGATTTATTCACAGCAGCCAACAGGATGGGAAAAATTGTGGAAAAAAATGACTGCATGAAACAGGGGCACCAAATAAGTAGACTGGTTGATGAAGAAAGAAGACATCCTGACATATATGAAATGGGGGCACAAAAGAGATTGAAATGAGGTTGATGAAGAAAGAAGACATCCTGACATGATGGTTGTGTGACTGAAGAAGCCAAAGGAACGGAGATGCATGAGGAGTGGGAAAATTGGCCTCCGACTTGTCATCCTCCAGTCCGACGAAAAAAAAACAGACTGTGTTCAGAGACATGCTATGACCTCAGTCACTGCTAGGTTTTGTTGAAGGGTAGTGAGGCTAAGAGTACTTGGATTGTCAAGGCATATAAGTATTTAGTTTAATGGTATTGGCATCATGTCTTGTGAACATGGATTGCATTGCACTGCTAAACAAATACCTTACGGTCCTACAAAACCACAAGCACTGAAGTAGCCAGGCACACAAGCCCGTCATGTATTTGGGCTGGTTTTCTAGATCTATGGAGTTTTGTCAGAGAACTGTCTTTCTCAGTTATCAAATCCCTTGCAGTCCTACACAAGATTGTTCTGTTTGGATTTTCACCAACAGCCTTTCCCGTCTGATCTCCCATCTCAGCCAGAGCAGGTTTTTGTTTGTGTGCTTCCTTCAGTAAACCTTTTCACAGATGACCGGTCCACCAGGCCTGTGGAGTGCCATGACATTTTCCTGGCTGTTTTCCCTCTGCTGGGGCGTATTTTAGACCCTGTTCATTGAGCCAGCTGATGGTACATGGCTTGTCCTCATTCCCTTGAGTGATTATTCGCTGATCAGATTGAAAAGTTCATTTGAACTTTTTCATTTGGAACCTTTGTTTTGCAGCACATTGCCAGCCAGAAAACTAGAAATGAAAGGAAGAAAATTGAAAGCAGGGCACCCCCCCCCCTCACCCCCCCTCTCCCCCCCCACCCCCCCCCACCCCCCATTCTGTGTGGTGTTGGTGCATCATACACGTGATACAACTGTTTTAAAATTCCAGCCTGGGAGTTCTGACAGTACATGCAACAAACTGCTTGCCTGTACCTGCTGTCTGTGGTAATGACATCAACCGTTGTTGAGTTGCATCCAGTTTGACAGGCTGATGCCAGACCTTGAAACTCGACTAAACACAGCAATGTTCTGCTAGCAAAAGTGTGTGCTGAGCCCGCGTCAGACCTTTAACCCCTTGCCTATCAGTTAGCAGTAAAATGGCTTAGCCTCCCCTTTCCCTTCTCCTCCTCCTACCTCCCCCACCCCCACCACTCCATCCCCCCTCCCACCCCACCCAATCATTCCCTCCAGCCCCCCCACCTACCCCCTCAAATTTTACAATAAGCAAGAGTATGTGGGTGGGGGGATGAGCATGTGTGTGTGTGTTGTGTGTCATGTGTGTGTGTGTGTGTGTGTGTGTGTGTGTGTGTGAATGTGTGTGTGTGTGTGTGTGTGTGTGTGTGTGGAGAGAAGAGAGAGAGAGAGAGAGAGAAGAATGTGTGGTTGTCTCTCTGTCTGAATTTCTGTCAGTAAATCATCTCAGGAGTAAAATAATATTGAATGTATACATGTAATCAGGCAGCTGTAAGTACTTGCTTCTGAATTGAAAGACTTGCTTTCTCTGTTGGTTGCTTTTTTGTTTTGGTTCATTTGTTTTGAAGGATCTCTTGATCATAAGTATATTGATGTTCATCTAGAATCTAAGAAATGTTTATGAATTCTGTGAAAACCTACTGCACCATGGATAAAATCTAAAACAGTTACCAGTTCATGAAACCATAACATCACTGTGATCATTTTTAGTTGAAATTTCGTAAATGTTTCAAGTAATTGCCATCAGATTTTTTTTCTTTTTTTTTTTAAAGAGTTGTGTACCATCATAAGTGCTTTTGAAAAAAAATGTAGGATCGTCCTAGGAAAGTAAGGATGATCAGGTTAGTACAGGCAGTGTGTGTGTATTTTCTTTTTTCCCTGACACAGGCCACAGAAATTGCTATTTTGTTTGGTGTGGGGTGTGTGTGTGTGTGTGTGTGTGTGTGTGTGTGTGTGTGTTTTAGAACAAATTCCTTATTTTGGAAAGTATGCTCACGGAATAAATTTTGACACTGTTGTTATTCTCAGTAAAGACAATTTTGTATGCTTGCCTCAGAAGATTTTTCACTGATTTCATAACACCTTCTTTTAAGAAGTATCAGGTTCATATGATGATCAGTCCATTTAGAAAATCCAGAGTCTGAGTGTGTGCTGCTTCCTATCCAGACATTGTACTGCCTGCAGCTCTAGCAATTTGTATCCCAATGGATTGGGAGGGATGGGTGGGGTGGAGGGGTGGGTGGGAGGTGTACATGTATGACAGTGTAAAGTGAGGCTAATCTGACAGTCCAATATTTGAGATTACTGAGCTGAAGGTAGAAAAGCAAGTTCATGGGGAGGGGGGGGAGGGGGTGGTGGTGGTAGGAAGGAGCTGGAATGGTCATAGACTGTTATCTTTCATTCCCCTCCAAACCAACACCCTCCACTCACCCCCCCCCCCCCCCCCCCCCCCCCCCCCCTTGCGGTCTCTTGTCTTTGTCTCTTGTTTTTGGCGGTGTCTGGCATCCTTGACTGGTTTCCTTTCATTTCTGTTTTGAAAACTTTTATTCATGTTGTTGTCGAAACAGTTTTGAGAATTTAGAATAACAACAAACGAAACCAAACGAAACCAAAACCAAAACCAAATCAAACCAAAACCAAACCAAAACCAAAACAAAGAGAGAGAGAGAGAGAGCATTCAACACCCATCTTGCGCCGAATTGGATGAAGATAAGTGATTGCTCATTCATTTTCATTGTCCCGAGTGTTTTGTATTTTGCCTGAAGAAGACCTAAGAGGTCGAAACACGTGGTTTTTTCCTTGTGATTCGTTTGTTTCTGTTTTTTGGCGGTGCATTATCACTAACACTTCAAATTTGTTTACATTTCCACCTGCAGTTGCGTTACTTTGCAACTAGATCAAAAGAGAGAGAGAGAGACACACACACACACACACACACACATAGAATAAGATACTGGTCATAAGTCTGTTGATTATTGAAAATGTAAGGAAATCTTGCCACTGTACCAGCCATTAATTCCATTGTATAGGGCTTTTTTGAAAATTTTTTTTTCAAACTCTGCTAGTTCAGCCATGGAGTGAGTGAAGAGAAAGTAGGTAATATATATATGGGGAGGAGTACTTTAAATCTGAATAACACATTTGTAAACGGTAATCAGTGGCCAGATTTTGACAGGACTGGCTGGAATACCAGTGTTCTTTTCCCTAGATCATGTGACATTTCCTCAGAGGCATTGTTGCCAGACCCTCCAACACCTCTGTCTGTCTGCCTGCCTGCCCCCCCCCCCCCCCCTTCTCTCTCTCTCTCTCTGCCTCATGTGTTTGTGTGGCAATCTCACAAAAATGTCATGCGTCTATTCGTTTTGCTCAACTCGCATTGTACATGTGGGCAGGACCAATTTGCAAAACATGTTGCTTGATCACTATTGAGAAATTATTATTACACAGAATGATAACTAAGAAATAGATAGCGTAAAATAATAATGCAATGAACAAAAATAATAAAAACAAAAAATCTGATAATGCAATGAACAGACCTGCAGAGGATTTGTTTTCGTGAACTGCATTTAGATTTTGTTTCATTTCTGCATTCATTGATTCATTATGTTCCCATGGCAACACTTTCTTCGCCAATCATTCTGATTCCACCCATCAGCCATATCATTTTTTTTTTTTTTTTTTTTTTGCAACTGATGTAGTCATTATAGATCAGGGCTGGGTGGGGAAAAAAGAATGTATGATTTGCTTATCTCATTACCCTAGAAAAATGAAATTTTGTTGGTTTGTTTGCTTACAAGTCCGTTCGTTTTCTCTCTCTGCCTGTCTGGCTCTCTGTTTGGTTGGTTGTTCTCTGTCTGTCTGTCTGTCTGTCTCTCTGTCTCCCTATGATACGGTGTGTCTACGAGTGTGTGTGTGTGTGTATTATGTGTGTGTATATATATATAATATCTATGTCACCTTTGTCCACACTGAGAGAGCAGAGCTCATGAAAGAATGATGAATATAATAAAAACCTTTTACCAGACTTGGAAGCCACCAGGTGGGGGGAGTAGAGAGAGGGCAACGGCAGGTGTGCCCCCAGCCCCCCCCCCCCCCCACCCTACCAAGACTTCAGGGGTAGTAGGGAGGGGGTGGGGGAGGGGGGGGGGGTAGTAAATAACAGGTTATCCTGTTACCTGGTTCTCTCCTCACTGCGCCCTGCTTACTGGGCCTCTGCCTGTGGTGGTGGTGGGGAACTCCTGGGGTCTTTGTCCTGCTTCCATGGGTGACAGGCTGCATGGCCTGATTACCCTCATCTTTTGTGTCCCCTCTCCCCTGCTCATTGTTATTAGCATGAGGTTGCGTGTGGGGGTGGGGGAGAGGTGGGAGAATGCAGGGCTGTGATTTCAGAGTTTGTTTTGGTTTTTCTTTTTGTTTTTTTTTTAAAGAGAGAGAGAGACGGGCATTTTATTCATAAAAGCCATAGCCTCTTGAGAGAGAGAGAGAGAGAGAGAGAGAGAGAGAGAGAGAGAGAGAGAGATTTTATTAATAAATAACCCTTGAGAGAGAGAGGGCAGTTCATGTCGGCAAGAGAAGGCAGTTTATGTCGGCATAACAATTACTGTGGTTAAAACAAACTGAAAAAACAAAAAGTAATGGCGTTCATTAAAAAACCTGTGTTTCAAAATTGGAAATGAATTTCAAATTCACTGTCATATATACAATTTACCATTTCCAACAGATCACTACATAATGACTGATTTATCGTCAGTCTTCATGCACCATACCTTATGATGGCCACAATGCTGACTATTCAGTCACTGTACGAATTATGTTAAAAGAAAAAAAAATATCAGTAGAAAAGAGAGAAATGTATCGCAAATTAGAGGGTTAGGAGAGGGGGAGGGGTAGCCCTTTTCTCATGATAGTGTGTGGATTTTATGAGCAGACTGATCCTTTCACCCCAAAAGACTAGCTGATTCTAGCATACTGTAACAGAGACCGGTCCTAAACAACGTTTGAAAAAAGTGTGAGGACTGAGGGGTTCATGGCCTACACTTTCTTCCTTAGTATGTCTTTCAGCCTAAAACAAAACAAACAACAACAAAAAAACGAAAACAGAAAAAAAATGTTTCCAGTTAACTGACCAAGCGTAAATTTTGGTGCCGACCCTAAACTTTTCTGTTCACTGCTGGAAAACTACAAAGTTAAAGAACCATTGTAAAGTGCTGGAAAACTACAAAGTTAAAGAACGATTGTAAAGTGCTGGAAAACTACAAAGTTAAAGAACCATTGTAAAGTGCTGGAAAACTACAAAGTTAAAGAACCATTGTAAAGTGCTGGAAAACTACAAAGTTAAAGAACCATTGTAAAGTGAGATAATGAAAAGGAATTATTTTTCAGTGCACTTGGTGAGTTTAATGAAAGTTGATACTAGAAATAAATTCTGACTGTCACCCCACTCTCCCCCACATCCTCATCCCCACCATTACCCTCGCTTTCTAACCCATCTCTACTCCCACTCCCATGGTTTTCACTCTCTCTCTCTCTCTCTCTCTCTCTCTCTTCTCTCTCTCTCTCTCTCTCTCTCTCCACACACACACACACTTACAAAGGCACACAAAACTGACACACCACTACCTACTACCTACATATGTAAAAACTAACTTCCTAACCAGCAATTGACTAAAGAAACACATTACTACATGTAAGAGTCTAACAGATCTTAAAAATAAGAAGCTTTCCTCAACCTGTCCAAAAATGAAAAAAAAATGATTTGAAAAAAAAAAAGAAAAAAATAATAAACAGGTTAATGAATGCACAAATAGATAATAAAGTAGTAAATGAAGGGTAAATAAAATGCAAAAAAAACAAGTGGCATATATGCCAGTCAAACTGCACCTGAAAATGAAAAGCTTTGCGCTATCTTCAAAAAGAAAATTAAAACAAAATTTTAAAAGTAAGAGAACGAAAATAAATCAAATAAATCGTTAAATAAAGAAAAATGAATATGATTTATTGATAAATAGTAGATTTAAATAAATGAAGAATAAATAAAGTACAAAGAAAATAAGTCGCATGTGATCATTCGAGCATGCACACACATACGCATAGGCATGCACTTTCATGCATACATGTGTGCATGCATGCGCGCGCACACACACACACACACACACACATGTATACACAGAAGCACACACAAACCACCCCACACCCCATCAAACAACTCGTACACATTCACACACTGCACAAGCACACATAACCTAGGGCATTTTTACACTCATGTTAGGAATAGAGATTTTGTGTGTGGTGTGTGTGTGTGTGTGTGTGTTCATTTGTTTGTTAGAACTGTACAGCTTTGTCATTCATAACCAAACTGGGTGATATTATTTGGTCCATCTATTTCTTTCAAAAGAAGTTTTTCAGTTTGTCAACTACAGTTGTCGTGTGTATGTTGATTTTTGCTGCTCTTGCCATGATTGATTTCAAGGAATTCCCATCCCAGATTTTTATAGTTTCATCAACAGAACGTGATCTAAGTAAGGTAATTGCCTCACACATGCATCTGTCCTCGTATCATATTTTAGCATAGGTTTAGATAGCCATTTTGCTTCTGCTGTAAAAAGTTTAGTTTTCTTTTCTTTTTGTTTTAAGTACTGGAACATTTGGATGAGCAACTTGTGATATGACCGACCAACTTTCAGTACTCAAATCAGTCTTGAAGCAAAAGATTTTCCAGTGTTTTCTCAGTTTGAATTTAAAAATGGGTAAGATTTTGGCTGTAAAAATGGAAGTTGGTAATAAATTGCAAAGGTTAATAACCTTGTAAGTAGTGTAAGTAGAAAATTGTGCAAGTTTGTTTGGGCAAAAGGTCTATTTTCATAGAATGCCTTCTTGTTGTCCAGTGTTGAGGTACTTAAAGTAAACAGATTGGCGTGGGGAGGGGGGGGGGGGGTGACATCATGATATCCATGCAGAATTCTTAAAGTGTTGTATCACCTCAAGCTCTTCTGTATTCAAGGCTGGGCAATTTTAATGATTTTAGGCATTCTTTAAGTTGTTCAAACCATTGGCTTTTTTTTTTTTTTTTTTTTTGTCAGTCTTTCTCGGCACATTTTTGCAAGCACAAAATGCTGCCTCAGATGAGGGGACCGCACCACATAACCATATTCAAGAACTAGTCTAGCAAGAGACGTAAAATGTGGTACCATTATATCCTTGGTTTGGAACTGAATGTGGGGTGCAGTTATAAATCCCAGAGCTCTATGTTATTGGTTGTTTCTGACAGTAGCAGAGATAACGTTGTTCAAAATCAAGATTGTTGTCAATCATGACCCTAAAGTCTTTCTTCACCTCAGTAGGTTGTAATTCACAGCCAACAGTTTCACATTTATAGCGGGAAGTATTGTTAGCAATATGCAAGATTTTACAGTTTTAATGATTACATTTCATTGGCCACTGATATTATGTCCCCAATAACCACAAAAAAGGAAAACACGAATGTCACTATGCCAGAGAGCTCAGCACTTCCAAATCGGTGCGCAGCTCCAAGCGATGATGGCGTGTCCTCACTTGCATGCATGTGACTTCGAAGCCATCTACAGCAGATACAATGAAAATCTTGTTCAGAGATGCCCCACCTGATGCAATCTTTGTATTCTTGAAAGAGGTCAACATTTTTCATCGGATCTGAAATTTTATAGTGGAAAGATTTTTTAAAACAAAATTCGGGTGTGTTTCTAGAAGATGTATTTTAAAAAGAGTCGTGTGAATGACTGACTGGTGAGTTGACTTCAACTCGGCGACAGCCCTGATATGGCCCTTTGCGGTCGGCTGAGCTATAAGCAACATTAACCATTAACTATAACCAACATGACTTCAGTGACACTTGTGTACACGTGTCTGCGTCTGAAAGAGCTTCAAGGTGACAGGACCAAACCACACTGACGTGCCAAAACTGCAGCAGACCCCGATCTCACTGATGAGACTGACTGGTTGAAGTTGAGCAACTAGGCAGACCGACCCAAGATGGCAGATGGCCCGTAATTGGGACGAGCTTACAATAGAACAACCCCGAGGCAGCACCGAGGAAAGGTCAAGGTCGGAGGGTGTTGACAGCTGTTCGCAAGACAGTGGTTGAGAAAGCGAAGAGGAAAAGGCAGGTCAGCCTGACCGGTCGTGGATCAGTGTCTTCACCAAACAGGATCACCTGAACTGGGTCAGAGGGAAAGAAAAGTTGTTTGGATTGCTCCAGGCCCGTGGCTGGGTCGTTAGCATGACAAAAGAATGGTGTGTCCTGGCTTTCTGCCTACCAGTGACTTTCTGTTGTAATACTGGTAAAGCTTAATCTTAATACTGCTCTGCTTATCGAAGATGTTCGAACCAATTGGGGAAACAGGATTAGTTGTGGACAAGAGTAGCTCAGGCAATAGGATCCACATTCGAAAAATCTTCCTTTGGTTATGGGACTGCACTGTTATGGTAACAACATTATTTCATCAGCTGTCACAGCAGAACA
>CM065727.1:9588999-9623999 GCA_033310375.1 Conus canariensis
ATGACCTGTCAGCTGGGAGTCAGGGTCACTGTCAAGGCCATGACCTGCCAGCTAGGAGTCGGTCACTGTCAAGGCATTGACCTGCCAGCAGGGGTGTTGGGGGTCACTGTCAAGGCCTTGACCTGCCAGCTAGGAGTTGGGTCACTGTCAAGACCATGACCTGCCAGCTGAGGGGTCAGGGGTCATTGTCAAGGCAATGACCTGCCAGCTAGGAGTCGAGGGTCACTGTCAAGGCCATGACCTGCCAGGTGGGAGTCAGGGTCACTGTCAAGGCCGTGACCTGCCAGTTGGGAGTCAGGGTCACTGTCAAGGCCATGACCTGCCAGTTGGGAGTCGGGGTCACTGTCAAGGCCATGACCTGCCAGTTGGGAGTCGGAGTCAGTCATGGCCATGACCTGCCAGTTGGGAGTCGAGGTCACTGCCAAGGCCATGACCTGCCAGTTGGGAGTCGGGATCACTGTCAAGGCCATACCTGCCAGTTGGGAGTCGGGATCACTGTCAAGATGACGACCTGGCAGCTGGGAGACGGGAACACTACAATCACTGCACGATGGCGGCTTGTTTATTCTGCAAATTTAGCCACATATGATAAATAACAAGAATTTCAGAATACGTAATCATATCAGTATGCAAAAATGTGCATTAGCCTAAAGTGTGAAACTGAAAAAGAAAGGTGTAAGGATGCTGAACTAGACGGAGAGTTCTCTTGAACATAGCATGTATGATAGGCATTCCTTGTCATGGTTGTTACAGAAGGCTTATTTTCTTCTCCTGTCATGGGAGGAGCGTAACATTCAGAGTGTATTGACTGCTTGTCATGTGCATTATGCAGCATAGAAAGTGACACATTAGTGTTGATATACTGTCCTTGTTAGGAAAAAAAAAGTGTGTTATAACAACTTGATACTGTGTTACGCCATATTGTGCTTGGATACAACTCTCTCTCTCTCTCTCTGATGATTGAAAACCTACACATTCTATTTCTTCTACCTTTTGTGTAATATTGTGCAGGACTTGTACTGCTTATGTGTATTTATTTTCCACTTTTCATACTGTGATAAAATTTGTTTATGAATTATAGTGTACTTTGACTATCGGCAACAGAGAATAGAAAAATTGTTACTCCTTTGTGAAAAGGCCCTTTCAAGTATTGACAGTGAAATATCTGAGTGTTATTTGTGTGTGTGTGTGTGTGTGTGTGTGTGTGTGTGTGTGGTGTGTGCCTTTGAGGTTATCTGGAGGGAAAGACATCAGGGCTTGTCAGAGAGAAATATGATGCAAATCCAATACCTCCTGTGAACTGACCCACAAATGTCAACTTTAAATTACAACCTTGATGTTTCCAGTTGATATTCGAGCATGAAACTTTCCATTGAGATTATATCCAGGTAGGGAGGAAGCAAGCTCACACACACGCACCCTCGCACCCGCACACACACACACACACACACACACACACACACACAACACAAACACACACACATGCAGCATTGCAGCACACATGTGCGCACACAACACACACACACACACACACACACACACACACACACACACACACACACCACACCACTCACACCCTCTAGGAGTGTTTGTAGCACAGTCACATCACAGAGAGAGAGTGATTGAATATGTCCCTGCACATGTTGATTGATGCGAAAAAGACAGTGTCACCTGTGGAGCTGTAAGTGTCAACCATGATATCAACTTTCTCCTGTTCTTTAAACTTGATTTTTTTATGACATTTTAAAGCATGAATTACAATGTGAAAAACACATTTGGGCTGACAAAGCATTAACCCCTTGTCTCCTGGAAACAGAGTGATGGAACTAAGAAATGGTGGAGGGGCTTCCTGTCAGGACATATATGATAATAATAATGAGGACAATTTCTATAGCGCCCATCCTAACAATGTAGGCTACAGGGCGCTTTACAAGTTTTAATAATTAAACATCTAAAAAATATAAGTAAAACACACACACACACACACACACACACACACACACACACACACACACACACTGGAACATAATGTTGCATACATAAACACATTATATAACACGGTGAACAGCTCATTTGTACACGAGCAAAGTGTGCAAGTGACATGTGGTAATTTAGTAATATTTCAGGTGGTATCCTGCAACTGGTGTTAGAACAGATACATTTTAAGTGCAGACTTGAAAGTCGGGAAGGAAGGGGCATGATGTAGATGGAAAGGTAGTGAATTCCAGAGTATTGCCACAGAAGATGAGAATGCTCCAGAACGTATGGAATAGACCTTTCTTTACATGAGCAAAATGTTGCAAAGGAGATACTGGGGTTCCACACCTTCTTCAGGGAGAACACGAAAGTGTAAATCAAAGAATTGGAAACTTCTGTCGATGCAATCGGCAAGGACAGTCCAGGATAAAAGTGTAAATCGGTGACATGATGAAATACTTCAGTGTGCGTGTTTGTTTTTTTTCTGTGATCTGTGACAACAGTCTTGATTGAAGCTGCATGGTCTAAGTTAATCGAGACAAAACAGCAGTTCCAACAAAGCACAGTGAACCTAAAATGAATGGTAGAATTATATAGAGGGCTGCTAGGACAAGTTCCGATTCTCCTGAACAACCAGAACAGGGTGTGTCATGGGGAGGTTGACAACAAGGATGTTTCCTGATGATTGTGTTAGTTGTGACCACAACTTTGTCATGGTAGAAATGTAAAGTCTGTTCCATGAACAAGAGGGTGGCAAAACAGCAGTCACAGATTTCATCTTGATAATGACCAGAAATCCATCCTAACATCGCTGTACAATTAACAGATAGCCAGCCATGTGATATTGTAAGACTGAAGCGTCCATCCTAGCATTGCTTTACGATTAACGAATAGCCAGCCGTGTGATATTCTAAGACTGAAGAAAAATTCTTGAACAAGGAAGCACCAACCATGCCAGCCGTGTCACAGAAAAACCTGACATACATTAGTCTGCATTAAGAACCGGACAAAAGGGAAAAAAGTGGTGGTGGGTGGGTGAGTGAAAGACTGTTTGTTATTGGTGGGTTTTGTTGTTGTTGTTGTTTGTTTTGGGGGTTGTTTTGTTTTTGTTTTGTTTTGATCAAGCCCAGAGTGAGAAAATGTAGGGCTTCACCTTGATTTCAAGATTGAAAAGGTCAGAGAGGTGGTCACTGCTGCATGCATAACAAGAGACTTTAAAGGGCAATAGAAATAGAGATTTAAGCCTCTTTACTGCTGAAATCATTCATGGAAAAAATCAGAGGGAATGTGATTTTGAATTGAAAGATCCAGCCATATTCAGAGCTTGATTTTTATTGATGGACCGAACTGTTACATTGTCACATAGGAGGAATGGAGGGGAAATGTGCAAAGAAAAGGGAAAAAAAAAAGGTTCAGGCGTGGGTAAAGAATGGCATCTTTTGTAGCAAGGTGGGGTTCATTATCAGAAACTCATCATTCAGTATGCACTTTGCTAGCAGAGTAAGGTTCTCTTCAAGACCATTCCCCACCCCCCACCCCTCCCTCCCTTCCCCGTTCCTTTTCCAGTGTCATTCCGTTTGTGTCCTGGTGGACAAGTTTCATCATCAGAATCTCACCATTGCATCTTGCTCTGTGCCAGTAGAATTTTTCTCTCTGGGACATCAAATTCCATTTCCCTTCCCAATGCCATTCCTTTTTGGTCTCTGGGGACACGTTTCATCATCAGAATCTCACCATAGCAACCTGGTTTGTGCCAGCAGAATTCTTCTCTCCAGGACCACCAAACCTTTCCCTTTCCATCCCAGTCCATTTCTGTGTCTGTGGACCACCAAACCCATTCCCTTTCCAACCCAGTCCATTTCTGTGTCTGTGGACCACCAAACCCATTCCCTTTCCAACCCAGTCCATTTCTGTGTCTGTGGACCACCAAACCCATTCTCTTTCCATCCCAGTCCATTTCTGTGTCTGTGGACCACCAAACCCATTCCCTTTCCATCCCAGTCCATTTCTGTGTCTGTGGACCACCAAACCTATTCCCTTTCCAACCCAGTCCATTTCTGTGTCTGTGGACCACCAAACCCATTCCCTTTCCAACCCAGTCCATTCTGTGTCTGTGGACCACCAAACCCATTCCCTTTCCAACCCAGTCCATTTCTGTGTCTGTGGACCACCAAAACCTATTCCCTTTCCAACCCAGTCCATTCATGTGTCTGTGGACACACCAAATCCTATTCCTCCTTTCCACAGTATTTCTTGTCGGGGACCACCAACCCATTCCCTTTCCATCCATCCACTTCGTGTCCTGTGAACAACGTTTCTTCTTCAATCTACATCCCATTTTGTGTCTGTGGACCACCAACCCATTCCCTTTCCATCCCAGTCCATTTCTGTGTCTGTGACCAAAACCATTCCCTTTCCATGCCCAGTCCATTTCTTGTCTGTGACACCAAACCCATTCTCTTAAATCCCAGTCCATTTCTGTGTCTGTGGACCACCAAACCTATTCCCTTCAACCCAGTCCATTTCTGTGTTCTGTGGACCACCAAACTATTCCCTTCCACCAGTCCATTTCTGTGTCTGTGGTACCACAAACCAATTCCATTCAACCCAGTCCATTTTGTGTCTGTGGCCCACCAAACCTATTCCCTTTCCATTCCAGTCCATTTTCTGTGTCTGGGCCACCAAACCCATTCCCTTTCCAACCCAGTCCATTTCTGTGTCTGTGGACCACCAAACCCATTCCCTTTCCAACCCAGTCCACTTCAGTGTCTGTGGACAAGTTTCATTATCAGAATTTCAGCATTGCACTGCACTTTCTGCTAGTAGAATCCTTCTTTCCAGGACCCCCTAGCCCATTCCTTTCACAATCACATGCCATTCCTGTCTCTGGAGACAAGTTTCTTATTCAGAATCTGAACATTGCAGTAGTTGAGTTCCTGTCTCCAGGAACCCCGATCCCATTCCTTCCCAGTCCCATTCCATTTCTGTCTCTGTAGACAAAAGTTCAGAATCGGAATCTCAACATCGCAGTGTGCTCTCTGGTAGTAGAGTTCTTCTCTCCAGGACACCTAACCCTGTTCCCTTCATGTCAACCCATTTCTGTCTCAGTGGACAGGTTTCATAATCATAATCTCAACATCGCAGTGTGTTTTCTGCTTGTAGAACTTTTCTCTACAGGACCCCCATTCTATTCCCTTCCCAGTGTTGTTCCATTTCTGTCTCTGTGGTTTTAGTTTTATAACCAGAATCTCAGGATTGGAGTCTTGAGTGTGCTCTCTGGTGATGGAGTGGATCTTCACAGGACACCTGACCCCAGTCCCTTCTGAGTGTCATGTCCGTTTTTGTTTCTTGGAGCACATTCTGACTCACAGGATCAAGTCTGTGCAATCATCACAGCTCTCTTTCTCGTTTGTTTGTTTGTTTTTAGGCATTTTAAATTGTCACTTTAGGGTTATTTATTCCATACATTCATGCATGTTTGTATATGTGTTAAGATACACATGTTCACCTATACAGCCCATGCATGCACTCATGCTGACATGTATGCATGCACGCAAACAGTTTTTTTTTGTTTTTTTTTATGAACTATGTGACAGGCCATTGACAATGGGCTGTTTGTACTGTTTCAGTACGCAACGGGGATTTCTTTGACGCTGGCATCATGGACCAGTTGCGGCAACAGTTGTGGGACCTGACGGAAAAGACACAGGACAACCCCACCAGCAGCTCTCTTGACATCACATTCCTCAGAGCTGTAAGTCCACTCAGCCAGCTGACCGGCCTCACTGTGCTTATTGTGTTACTTGCAGTCCAGTGGACAGGGAGAAGAGAGGGGGGGGGGGGGGGGGGGGGGGGCATGTTGGAGTTCCCTGATGTGCTAGTTTTCTTAGGAAGTTATCATGTTGGATCAGAACAGATATCACCACTGAACTGACCAAAGACTGACTCAGCGCTGTTGAGCGTCTGATGAGAGGGGTTGACTCGTGATAACGTCTGTGCCATCTAAGGTGGCATGGTTTCCACGCCGTTCATTCTGAACCCTTGTCCACAACACGATCACAGCCCAGCCCGGCCTGTTGCAGCCCTGGCACTGGCAGTCCACAGAGAGCAGTCAGTGTCAAGTCATCAAGAGGCAACCCACCAGAGGAGACACTGCACTGCTACAGTGTCATTTCGGTGGTGTTCAGTGACGCCTGTTCTGATCTAGCGTACGCAGGACACCAACTACTAAGCCCCCCTATTGACGACAGTAATGACTCTCCCTCCGGAGAGCACTAGCACATCCTTCCAATGATAGCGCCATGAATTTTGCCGATACCCATGACCCTGACAGAACGAGACCAAGGCCCTGGACATGGATAGGCAATCAAAGCTGAGATCACCCTAACAGCAGGGCATGAAGGGCCACAGAATTTGAGGCTTTTTTTTTCCATGAAGATGATGCTGTGGATATCCATTCTGGTCCAAGACTGCATAACAGGGCTGTACTCAAGCTTGCTTTCATAATCTATCCTGGCATCAACCAGGCCCAAGAGATACAGACACCTGCAGTGTTGATCAGGAAATTTGAGCAACACTCTTACAGACACATCCATTAAGTGGATGACACTTGACTGTGTGGTCCCAGTCCTCTCAAATGAGTCCACAGCAAACTCGACTCTAGCGTGGGGCTGGTTGGGGCAGACTCATCATAACTTGATATTGGTAGCTGCTCCTTGCTTCTTGCTGTTTGGAGTGTGATAGAACAAGCCTGACCCTCCAAGCAAGTCTCTGGCAGTATGAGCTCCTCAGCCTTACTTCATGGTGCTGGTGGTGGTTGATGTTTTTCAGCTTGAATTTCAAGCAGTAAGAGTTTTCTGCTAAAGTAGCATAGGCTTTAGTTTGGGGGGAGTGGGGGGGGGGGGGGTTAGTTAAAAAGTATCGGATGTCCTGATCATTTTTTCCCCCTTAGAATCTTTGTTCAGTGTAAAAAGCCATTGTCATGTGCAAGTTCATTCGTTCCAGGTCTCCAACAACTCAGTCACAGACAAGTTGTATTCAAAGTATCCTGTAGATTTTTCTTTTTACCATTCCGTCTGGTCTTCTGTACCTTGACAGTGTTGTGATTGCCACACTGTTGATTCTGGCTGTCCTAGACATGGCCACACCTATACTGCCCTGCATTGAGTCTTAGTGCCAGCACCTATACTGACCCTGCAGTGAGTCTAAGTGCCAGCACCTATACTGACCCTGCATTGAGTCTTAAGTGCCAGCACCTATACTGACCCTGCATTGAGTCTAAGTGCCAGCACCTATACTGACCCTGCATTGAGTCTAAGTGCCAGCACCTATACTGACCCTGCATTGAGTCTAAGTGCCAGCACCTATACTGCCCTGCATTGAGTCTTAGTGCCAGCTCCTATACTACCCTGCATTGAGTCTTAGTGCCAGCTCCTATACTACCCTGCATTCAGTCTTAGTGCCAGCACCTATACTACCCTGCATTCAGTCTTAGTGCCAGCACCTATACTACCCTGCATTCAGTCTTAGTGCCAGCACCTATACTACCCTGCATTCAGTCTTAGTGCCACACCTATACTACCCTGCATTCAATCTTAGTGCCACACCTATACTACCCTGCATTCATACTACCCTGCATTCAGTCTTAGTGCCAGCTCCTATACTACCCTGCATTCAGTCTTAGTGCCAGCACCTATACTACCCTGCATTCAGTCTTAGTGCCAGCACCTGTACTACCCTGCATTCAGTCTTAGTGCCAGCACCTATACTACCCTGCATTCAGTCTTAGTGCCAGCACCTATACTACCCTGCATTCAGTCTTAGTGCCACACCTATACTACCCTTCATTCAGTCTTAGTGCCACACCTATACTACCCTGCATTCATACTACCCTGCATTCAGTCTTAGTGCCAGCACCGATACTACCCTGCAATTAGTCTTAGTGCCACACCTATACTACCCTGCACTCAGTCTTAGTGCCACACCTATACTACCCTGCACTCAGTCTTAGTGCCACACCTATACTACCCTGCATTCAGTCTTAGTGCCACACCTATACTACCCTGCTCTCAGTCTTAGTGCCACACCTATACTACCCTGCATTCAGTCTTAGTGCCACACCTATACTACCCTGCATTCATACTACCCTGTATTCAGTCTTAGTGCCACACCTATACTACCCTGCATTCATACTACCCTGCATTCAGTCTTAGTGCCACACCTATACTACCCTGCATTCAGTCTTAGTGCCAGCTTCTATATTACCCTGCATTCAGTCTTAGTGCCAGCACCTATACTACCCTGCATTCAGTCTTAGTGCCACACCTATACTACCCTGCATTCAGTCTTAGTGCCACACCTATACTACCCTGCATTCAGTCTTAGTGCCAGCTCCTATACTACCCTGCATTCAGTCTTGGTGCCAGCTCCTATACTACCCTGCATTCATACTACCCTGCATTCAGTCTTAGTGCCACACCTATATTACCCTGCACTCAGTCTTAGTGCCTGCACCTATATTACCCTGCACTCAGTCTTAGTGCCAGCAGTTGGCAGTTCAGAGGAGTGTCAGTAGCACCTCTTGTCATGAGGCTGCTGAACGGTGATGCTGCACTGCTGCAGAGTCACTTAGTGTTCCGCGGTGCCTGTGTGAATGCAGCGTATGCATTTCACCACTCACTACTCCCACAGCTGATGGCAGTTACTGCTTAATGTAGTGTGAGTGTGAGGGGATGCTTTCTTGGAGGGCACCACCCTGTCCATTCAGTGATAGTCCCCATGGACTTGCTGGTCCTGACTCAAACTCAACACAGGCATCGACGTTGAGGAGGAATTGAAACTCAGGTCACCAAAGGAGCAAGGCCTGATGGATGGACCACGTCATTGGAGATTTTTGTTTCCCTCTGATGAGTAATGAGGATGATGAAGGTGATACAGTTCAGCCGCGGTATCGCTCAGTTATATACTGGTGATGGAGAACAAGGACACCGCTACTGCATATCAGTTGCCTGTACTGTTTGGGGTAAATTTCAGTGCTAACACTTTTCAGATTTCATGGTGTAATAACTGTGGGAGTTAAGCCTGCTTTGTTGACGAGTCTTTCATGTTATGCTTGTTATAGTACCTTCAGATCTTAGTTCTGCTTCACTCATTGATCATTCCACAGTAGATCACAGCTGATTTTTCATCTTACGCATATATTTTGGAAGCATAAATCTGTTTGAGTACTTCACCATTATTAAAAAGGGAGCTTAGATAAATTTGTGACTCTTGTCGATCTTACCACAGCCTCAGGCCAGATCATTATCAAGCTTTCAAAATGGCAGCTTTTCTTGGATTTAACCAGTTAAAAGATTGTTTTCCCAGCCATGGAAGAGGTCAACATTTTTGATCTGATCTAGGATTTTATGGAAGAAAGATTTTTAACGAAGTTTCTGGTATGCTTTTAGAAGTATTTTAAAGAGATGTGTGTGACAGGTTGTTTTTTTTTGTTTGTTTTTTGTTGTTTGTTTTTTTTGATGACTTGTGAGTTGATTTTAATGTGGTGACAGCCCTGATATGGCCCTTTGCGGTTGGCTGGGCTATAAACAACATTACCTTACCTTACCTCCCGGCCATGTGTTCTGTTCAGGGTCTGTGAGAATGGGTCAGGCCCCTGTGACTGGGAACAAACCATACAGTGGTGTTGGAGAGCAGAGAAGGTTTTTTTTTTTAGATAACAGAACGGGCTCATCATTCCAGACTACTTTGAGTACTTAAGTCAAATTCTCTGGAATTGCAGAACATGCGATGCGTGAAACTTTTTGCATTGTGTTCAGAATGGCCCGGACGTTTGAGGTGGACTGAGATGGGATGACTGTGCTGGCCGCAGCATGATGGGGAGGGTTTGCTGTCGCTGTCATTGTTCAATGGGACGTGAGGTGGGAGGCGTTGTCTTCTTAACAGGTGACAGCGCCTTGGAGGAAACACAGATGGGTGGAGATGGTTTTGTAACGTCTGAATGAAACTGCTTGGAGTTTAGTGGTCCTTTCCTGGAGATAAAATCTCCCACACCGAAGTATGAAGATGTTATTTGTTGTGTGGAATGCAGGACATGAGCTTCAGTGGAACCAGAGAAAATGCAAACTAGCAGACATGCTTGCCGTACATGGCGTTTGTAAATTGACTGGGATGAAAAAGATGACAGGCTGGATAATCAGTGATGTAAATTGACTGGGATGAAAAAGATGACAGGTTGGATAATCAGTTCCTTGGTACATGTGCAGGTGAAGGCTCGCAGGTTCGATGACAGTGGGAAAGAGTCCATTTTGCTGCAGTGGACTCCAGAGGATGTGTAAGTACTTCCCCCCCTGACAGCACTAACCCCCCCCCCCCCCCACCTCCCCACCTCCCCACCCCCCATCCCTGCCCCTCCATCCCCACCGACCCATGCCCTGTTTGGGACTGTACTGTGCAGAATGATCAGATGGTCATTTAGTGGTCCTTGTGTCTAGTCCTGTTTGCTTATAAGGTGTACCTTTGAATCAGTCAGCGTAGCAACACATAGAGGGTTGGGAGATTATACTTTATTTGGTTTGACTCTTGATTGCATTAAGGGAGCTCCATCAGACGACCAGGTTTTCTGATGTTACGAAGCATAGTTAGATTCAAAACACATGTCATTCCCCAGACAGGAAAAAAAAGGAAATGTGTTGCCACTTTGCCAATGCCGTTGACATTGTGCAGATTCTTCACATGAAGCAATGTTGCTGTGGTAGATCTGAAACTGCTGCCAGCACAAAGTAACTGTGTGGAGTTGTTCTGTCGTGTCACATGACATGCAGTGGAGGGGGGGGGGGGGGGGGGGGAAGGGATATGCTTGTGGGGTTGCCTGTGTGTGTGGGTGGGTGGGTGTGAATTGTTCCTTCACCTCTCCTCATATCTCTCTTTCCCCCTCCCCACTCTGTGCTAGCTTACTGCCGAGATTCAGCTTTGAGATTCCCCTTGCCACTGTGTCTGACACGCTGGGTTGGCTTATTTATCTGTTCAGTTATTGTCTGACTTTTTTTGTCTGTCTTTTTTTTTTTACTCTGGGATTCATTGTACTAGTTAGTCAGTAAATTAGTGAATAAGTTTGTTAACTAATTATAAGTTAAATTTTAGAAAGAGAGGGGGTTAGTTACCGCCAAGGACACAGACAAACGAGTACAGGACAAAACACTTACCTTGTGCCATCCTGTCTTGTCTTGTCCTGTACTCTGTTGTCTGTGTCCTTGCGTAACTAACCTCTCTTTCTAAATTTGCTTCATTTTCCACCCTCAGTCACTCCAGTTTGAAACTTGATTATAAGTTGTTTTGTCAGGTTGACTGTCGCTCACCTGTGAGCTCAGTGGCTCTGTCGTTGCCATATTTGCCAACCAGCTACTGCAGTCTTCACATCTGTGTACTGTCTGTAAAATGTAACACTTCTAAAAAATTTTTAAAAATATATATTAAAAGAAATAAAGTTTCTAAACTTTAAGGAGATATGGAGAGGGAGTTTAAATGTCATGAAACTGACCCAGGATTATTGTCTTCTGCATTGCTGAAATGTTTCTGCCATTACTCTAACAATAGCGCTGCAAAATGCAAAAACCGGGTTAGCCAGGATTTACCTCTACCTGTTAAACTCGGTTTGCTTTTGATCGTAATGCTAGCTACCAGTATCTTTACATTCTTGGGCAGGTTAAAACTTTGCCAGGCAAATGGAGTTCAGATCTGCTAGCCAGATAAAAATCAGAGTTCTTAAGCCTACAGTCAACGTACACACGCTCACATCACAACAGTTTACCGCTACAGCAGAACACAGAAGGCAGCCATACAGTTCTTCAGTAACTGAAGTCACCATGCAGCAACAAAAACAATAAATGCAACTGATGGTTCCTGGTTCTGTAGTTCTTTAATTTTGAATAGTCACTTAGTAACCTTGTCTGACCCCAGAAGTTGATGCCAAATAACCTTTATTACATCGCCGCCCGGAAATACAACTGCTGTAAATCAAATTTTTTGCATTTTTGAGATTTTTGGTATACTATAAGAGCGGGTCAAGAAGGGGCATAACGTAGCCAAGTCCCAGTCACATTATCCTAAAGGTAAGCATGCTGTAATCAAAATATTTGTATCGTAACTCAGCTGCAAGTATATCTGTGGGGATGATAATCAGGGTTTTTTTTCGTCTCCTGTAAAATGTTATTTTCAGACTTAACAGCAGTTGTATTTCTGGGCAGCGACATGATTTATACCATAGCGCTGACATAAATGCTTCATAACGTATACCTCAAGTCATTTTGACAACATGCATTGTTATTTGGTGTCATCATCATAAAGATTCCAGAAGCGCTGAGTATAAATCATACAACAGTGGGTGTTGTGCTTTGCTGGACTTGAACCTTACATGAACGTACGTGTGTGTTGACAGAGTGGACGAGACGTGGGTGGCTTCTTCTCAGGTGGACTCAAACCGGCAGCTCACCATCCCCCTCTCCCACCTCCCGTCAGCGTCTGTCACCAACGTCCATCCCGTGTTGTATCGCAGGCATCGCTTTCGCAAGCACCGCAGAAAATGAGGCGTCTGTTCCTCGCATGTTGCTGTGTCGACAGTATCATTGTTAGGTGGCATGGTGTGGGGCATCACCTGGGTGGGGTGGGGGTTGGGTTTTTTTTCTTTTCTTTTTTTTCTTTCTTTTTTTTTTTTTTTTTTACTTCATCTCCGCTTCATCATTCTTAAGTAATAATAAGGTTTTTCTGATTTCTTTTGCAACGGCTGTTTTTGTTTTATGTGCCAACTAGTTTCCATGTCTGATGAGATGGGCCAGGTTTTCATTTGTGTGTGTGTGGTGTGTGTGTGTGTGTTGTGTGTGATTGTGTGATGTGTGTGTGTGTGTGTGATATGTGTGTGTGTTTGTGTGATGCTTTGATTGGTCGTTTGTTAACGAATGACAACATGTCTTTTTATTGTGCTGACTTTATGTACATGTAGTGTGCAGTCGTGTCTTTCCGTGCACATTAGTCAAATTATTTCCGTTGTATATTTGACTGAATGATAACAGAACAACAAACGTTTTTCTAAGCACAAGTCTTTGCCTCATATCAAATCCAAACATCATTTGTGCTTTGAGGGTATATTTGTCAGAGTGTGTGTGTGTGTGTATGAGTAGCGTTAAAGTGAAGGAGATGGAGAGAGAGAAAAAAAATGATGCATACATGTTTTGTTTATGAAAGTAAAAGCATATATACTTGCAATTAGGGGAGACGTGCAAGAAAAACCCACATCTCTGTACACATGTATTTCTTGTGTGTGAACAAAAATGTATCTCCGTGCACATGTTTTACTTGTGTGCGAAAAATGCATCACTGTGGAAATTCATATATGTATGTGAAAAAAAATGATATGCAGCAAATTTCATGAATTCTAGTATAGTGGTTGCACTTGTAGATAACTTCACACATTTTATTGTTTGGTCCCAACCCCTCCCTTCCTGTCCCTCCTGTCCTCCAATTGTATTAGCATATTTCCATGCCTTCTTTCTAAATTGACTTTTTTTTTTCTCAGTGATTTGCTTCTTGCTTTGATTCTACAGTGGAACTTCCCTGTGAGACCTTTAATTTGTGAACAGGTTTTAGAGTATGGAGATTCTACTGAGTGACAGGTTTTCTTCGTGTAGATGTAGGCACAAGCGGAAGAAAGGTTCCATTTAAGCAAGCGCCTTACCGGGCCAATCTCAGAGACAGCAGGAAAATTTTGTCTGTTCTTCAGGTTAAATTTATGCAAGTGGACTGAATGAAGATAATTTTTGTTGCTCAGGTTTTCTTACTAACTCTGCAGGTGTCTGTATCTCTCAGGCCAGGTCGACACCAGGATATTTTAAGAAAGGAAACAAAAGTACGGCCCTGTCATGTTGTCTCAGGTCAGAATGGAATCAAAAAAGTTCTCTACTTGATCCTCTCCATATTGATCATCATAGAACCTGAAAAGTCTCAAATTTTGTGCCCCTTCAGGCACTGCTCTCTGACAGGAAGCCAGTTTGTTTGCTGAGGTCATGGTGAGGTCGCCTGCGTCGACCTGCTCATGGGACGTCTGTTGAAGGGACATGGTGATGCCCTCCAGAGAGGGATGGTCATTCATGATGGCTTTGCGATGAAGCAGTCGTCATCATCAGTAGCTGGTTTAGTTGGTGACGTCTTGCATGTGTTAGATCAGAATGTATTATGCCTGCTGAATAGTTGCTAGGAATCTGTCTTGTGACCTGTTATGAGCATAATAATCAGTGAGATTCAGCTGAGTCCTGTTCACTCAAGTGGTAATGTGATTATTTTGTCGTCTTGACTCTATTGCATTCTTCCATCATTTGGACCAGTTTCTTCAGACTGTTTGTGTAGCACTGCTATTGTTCAGTAGAAGCGTATATTTCTCTTGTCCCCTTCAGTTCCTGTTGAGAGGACTCCACTATCGCACGTGGGTGTCTGCATGCCTTTAAGTTCTTAGCATCATGTGGTAAGAACGTTGAGCACATTTGAAGAGCTGCGGAGATAGATAGCATCTCAACATAATGCTGAAAGTCGGCGTTCATGAATTCTAAGAATGAAAAAGTTGTTTCTGGTTAGCTGATCAACAGGCAAGATGCTAGGTTTTGATTTTGATGACAGTTCTGTGACATATTGTGGGATGGAAAATGTTCAGTTCCGAATGCACTCCATTGGCGAGTAAGGATGGAAATCTCTTTTCTGTTCTGATTGGTCGTTAAGGGGAAACCACCGTCTGGAGACACATGGACAACATGGTGGATTAATGGTGGATAAACAATCAGTGGATAAACAGTGGAGAAACAGTTTCCTTGCCAAAAATGCAGCAGGGGATAAACAATGCCCATGCCAAAAACAAAACCTCCCCTGTTTATAGTTGTACATTCCCTGTTGTAAACTGGTGGGTGACCACAGTGTTCCTGTGTCACACTGGGTCGGTGTCAGCTATCGATGTCAGGGTATTCATCATCATTACCTCTGTCTTCTGTTGACCTGGTGAAGAACACGACCTGCCTTACACCAGACTGAAGCTGAATCTCTGGCTGCTTATTGTGATTCAGGGTAACCTGTAGGCACAGACACCAAAGAGAACTGAAGGAAACAACATGCTGCCTTATGTCGAGCTCATTCAGTGTCAGCTTTAGACACATCTGCCAACCAGAAGTGAGGAATATGAAGTAAATGAAAGCCCATATTATTGTTTCGGGAGAGAAAGTCTACACCCCGTCAATCTTTTTTAGTGAGAATGTTTCAGAAGAGTCATTCATTTTTGTAGCAATTTGGCCTGAGGGTTATGTATGTTTACCAGTCACATAGGTGATTCATCTGCAGACTGTTTCTGTCACAGCACTATGAAATGTGCAATACAAATTTTCTCTCAATTTTGGTGGTGGTGTTGATTGACATTGTGGAACTTACATTGAGATGGATGTGGGAAGAAAAATGGGGGTATCTTTTTTCCTGCACTATGAATTTTCAGATACATGAACATATCCAATGAAAGTGGTAAATGTTAACGGTCGGTTTTACAGGCAGAATCAATTGTATACTCAGCAATGTGTAAATATGCTGTACCTGGCATTTTGTGACCAGCATTGGTGCTGAGGTCTGGTCTCAGAATCCTAGCATGCTAAACGCATAGTTCTGTTTTTTGGGTTTTTTTTTTTCCATCCAGGCATGATTAGGTTAACCTGTGTATGTGTTTGATAACATTATTGCTAAGTGGCCAGTTGCTGGTAAGTGTCTTTGTATTCCTGAACAGTTGAGATCATCATTTCCATTCTGGGCTTCGTGTCGCAGACACAATGCTGCATTAGATGATGGCACAGTGGTTGGTGATGGATCAATATTGTTGGAATCATTCTCATCATGTATGTCTCTGATTGCCAGGATTGGCAAGGCCCTATCAGTGTCACCTGATGTCACCTAAGTTTCATTATGTTTTTGTTGATGTCACTTAACATGTGTTAAGATTTGTCTTTTGATCGAGTCATAACATCAGATGTATGTGGAAACAGCGTGTTTGGTTATCTCTCCTGAGAAGTGTGACGGTCTCAGTCTTGGCCAACACACACCGCGCTGACCGTGTTGGGACTTGTTCATCATCAACGTTTCGCCCCACATGACGCTACCTACTAGCACAGTTGTTACATCTTCGCTGTGATGTCAGCCTGCATTCTATTGAGTGCAGCTGCCGACCTATCAGGTTTTGACAACAAAATGGCACTGTTGTTTTTGCTCACAACTATTCCATCTCGTGTCCATTGTACTTGTGAGACTCTCGCTCTTTTCCCATCTGGTGCCTTGCAGGACTTGCTAACACAAACAGGGTGACAAGAAGACCAAAGCTCATCGTGTTACCATCAGTTATGTTCCAGAGTCTGGCATGGCGGCTGTCTTACCCTTGCTGACGGTGACACTATCAGCTAGCAGAGCAACAAAGAGGTGAAGGGAGAGGCTTGGAGTGACTTGGACTTTTAACTTGTGTGGAGCGAGCGTTAGTGTCAGTGAAAACATCTGGGGACAAGGCCTCATCTTTGTGCTGGGTCACAACGTCGGCAGTTAAAAAAAAAGAAAGATTCCTTATACAAGCTTACATTTTACTGGTCAGTATTTTAAACTTTTGATGTTATTGATATGATGAGTTAGTTTTGTGTGTGTGTCTGCCTAACGTTCTTAGCATGATAATTTAGTTTGTGTGTCTGCCTACCTGTGTATGTAAGTTTGAAAAACAGATTTGCCTTTTTGCAAAGGAAGCCCGTGACTACCCTATCCATCTAGCAGCCATACACATTCCCTTCATGCAGTTTGCCTTTGGCGTGTGACACAGGAGATTGGTCTTATTGGGTCATCAGACAGGAGCCCTCGACCCAACGGAGAAGATGCATGTCAGTGATATTGGGACATAAACGAATGAAACTCCAACAACAACAACAACAACAACATCAAACGATTTTACTTTATTTGTTTTATTGTGTTCTCTTTTTAAACATGGCATATAGACAATGTATCTACGTGAAATCATCGATACTAATGTGCATTGAACATCTGTGTCAGGACACTCATGTTTCCCATCTTCGAGTGAAGAAACTACATTGACATCCGGTAGTGGTTAGTGTGTTAAAGTGAGTGACTGATGATGACCAAAGGTGTTCAGATCAACAGGTCACATCCCCTGATCTCCGGAAGAAGCTCAATGAAGTCCAGTAGTGGTTAGTGTCTTAGAGTGAGTGACTGATGGTAGACGTTGCTTCAATACAACCAAAGGTGTTCAGATCAACAAGGTCACCTTCCAGCTGATCCACTGCCGTGATAGTGTACCGGTGATGTGCTAACACCCCGACATCTCCACCAAGAAACCCAAGGGATGTGTTTGTTTGTTGTTTTTTTTCCATGTCGCAATGATTGTAGCATTGTGTAGCATTACATTGTGGGCTGTCCCGAAGTCTGAAAAGTTTGTATTTGAGGAACCAGCAACATCCACCTCAGTCTTGGCTTTGCAGAGATGACCATCTCCATCTTCTAGTTTTCTATCCATTTCACTCCAACACTTCCCCCACCTCCTATCCCCATCCTGTGCCCCTCTCTCTCTGTCTGTATCTCACTTTCTTTCTCTTTTTCTCTCTTTCGCTCTCTCTCTCTCTGTCTGTATCTCTGTCTCTTTCCCTTTCTTCTCTCTTTCTCTTTTTCTCTCTCTCTCTGTTGTAATGCATCTGCTAGGAAATCCAAGTCAGTGTAATTGTTCACAATTCTGTTCGGTAAGACTGACTGACAGTGCTGAGGGGTTGCTAAACAGCCAAACTGATCAGTCTTGCTGCTGACCAGTTGTGATGACTCATGGCATCTTTTAAGGTTCTCAACCAAAGGCTGATTTTGGTGTGTTTTTTTTTTTCTTTTCATTGAACGTAAAATTCAACCAATATGTTTAGCAACTTGACATGTTTGTGGTTGTTTCTTGCAAGAATGTTCCTCTTCTTCCATGAACTGGTTCTTTTTTTTTTTTTTTGGCAAGCCACTAAATTATCGGTGGTACCGCCGCAGTTTTAGACCATGATGGTAAAGAGTAACATGTAATGATCATTGATTATTTCTCTGTTGCTTACCATGACATTAAGAACAGCTGTGGATTATCAGTGGAATTTAGAGTGTTCCCTACTGTCATCGTGGTCAGAACGAAGCTGAATTATCCATGTCATGTTTCCCTGACATACCATGACGGTGAGCCTAGCACTGAATTATAAATGGTGTTTTCATACCACGGATTCCTTCATGACTGTAGCCAGGGTTCTGGGGAGTCTGCTTCAAGAGGTGGGAAGAGGGCACCGAAGGGTTCTGTCCACTAGAGGGTGGGCAACCAGTGGATCAACCCAAGGGTTTGTCGACTAGAGGGCAGGCTTTCGATGGATCAACCCAAGGGTTTGTCTACTAGAAGGCAGACTATCGATGGATCAACCCAAGGGTTTGTCTACTAGAGGGCAGACTATCGATGGATCAACCCAAGGGTTTGTCTACTAGAGGGCAGACTATCAATGGATCAACACAAGGGTTTTGTCCACTAAAGGGCTAGCTATCAAGATCAACCGAAGGGCTAAGCTATCAAGATCAACCGAAGGGTTTGTGTACTTGAGGGTAGAGTATCAGTGGATCAACCCAAGGGTTTTGTCCACTAAAGGGCTAGCTATCAAGATCAACCGAAGGGTTTGTGTACTTGAGGGTAGAGTATCAATGGATCAACCCAAGGGTTTTGTCCACTAAAGGGCTAGCTATCAAAGATCAACCCAAGGGTTAGCATACTAGAGGGCAGACTATCAATGGATCACTCCAAAGGTTTGGTCCACGAGAAGGCAGGCAGTCGGTGGATCCTATCATTTTGTCAGTGAAAGGTTTCACAGTTAGGTTTCAGTGTCTTCTTCATGGCTGGCTTATCACAACCTTTTTTTTTAAACATCTCTTTTTTTTCTCTTCCCCAGGACCCTGGCAGTCTTTAGGTCATGGCTAGATTGGATAGAACCCCATAATCACCTGTTCGACTGATTTTCATCAAATGGAATTTAAAAGAACACTGATGACAGCAGTGTGGAAACTGTATCGCAGTTTTATTGCGACATCTGCTGTCAGTGTTTTAGTGTGATGTGAAGAGAGAGAGAGAGAGAAAGAGAATGATCTCCTTGATAAAGATTGCATTGCAGAATGTCTGTGTCAGAGTGCAAATGTGCACGATGTTCTAGTTTCTTTGAAAATTTTTTGTTGTTGTAATTAGCATATGATGAACAGTTTTAGAGGAAAATTAAAATCATATTCATGTCTTCCTGAATTTGATTCTCAAAAAAAAAAAATGTTTGAAATTGTTTACTGTGGCAGTTTTTCAGGGTCTTTGAAATTGTTTACTGCAGCAGAGTTTTTCAAGGTTTCCTTTGAAAATAAGAAAGCTTTTCTCCTATATAGCGAATGGAGTTGTATGAGCTGCGTGGATTTGAGCTGTGATGAATAAGTCAGTGTGCACAATCCAATAGAGCAGTTAAACCCTCTTCAGCAGTGTCCATCTTGACTTTGTTCTCCTTCAGGGGGCTGTTCATTGTCCACTGCAGATTGTCAGAGGATTACATCACTGGTGATAAGTGTTCCGAGTGAACAGGCCAAGTTGTCCAGGTTAATGGCATCAGAAAGTCTGCCAAGAATGTGCGAAGCCACGCCTCGATAGAAATGGTGTCCCTGCCCCCATAGACATTCTGTGGAGGTCATTTCTTCTTCTTGTGGGAGTCTCTCTTGGACTCCCTTTTTTTTTTTTTTTTTTTTTTTTTTTTTGGCTGCTGTACTGTTGCTTTACAAACAGCTTGCCTTTTGAGATCCATTCAGGTGAGCCTCTTTAAGTCTATGAAATCTTGTACCTTGTTGTTGTAGGAAATCTTGTACCTTGTTGTGTTGTTGTAGGATTTATAACCACGGCCAGGGTTTTCTGTGTTTTGTTGTAGTCTGGTGACTAGTGATACCATAAACGCTGTCCACAATGGCCTCTAGCTGGCCATTCTGCACTGTCTGTTGGCCTGCCTGGCCTTTTGACGAGTATTGTGGCACCGTTATGGTGTGTGTGTGTGGTGTGTGTGTGTTGTGTGCATGTATGTGTGTGTGTTTGTGTATGTGTGTTGTGTGTGTAGTGTGTGGTGTGTTTTCCATGTGAGAGCGGTGTAGGAAGAGAATCGTCTGCAGCCCTCAGCACGGCCTGATGTTGTATCAGTCACAATATGTGCTGAAGTTCTTGTGTATATGATGCTATATGATATGGCCTTGTGTTAAGTCAGTGGTAAGGAAGCCTATCAGTAGATTACTTAAACTGTTCTGAAGTTTTTGTTTTGTTTATACCATGGTGTATAAGATACCAATAGGATTTGGGGGTTTTGTTGTTGTTTGTTTTTGTTTTTTTTTTTTTTTTTTTTGGGGGGGGGGGGGGGGAGATGATAGATAACTGAAAATATTCTGAAGATTTTGTTTATACCATGGTGCATGATATGTCAATAGGATATTTGTGGGATTTTTGGAGGGAAAGGGTTTGGGGGCATGTTTTGTGTGTGTGTGTGTGTGTTTTCCTAAGGATGGGACTTGAGTTCCTTGAGCGATGTTAGTAGCCCTGAGAAGGCCTGGGGCTGTAACAAAGAGGATGAACACTGAACCGAAGGAAAAGGTGCCACAACCCTTGCCCAAGACATGAGTGTATCATCGTAAGGAACTGCAGTTGCAGTTATGTGGAAAGTGTGTTGCAAGTGTGTTTCAGTCGGTGACCGTGCCTCTTTCAGATGTTACCAGTACACAGACACCAAAAACGCACGGGGCAATCTTCCCCTAGTAACAGTCAGCAGAAGAGCAGATGAGGCCTGGCTGGCGGCTTCTGGCAAGGAACTGCCATCAGATGATAAATCCGGTTGTTCGATGCCAGACACTAGAGCTTGGCTCTGATCGGCAGCAGGTTGACCTTGGCTAACAGCAGGTTGACCTTGGCTGGCAGCAGGTTGACATAGGCTAACAGCAGGTTGACCTTGGCTGGCAGCAGGTTGACCTTGGCTAACAGCAGGTTGACCTTGGCTAACAGCAGGTTGACCTTGGCTGGCAGCAAGTTGACCTTGGATGGCAGCAGGTTGACCTTGGCTAACAGGTTGACCTTGGCTGGCAGCAGGTCAACCTTGGCTGGCAGCAGGTCGACCTTGGCTGGCAGCAGGTCGACCTTGGCTAACAGCAGGTTGACCTTGGCTGGCAGCAGGTTGACCTTGGCTGGCAGCAGGTTGACCTTGGCTAACAGCAGGTTGACCTTGGCTGGCAGCAGGTTGACCTTGGCTGGCAGCAGGTGGCCGGACACTGGAAATCCACATTGACCTACTCAGGTCAGGTGGTCTAATGCCACTGAACCACAACAGCGGTAGAGGCCTATCCATCCCACACATCACTCTGGCCAAAGTCACTCAGTGCAAAGGCACGTCCATGCTTCAAATCTGATCATTCAGATTGAAATCAGGATTGCACAGATAATGGTTATGCAGAAAATAGAAACCTTTTAAGTTTGGGAAAACTTTTTTTTTTTTTTTTGCCCATGGAGTGAGGACTTTTTGCAAAGCCCGTTTCCTAGACCTGATTCAAACAAAGCATTATGAAAACGTCACGATAAAGGCTGTAAATTTGCATTCCAAAAATTGACATCACCTTTGTTCTGGAACAGGATTTTTTAATCCATCCATATTAGACTACATAGAAAAGTCAACCCAGATTCTTCTTTGTGATAGAAAAGGCAAAACACAGTGAAGATGAGCGTTGCCCGTAACAGTGAAACCATTAGACTACAGATAAAAAGTCAACCTAGATGGATGTAAGCCCCACTATTAAAAAAAAGACCATCTTTACAACAACAACAACAAAGAAACAAAAACAAAAGCAAAGAAAAAAAAAAATTGTAAAGACAAAAAAAAAGAAGTGAACCAAGATCATTCTTTGTGGTGGAACAGGCAAAACACGGTGACAATTAGCGTTGCGCTTAAGAGTGAAGCTGCTATTATGAACAAAAGGGTCAAACCCAAAACAGAAACCAAACGCAGCAGAAACAGGGTACAAGAGCCGTGCTGCGAGGTGCCAGGGAAGGGTGGATTGAATGTGCTGCATGCAGAGCCCTCTGGTTTGAGAACAACGGTGTGACACTTGGAGGAAAGCAACAAAATAACGATGTAGATGTGGAGTAGATTTGCCAAGGAAATAGAAGTGAAGAACAAGTAGGAAAATTACCATGGAACATGATTGTGTGTACTTGTACAGATACTTCAGCGTGTTTTTTAGCAAAAGAACTTAACTGGAGAATATTCGAGTAACTTAATAGTGGTGGAATAAGTTTTGTGGATGACGTTATGATTTGATCGTGGTCCTGCTTGTGTACTTTGGAAGTGGGTGGAACAGAGCTGTGTTTGGGTATTTATTTCATTTTTGTGTTCAAGGTGTAATGTAAGCATTGATGTCTTGGTGAAATCGTACAGGGACCAGAGTGGTAGTTGTGGACTTTGCTGTGCAGCCTTTTATATGATAATAATGCCTCAGGTTTGGGTTCTCCATGTCTCTCCTTTTGTCTGTCTGTCTGGCTGCATCATGGTGTGAGGGAGAAAGAAAGGTGAAGGACGATAGTTCAGTGTGGGCAAGCAGAGGTCGGTCGGTGCACACGTTCAAGGTTCAAGACACTTGTAGTGATAATGCTTCTGTCGAGGTTTGGATTAAAACGATGTACATGTATCTCTGTGACAGAATTAGAATGCCAACTTTATATGGTCTGTAACTATTTTGAATCTACGGTTGGCATGTTGATCCTGTGTGGATATGCTGGATGCCTTGCTGGTGTCTTGACGGTGTTGGAGTTGTGGTCGAACCGTTGTAGACTTGGCGTCTGTACGCTGGCTTCAAGCTGTTCATGCTTGTCGTCGTCTTAGGTGAGTCACTGATGTGGTTGTTGTGGCTGGTCTTGCTGGGTGATTCCTGTGGTGGTTGTCAGGGTGATTCCTGTGGTGGTTGTCAGGGTGATTCTTGTGCTTGTTGTCACTGGTCTTGCTGCGTGATCCATGTGGTGGCAGTAGGATGTTGTTACTGTCCATGTTGATTCAAAGCACACTGTGTGCTTGGGCTTTCCTACTGTTTATTCCCCCCCCCCCCCCCCCCGTCTCTCTCTCGCGCCCCTGTCTCCCTCTCTTCTCCTTCTCTCACTGGAGAGATTTTAAAAGAAAACATGTTGAAGAGGTTGGCAGGGGCTGAATTGTTAATTCAGGATGTTTCTGAATTGTCAGATTATTTTCGAAGATTTGTTTTTTGGGGGTCAGTGAGGGTTGTTTTTTTTAAAACAGGTGTGTTTATTGTATTTTCTTGATGGTGCTTTCATTCTGCCCCATTTGCCATTTGACCATGTTGCTTTTTATACTGCTCCTTGTGGCTGAAATTAGAAGAGGAACAGGTGTCCTGATCCTCAAGCCTCATACTCTACTCTTTCTCACCTGGGCGCGTTCTCTCCCGTACCAAGCAAAGGGAAGTAAGATGTGCTTTGGAGGAGTTCTTTCTGCTGTAAAGAGTTGCTTCCCTTACATGGCTGTTTTGGAAGGCGGGGGCAATGCATTCACGTGATGTTTGTATATTGTGAAAACATTTTTCGCTCCGAGTGTGTGTATGTGCGTGTGTGTGTAAAGGCAGTGGTTATGAGTGTTGTTTTGTTTTCTTCCAAGACATCCTTTGATCATTTTCAGTGTATGCATTTCTGCTACATTATTAGTGGAATTGTGAGAATATGTGACAAGTTGTAAAGAAGGGAGAGGAAGATTGCATCCATGTAGTTCAGTTGTGGCTTTTGGCTGTTGCAGTTGTTTTATAGATTACTTTACTCCTTATCAGTGCACTTTATGTTCTTGCTAATGGAATATACCTGTGTTGATCAGCATGCAAATTCTATTGTTGTCATACATAATATGCATTCATGGATGGGCACATGCTAAAACACACACACACACACACACACACACACACACACACAGTGTCTTGCACAAATTGATAGCGTTTTTCAAGCTGAAACAGATAATTGTACATCTGATCGCCTGGGGCTCTTGTAGTTCTAACTCTATTCCTGCATCCTGGAATTTTGTTTTTAGTCGATGATTTCGTCTTTCCTGTCACTCTGTTAGCCGTTTTTAATGTGCAAGTTTCCTCGTGGTTGTCCAGTGTTTTTCTGCCTTTGTTATAGATGGTCTCCACACTTGGTTCTCATGCTACAGTGGACAGCAGGTCAGCTGTTTGGTTGTCATCTGGTGACCAGGCAGTGAGACTGGATACACTGGTCACTGTGGACACTGTCTGGTCCCTTCTGCACTGTCTAGTGGCTGGTCATAATCATGTCAGGGTGATAAAGAAGGGGGATCGGCTGCCTCTGCTTCTTCGTACACTCAACCCCAGTGACTCTGACGAAGGCTGCTGTACGGAGGAGGCCCTCCAGAGATCCCATAGTGCATCTCCCTCGTTGATGTGTCAGCAGGCCAGGTTTCTGATGTGTGGGACAGTCCTGCAGGAAGTGTTCCACAGTCATTGGGGGCTGTACCGCACGGGCAACCTGAAGACTCGCAGTCTGGAATTTTGTGAGCATGTGGTGTGTTGTGTCTGGAGTGCCCAGTCCTCAGTCTCACAATGCTCACTTGGTCTGGTCTGGGCAGCAGGTAGTGTGCATCTTTCTTGTTGGAAGTCTGGGTGCTGCTCAAGCCATCTTCTTTTCTGCTGACTGTAGTTTAATGCACGGTTAGTTTAGCTTTCATGTCTAGGGTGGAGATTGCTGCCTAGAGTGGAGTGTTGTGTAGCACAGGCCCTGGTGTATGTGACATGATGACCGGCCTCACTGGGCACTTTGTGGTCAGTGGGACTACAATAACCTTGACAGCAACAGCTTCAACCAGAGTTAGCTGCACTCGTACCATTTGCCTTGCTTTCGACCCTTTTTTTTTTCTTTCAATTTCAACCATTATTTTTCCCATTGGGAACATTTCTGTCAAGACATTTTCGAGGTACATATGAAAAAGAAACTTTTGTGGGCTGTAGAGTTCCTTTATGTATCATTGACAGTGATAAGGATTTGACGGTGTCTTGATAGGGAACAGTTGAAATAATGGAGCGTTTAAAATATGAATAAAGAGAGAAGCCAACATCTGTTGGCATTATTAATACTTGGCATAATTTCATGGGAAAAGTTTACAGCAAACGATACGCACATGAATGATGGTTGAGATTTTTTTGTTTGTTTGTTTTATTTTAGGTTTAACTCTCTTGTATTTAAATGTTTATGTTGAATTTGGTCAATTTTACCTGCCCTTCCTGTCCGTGCATGTGATTGTGTGTGTCTGTGTGTGTCAGCATGTACGTGTCTTTGCATGTGATTGTGTGTGTCAGCCTGTATGTGTCTTAGCATGTGATTGTGGTGTTCCGATTCGCAGAATTTTCTGAAAACCAATATCATACTTCCACTCTTTCTAAATGTTGTTTGTGAATCAAATCACTGTTCAAAATAAGTATCACAAACAGTTGTTGAGAGCAAGACTGCTATCAGATGGAAATAATTTCATCGACTGGATTTTGATGGAAGCAAAAAAGCAGATGTGCCTTTGTACAAGTATTTGCATCAGGTCCAAAACTCTGTTGTGATCTTGTGTTTTGTTTGCTTCCATGCATGGCAGTACACAGAGCAAAGGAACCAGGTTACCACGTTCCCTTTATGACATACACCCTCTTCTGTGCAAGAGGCATTCCTGCCCTTCCATTGTCAACTTCTTTTCCTTTGCTGCCAGTGTTGCTGACAGGCAGGGATTTTCTGAACCACAACCCCAGAGGTGTCACTCTCTTTAGCTTGACGCTGGGTTTGTGAGGGGTGTCGACTTGGGAGGGGTATTTTTAAACTATGTATTGATTGTGAATTTGTCATTAGGACTTGCTTCATCAAGATACGATTTAATCTGTATAGTAGCACAGCTGAATGAAGCCAGAAGAAGGTTCAGTATTTCCTCATGCAAGTACCCAGAGCCAACTGTCCAAGAGTTGGGGAACAAATGGCTGTGTGATGACATGGCTGAAACAATGTTGTTTACTAACTGCTGCAGCCGGCAGCCTTGGTAACTGCTAGCAGAGACAGCCCTTGAGCGGCAGCTGTACTGGAAATGGCAACATGTGTACGGTGGCTTCCTTACTGCTGTCATGACCTGCTGCTTCCTCGTTTGTCATCAAGATGTTTGCAGCTGTCTACCCTGGTTACTGACATGACAGGGTGGACATTCAAGTGATCTGTTTTCCCCCTCAGCACATATTGAGATATCAGTCACACACACACACGCACCCCAAAAAAGCAAAATGTTCTAGAGATCTCTTTCTGTTTTCCAGATTCTGAGTTTCTTCAGTGGAGATTGGGATACCCCAGCAGGCTTGTTTAGGTCGTAATTTGTCAGATTGAGAGGACTCTTTTTGTCCAGAACAGGTTTAGACTCAGGTCAGCTGGAATGGGGTATGGGATTTCTCAGAGCCCTTAGCCACAGAAATTGAATGGGGATTATGGAGAGCACACAACCCTTTCCTTGATGTTGCAGGCTGGATTTATCATGTTTTAAAGTAAGAAGATCAGTACATTTTGATATGGCTTTTTGTTTGTATAGAGTTGTCAGTAGTGTGTGTGTTGTCTGAAAAAAAAAAAAAAAATGTGGCTTCCTTCATTCACTTTTCTCCCCTGCTGATTGGTGTGGGTCAGCAGCAAGGGTTGAGGATGGCATGCGACAGGGGAGGCTCGTTTTGTCAAGCTGAATATATGTTTGTTTCATTGTCGTTTTTTTTTTTTTTTTTTCTTTTTGCCCCCAGTAAAGATATGCATCATATAGGTTGCAGCTTCTGTTTACCCTATGCCAATTCTGGGGAACATTTACACCTAGAATGTTATCACAGCTGCTAGCGACTGAGTGACAGCACTGTTGTTGTTGTTGTATTACCGATGTGTCTTTTTCCAGTCTTCTGAACTCTTCAGTTGTAATGTGTACATCTGATACTGAGGTATTTTAATATTTCTGGTATTTAACATGTTTCTGTGCACACTTTTCATCCAACCATAATTGTTTACTTACGTTTTAGTGAATTTTTTATTTTTTTCCTTTTCTACTTTTTGCTGATTGAGAAATGTTTGCTGGTAGTGTTCTGTATTGTTTTGTTGATATTGCTTCATACACACAATAGAATGTTTTTTTCCCTCAGTTAAGACTACATGAAAAGTGCATGTTACAGCCTCAAAAGAGAAAATCACCAGTAGGCCTGGCATGTAACAAGGCGAAAAGGGCACTTGTCATCTTTGCAAGCATGTGCATGAGCACATGCACATACACTTTATACACACACACATACAAACACACATGTATGAGACCATGCGATTCTAAATGCAAGAAAAGACCTGAACAGTTTTGTATTTTTTCAAGCATCCTTTGTCCACTGACCAAGATGACTCTTGCCTTTCATCCTTGTTGACTGCCTGCAGGTTATACGCCCATTGGGTAGGATGTTGGAAAGAAACATGGTAGTAGTTCCTGGAATCGACATTCAGGATACCCCATTGTCACATAGCCATATCCCATCCCCCCCCAGCTTTTTTTTTTTTTTCCTTTTTACCATACGGATTTCTGCTGGAAAAGGAATCCGTTTCCAAAAGTATCGCCCTCATGAATAATGTTCAAGAATAGGTTGTGTTTTCCATTGGATCCAGTGCGAGGGAGCAGAAAATTATCTGTTTGGAAAGTCCAGTGAAATCAGGAGATTGACAACAGGATAGAAAATGCAAGTAACATGGAGAAGTGAGTGAAAAGCGGCCATAGAATAAATAGACGAGGCTGAAAGAAGGCTGTTTGGAAGGCCACAGACTATAGGTGGCTGATGGTTCAGATGGTCTCCCCTGGCTGTTCCCACCACCTCATAATATAGCACATCTGCTGTGCGCTCAACCAACTTTGCTGGGTGCAGGATAACACGATGGTCTTTCACCTTGTCCCTCAGGCTAAGGAGGTATTTAAAACATGAGGAAACGGAGCGCCTGTACAGGCCTACCAGCAGTCTGTTTACAATGTGTATCATTAGACATAGTGCACATCATGGTTTCCTTGCCACTCATTGATCTCATTTCATCTTGGACATCGCCACCATTCAGTGAGAGTGTCGGCCACATGACCAAACCCTAGTACTTGAGAGTTTAAAAAAACAAACAACAACTGCACAATTCTGTGAGAACTTGGAACAAAAGAAAGCCACGTTATTTTTGTTGATACGGATATATTGTGAATGAGAGAGACATCTGATCATCACTCCCTACCCTGGGTATATTGTGAATGAGAGAGACATCTGATCATCACTCCCTACCCTGGGTATATTGTGAATGAGAGGGACATCTGATCATCACTCCCTACCCTGGGTATATTGTGAATGAGGGACATCGGATCATCACTCCCTACCCTGGGTATATTGTGAATGAGAGAGACATCGGATCATCACTCCCTACCCTGGGTATATTGTGAATGAGAGAGTCATCTGATCATCACTCCCTACCCTGGGGAGCATAGCCTCCAGTCATCATCACTGTGTATGGGATATGGAAAAAAGATACCAAACTTATTTAATTAATGAACACAACATGAGAGGTGGAAGTGTTTCTTTTTCTGAGAGGAAGAAGTTCAGGTGTGTGTATGTGATGTTTGAAGCTTTGCTAATGATCTACACTATGTTTGTGGAGTTGGAATACATGTTATCTTCTGTATGTGTGTAGCTAGTGTTTTTGTAAGATATAATACACATTAAGTAAACCAAAAATCTGTTTAAACTAACATGTGTGTGGGGTGTGTGTGTGTGTGAGGGAAGAGTGCTGATGGTGGAACATACATGGTCTTGTCCGTGTATTCTTCGAAATCAACAAGCTGATAATATACAGAGAGTTTCAAGGGTTTGTGTTTATTTTTCATACTGCTTACATAAATGATGCACAAGCTGATTGATTATTTTTACTCAACAGCACTCCCCATACTTGTCCTGAACTTGTGACACATCAACATTTTAACATGTTGGATTATAAATATCCAGAACTTCACACATGAAAATAGCAATAGTGCTTATACATATATGGTATAATTATGTTGCGACACATTTTGTCCTGGGTCTGTTTTAGTGTGGGCGAGATTTCACAGAGCTCTGTGTGTGTTGAACTGGGAAAGCCCCTGAATTTGTCAGATGCAATTAGAGCTCAGAGGTGTAACATCCTGTTGGGTGTACCTTGTGGTAGCAACTGTTTCGTTACTCAGAATCTTTGCTGCACTTTTGTGTGGGGTTTGCAGTCATCAGGGAAGTGGTGTCTTCCATGTAAGCAATCTTTGGAGTATGAAAGGTCTGTCTTTCATGTGGTGGTGGTTTGTGTTTTGTGGTAAGGGGAGGGGGGGGAAAACTAGGATGGGAAAAGGGAATGGAAGGGAGGGGGAAGGTGTTGCTGGAGGTTAATGTTTTCTATGCTCATCCCTTCTTTTCCTTTCAGTCATTATTTTACAGTCATGTTTCATCCATTTTGTTATTTAGATATATTTAACTAACCTGGTATTGGAACGTGCTATTTTCTGGATAATAGTTTTGTGAGTTTTTAATGTGAATGTTTATGTTTGGTTGTGGTGGGTTTTTTTTTTTTCTTTTTTGAGTTTGGAAGTGAATTGTGGGAGAAAGGACATAAGAAGGAGGATGTTGAATAGGAGTTGAAAGGTTTATTTGTTTATGTTAGGGGTGAAGTTTCTTTCTAACCCAGGTTTTTCAGGCCTGACATTTTCTGCTCCTGAATTTGCTGTCTGGGATGGCAAATAGCGGCCAGCATCTCACTGCCAGTATCTCACTGCCAGACTGCGGACCGAAGCCAGGCAAGCATGAACTCGGGGTCCTTGCGTCACCAGAGTCCACTGTTGCTGATCGGTTGTCCAGAGGGGAGAGGGTGGAATCTTCCTCGCCCCTGCTTGCACCTTCACCACTCACAATTGGAGTGATTCTTCTTCTACTTCATCATTTCCCCTAGCCTTGCCCTTTCTACGACACCGCTCTACTGCTGCAGTTAAGGATGCAAGGGAGATATCTTCACGTCTTCTTCATCATTTCCCTAGCCTCGCCCTCTCTACAATACCCTCTACTGCCTGCAGTTAAGGATGGCAAGGGGATATCTCCACATCTTCATCATCATTTCCCCTAGCCTCGCCCTCTCTACAATACCCCTCTACTGTCTGCGGTTAAGGGTGGTGAGGGGAAATAATCTCATCGGAAACGACCACCCATCATCATCCATTGCCCTCTCTTGATTGTGCCCTTCATTACCGTTCTGCACTTACGGTACGGGTAGTCAGGGGAGATCATCATCTGGGAGGGGAGAAGCTTCGCCTACATATCTCCCTCTTGGCTACCCCTCCTACGTCACTGCTCCAGCTTCGCGGTGAGGGGCGGTCAGGGGAGATCATCATGTCATTGTCTGTGCTTATCCTAGTGACATCAGCAATTTGTGAACGTGCTATAGGGCAGGAACCACTGCTACATGATCTTCGTCAGTATAGAGTGTGGTCAGAATCAGGGGTTACCTGTACTGGCCGGTCTATTACAAATCAACCATTAAGCGGTGCCGGTTTCCTGAATAAGTTTTGTGCTCTTCTAAAGTTGGACACATTAGGCGTTCCATTGGTGTATTGTTGATGTATGTATTGGCATTGCTATTAGGGAGTGTTAATTTGATAATCTCTCATCTTGCATGCAATCATTGCCATGGTATCTTGTCACCATTGCCATTCTTTCCTCATCATTGTTATTATTGCAGCTGAGCAGCAGTTCTGGGTGTCACCTCCAGCATTCATTTTTATTCTAATCACTGACTTCATCCCTCGTATCGTCACTTATCCCTATTCTTTTCCTCATTATATTTTGTTGCTTGTTATGTGTTGCCAGTTAGTTAATAAAATTTTCTTTGTGGTGGTAAACTTTCTCTTTGAGTTCCTGACTCCTTCTGTATGAGAGGGTAGGTCCTATCTGTTGGGCGCGACCCTCTCATACAGGAGTCGGGAACTCAAAGAGAAAGTTTAACACCACAAAGAAAATTTTATTAACTAACTGGCAACACATAACAAGCAACAAAATACAATGAGGAAAAGAATAGGGATAAGTGATGATACGAGGGATGAAGTCAGTGATTAGAATAAAAATGAATGCTGGAGGTGACACCCAGAACTGCTGCTCAGCTGCAATGATAACAATGACGACAAAAGAATGGCAATGGTGACAAGTTACCATGGCAATCATTGCACGTGAGATGAGAGATTATCAAATTACAACACCCATATAGCAATGCCAGTACATACATCAACAATACACCAATGGAATGCCCAATGTGTCCAACTTCAGAAGAGCACAAAACTTATTTAGGAAACCGGCACTGTTTAATGGTTGATTTGTAATAGACCAGCCAGTACAGGTAACCCCTGATTCTGATCACACACTATATTGATGAAAATCACGTAGCAGTGGTTCCTACCCCGTAGCACGTTCACAAATTGCTGATGTCACTAGGATAGCACAGACAATGAGATGATGATCTCCCCTGACCGCCCCTCACTGGGAAGCTGGAGCAGTGACGTAGGAGGGGTAGCCAAGAGTGAGATGTGTAGGCGAAGCTTCTCCCCTCCCAGAAGATGATCTCCCCTGACTACCTGTACCGTAAGAGTAGAACAGTGATGAAGGGCACAATCAAGCGAGGGCAATGGATGATGATGGGTGGTCGTTTCTGATGCGATGATTTCCCCTCACCACCCTTAACCGCAGACAGTAGAGCGGTATTGGAGAGAGGGCGAGGCTAGGAGAAATGATGATGAAGACGTGAAGATATCCCCTTGCCACCCTTAACTGCAGGCAGTAGAGCAGTATTGTAGAGAGGGCGAGGGTAGGAGAAATGATGATGAAGACGTGAAGCTATCCCCTTGCCATCCTTAACTGCAGGCAGTAGAGCAGTATTGTAGAGAGGGCGAGGGTAGGAGAAATGATGATGAAGACGTGAAGATATCCCCTTGCCATCCTTAACTGCAGGCAGTAGAGCGGTATTGTAGAGAGGGCGAGGGTAGGAGAAATGATGATGAAGACGTGAAGATATCCCCTTGCCATCCTTAACTGCAGGCAGTAGAGCGGTGTCGTAGAAAGGGCAAGGCTAGGGGAAATGATGAAGTAGAAGAATCATCACTCCAGTCTGAGTGGTGAAGGTGCAGGCAGGGCGAGGAAGATTCCACCCTCTCCCCTCTGCAGAACACCACTGGACAACCGATCAGCAACAGTGGACTCTGGTGACGCAAGGACCCCGAGTTCCTGCTTGCCTGGCTTCGGTCCGCAGTCTGGCAGTGAGATGCTGGCAGTGAGATGCTGGCCACTATTTGCCATCCCAGACAGCAAATTCAGGAGCAGAAAATGTCAGGTCTGAAAAACCTGGGTTAGAAAGAAACTTCACCCCTAACATAAACAAATAAACCTTTCAACTCCTATTCAACATCCTCCTTCTCATGTCCTTTCTCCCACAATTCACTTCCAAACTCAAAAAAAAAAAAAAAAAAAAAGAACCCCACAACAGTCATAATAATACCACAGCCAAACATTAACATTCACATTAGAAACTCACAAAATCCAGAAAATAGCACATTCCAGTACCAAATCAGTTATACATGTCTGAACAACAAAATGGATGAAACATGACTAAAATAATGAATGAAAGGACGACTGAAATGAAGGGATGAGCATAGAAAACACATCAAACCCCACCAACACCTTCCCCCTTCCCTTCCCTTTTCCCATCCTAGTTTCCCCCTCCTCCCCTTACCACAAAACACAAACTGAACAGAACGCACAAAACACAAACTGAACAGAACGCACAAACTACCACCACACTAAAAAGACGGAACTTTTGTACTACAAAGATTACTTACATGGAAGACACCACTTCCCCTGATGACTGCAAACCCCACACAAAAAAAGCAACCCCCACACAAGTGCAGCAAAGATTCTGAGTAACAAAACAATTACTACACCCAACAGGATGTTACACGTCTGAGCTCGTAATTGCATCTGACAAATTCAGGGGCCTTCCCAGTTCAACACACACAGAGCGCTGTGAAATTTTATCCACACTAAAACAGACCCAGCACAAAATATGTCGTGACAGTACGTACCATAGATGTCATTCGGAAATTTAAAAAATATATAAATAAAAAATTAGCAAAAAGCAACCATTTTCCTCCACAAAATATTTCATCTCCTTGGAACCTTTCAGTAAAAAGGTCAGTCATGTTAACAACATTATAGCTTCATTTACACCATAAACTGAAGAGGAGGAGGGATGTGGTGGCCACTGAGAAATGCAGGATGTTAACGACTGACATGACAACTTAACCCACCAAGGTTGAAGGATGCACATTCACAAACATTTCATTAAATCATCAACAAAGAGATTTTCCACTGAAAACCGAAATTCAGAAGAGCACTTGGGACACACAGATTTGACTGAAAGACACCATGATTAAGAATGAATAACACTGGAATACATGCGCAAGTACTGAATCAGACTGGAAGTCCCCTGATGTTTGGTTATTCATCAGATTGGAAGGCGCATGATGTTCAATTATCAATCACATTGAAACACACATGATGTTCGAGAAAAAAAATCAGACTGGAAGACGATGATAATCAGACTGGAAGACATTATGATAATCAGACCGGAAGACACATGCTGTCCAGTAATTAATCAGATTGGAAGACACAGGTTGTTCATTAATTATGTTCAGTGATGAACCAACTTGGAAGGCACTTGATGCACAGCTATTAATCAGACTGAAGGGTACTTCATATCTGGTTTTTAATCAAATTGAAATGCACATGATATTCAGAAATAACTAAACTTGAAGGCATATGACGCTCAGTAATTAACCAAAATAGAAGGCACAAAAGTACTGAACTTAATCAGATTAGAAAGCACATGTGTACAGTAACTGACATTTAGAGCCTATATCAGGCACTTCAGCTCTACACAGTTCAGCAGATTTCCTTGGTTTTCACTCCTGCTTGTCTTTTAAAGGGGAAAAAAAACAAGAGGGACTGTCAAGGAACGGGATTGGAAACTGTCCAGATGGTATACACAGGAACACCGACTCCTCCATCACACCACTGAAGACAAGCAGTGAAAGTCAGGTATACACAGGAACACTGACTCCTCCATCACACCACTGAAGACAAGCAGTGAAAGTCAGGTATACACAGGAACACCGACTCCTCCATCACACCACTGAAGACAAGCAGTGAAAGTCAGGTATACACAGGAACACCGACTCCTCCATCACACCACTGAAGACAAGCAGTGAAAGTCCAAGTTTTGGGATGATTTAACCCGTTTTCTGCTACTATGAGGAAGCTGATCCCAATCAGCAATCGGCAATACATGGCCGCCAACACGGCAGTATTTACTCAAAGTGACCGGTTTCACACCCAAGGTTGGAACCCCATAGGATTCTCTCACCCCACAGTTCACCTGATCCTGCCAATGGGAAAGACAACAGGTAGCACTGGGGGGGGCAGACCATCATACACACCTGATGCACCAATCGCACTGACCACAGACCAGCAGTACTATAGCTATCAATGTCAGGTTGACAACCACCACAGACCAGCAGTACTATAGCTAACAATGTACAGTTCACAACCACCACAGACCAGCAGTACTATAGCTATCAATGTCAGGTTGGCAACCACCACAGACCAGCAGTACTATAGCTATCAATGTCGGGTTGACAACCACCACAGACCAGCAGTACTATAGCTAACAATGTACAGTTCACAACCACCACAGACCAGCAGTACTATAGCTATCAATGTCTGGTTGACAACCACCACAG
>CM065727.1:9626499-9638999 GCA_033310375.1 Conus canariensis
CACACACACACACACACACATGCATGCATACATTCAAAAAGTTTTTCCACACACACACACACACACACACACACACATTTACCAGTCTAACAAAGCTTACGCATACAATTTGTCTCATCTCTCTGCTCCCTTCCTCTCTCCTCCCTGTACAACCCCAGTCCCACCCCACAAAAACACATCAAAACAAAACTTTCAAGATGTAGAGCAACAGTACAGACATCCTTCACAAACTATGGAGGGGAAATCTTCTCTGTGCTGGCCAACAGGCTGACTACAAACCGCTCAAAGAATGAGAACCCGAGACATGTCAGTCCGGGCAGGAGGTACTTAGGGACCGTTTGGCTGTGCAGAACATGCCGCTATGACTTTGGATGCAACTCAAAGCGTTAAGACAGAGGTAAGGGATACTGACACATGCCTCGATCCTGCAAATGCAAATGGATCAGTCCCCCACAAATTGTTTCGACTAGCCTTCAAAATGTATTACACTCCCCACCCCCTCAAAAAAAAAAAAAAAAAAAAAAAAAAATGCTGATGAAGTATTTCTAGGGCTTCTCAGAGTTTCTTCAACAAGGTATACAAAAAGAATGGGATCAGTCTGAAAGCTGGAGTAACACTGGGCTGCCCACTTTGTCCAGCACTGTCTGTGTTGGAGATGAACGTCATCTTGAAAGCAGTCATGAGCGACGACAGGTGCAGCTGATCTCAAGAGGAGGGATACCAAATTTCCCCTACGCAAGCTTTCAGGGATGACAAACTACTGAAGCAGTTAGATGAACTTTTAGTATTGGTTTCATACCAATGAAATCATGAAGCCTCTTCCTGCAGAAAAGAAAGGCAGGTGAAAGTTACGTTCACTCTAGACAACCAAACCGTTCCCATTATGAGAAAAGAACCAGTCAAAAGCTTTAGAAGCTGCTCCCTGAAAGACACACAAGGAAAAAGGAGTAGCGTGAGACTGGACACACACTCGGGGTCATCACAACAGATGATTCTGACTGAACTCACTGTGCCCCGAGAAAACAGAGCGGAGGATGACCACATCTCCCAGACTGAGAAGGACGCCGGTCCACCCAACAGCTTGAGGGAACCTGGCTTCCAGACCCAAGTCCTCGCCACAGAAGCAGAAGCAAGAGAGGCTGAAGGCCAGTCAAGCCAGGTTCTGAAGCAGCTGTGGGAACACGAGGCCAAGAACCCTTAGGGAATGGCAAAGGCAGCTGAAGAGAGTTCTGGCCGGATTTGGTTGGGGAGGAACAGAAGTGCACTCCCTAAGGTATAAATCTGCCATCTTGAGACAGCGACGTGGGTCAGACATCCATGAAGAAAGGTGACGCCTTCAGACACCTAGCCATCCACAAGGTGCACCTCTGAATTCCGGCAGCACCAGAAATGTCTTTGACAGCAGAGGGGTACCTAGACGTCATACCCTGGATGCAGCCTGGCTCCCTTACAGTGGTGAGAAGATGAGGACCAGAACACTTGTCTTAAGAAGACTAGGCGTTCTTTCATGAAGACCTTCTGCTGTGGAGTTCTCTCAGAGGTTCTTCCTGCTGTGCATACTGTTTTCTGATCACTGGCAATACGGCCAGGTGAAGACAGTCTGGAGGTGAGAAATTCCCCAAGAAATGAGCTGTCCCAGTCCACGCTGCTGTGTTCTCACGACCTTTGCCCTGCCCCCTTGACACCTCCTCTCCCCAGTCCCGATCTTACTGTGAATGCAGTGCCGATGCTCGTTGTCATCCCTCTCTGAACTACTGGTCATAGCCACTTCTTCCTCTTCTCTTCTGCTGACACCCATTCCACACAGGTGTAACACTGACGTCAGCTAACTCACACGGACCACTCTCACAAGCTTCATGCAGGTCATAACCCACTTGTGAGCACAAAGTTGATAGGTCACAGGCAAGTCTTCATACTTCCCACCATCGACCAACATCAGTGATTCAAGACGGCAACTGCCCTTGTCGAGAACAATGCTGACTGCTTCAACTGCAGAGAAAGTCCTTCATGTCACCTTCCGTTCAATACAACCTGAAACAGTATCGTCTGCTATTGCTGTTATACAACGAGTGCCAAAGTGAGGTGGGGGGACACATTTTCAATGGCACTGACAAGAACACCATCCAACATCACACACAAAAAGCTGATATTCATTTACACTGGGAATTCTGAACATATGGCACACACCAAGCACATCACTAATACGTCCAGAGTTTTTCCATCTAAAAATCACAAAAAGTGAGTAACCGAACATTCAGTCGGTGGCACTGAAGGGCAACCCTTTACCCCAACCCAAGCCCACTATTCTGTGGGAAACGTTCCAGGAGTTATGGGCTAAAAACACAGAAAGTGTTCACCCTCCACTGTTTCATACACAACCAGCAGTGATGTTCCTTGCTGCATGACATTCTTGGGGTTCTCACTCTTGGCAAGGGCGACTGTTCAACAGGAAACCAGCTCATGCTGAAACTTCGACAACTCGTTAAGAAAATGGAAGAACAGAAACGTTCACTGGTTGACTCCCAGCTGTAAGTGTCTGGTCTTCAGATTCAGGTATCGGAGGATACAGGGAAGGTTCTATTGACACAAGGTCATTTATGCTGACCACTTTCCAGTCATGTACAACAAAATGATATGAACCTTCCCGGTTTGAGATTGTAGGGTTGATTACTTATATCTGTTATCACTACTTTTCTGTTTCTTTGTTTGTTTTGTTTTGTTCCGTTCTGTTCTTGCTGTCTTTTTCTTCAGCAAGCTACGGGAACATTTGCTGATATTTTTACAGTATATTTTCTTGAACGTTTCAGAAAATTCAGCCTCCTTCACTCGGAGTCAATGCAACATTTAATCCAAGTCACTCTGACATATTTGGGGAAATTCAACCTCCTTCAGTTCAGCTAGTGAGGTAATCTAACAACCCAAGTCACATTGTGTCCTGAACATGAAAAGTCTAGAAACCCTACCACCATGTCTGTCTGGAGCGATGGGTTTTTTTTTTCCCCCTGTCTGGCTTCAATAAAGCTTCATTCTTTCCAGTCTAAAACCATCACCTCCTCCAGTGGAAAGACCTGCACACACAACAGCAGGACAGAGGGTGGGGGGGATGAGTGATGAAGGAAAGATGGCAGCAACCAACCATAGGCATTGACAGTCAACAGATCTGAAATGCCCTTCATGATAATCAGACAGAGAGGACAGCAAAACGATGACAGATGAATTACATCTACCCAGTCCAGGTTTGAAGCCAGCACACACAAATGCTGACCCACAATCTAAGACATGAACTGGATGTTGACTTGGATTCAAGAGCCAACCATGTGAGCTGAATTACGGTGAAACTGAAAGACACCAACTACTGATTGGTTTGCCTTGAGCGTTTTGAGTTGTTTCTCCCTCTAAGCAGCAGTAAACGATGAGATTCAAGATAATGCCCCAATCCTTTGTGTTGGTAGTGTTAAGTTTTTCATGCGCTAGATTTGCGTCTGAATCTGTCAACTATGTGGATTCACGTGTCAGTCTGAATCCGTCAACAATGTGGATTCACGTTGTCAGTCTGAATCTGTCAACAATGTGGATTCATGTGTCAGTCTGAATCTGTCAACTATGTGGATTCATGTGTCACTTTGAAAATGGATAACAAGATGTAAGTAGAGGTTGTCAGACCTAAACACCAACCTCCCCCCCCCCCCCCCCTCCTCTGCAATATACAATGTTTGGAAATGTTAGTGACACTGGACAAGTCAACTGCTTTTCACAATTTCAGCCAGGCATGAGGTGTGTCAACAATGCTGGTGACCACTGCTCATCTTTCACTGGACTTCTCTCCTGGCCAGCCTCCTGCACACACCCCACACATGGACAGGCACTGAACGACCGCTTCATGGATCAGGTACTGCAGTCTGTTGTTAGGTTCTCCATAATGTAGCTACCCAGCACTGTGAAGCAACTGACAATAATTCATACAAAGAATATGCACACAAAATGAGCTATATTAAAATAGTCATTCAAACCAAAATGAGCTATATTAAAATAGTCATTCAAACAAACCAATCACTAGATGAAAGACTAAAAAAGAGGCCTGGTATTATGTGATTTCACACACACACACACACACACACACACACACACACACACACACACACTCACACACACACATGCCCATGCGTGCACGCACATTCGTACACAAAAGATAGTTCTCTTTTACCTGTTTTACAATCAGATTTCATATCCATCCCAATTATCCCCCATCATCTCAAAACGTAAATCGGTGGCTTTGTTTTGGAGAATGACCATGCTGGGGGTGGTACTTGTCACTCAATCTTCCAAAAGTAAAAGGATCTTATCACACAAGAGAAAACTTCTTTATGGTTACATGTGAACCGGCTGCTATCTTGATGGGTTTACAGTATAGTTTCACAGTTACCTTATTATGGTAAACCTATATGGGACATGATACTTCTTTTAAATCAATTCATATGTAATTGTCCTCTGATAAAAATGCACTTACCAAATCTTATCTCAGATATGAATCTGGATTCAATTTCTTTTGAAGATATGTCGTCTTCGAATTTCATGTTTTAAACAGTTTTTAATTTGGAGCCCTGTTGCAAATTTACTTCAAACTACATTTTTTCCTTTTTGCTCCAGCTGTGTCCTTTAACATTTCACTGACCTTCTACTGGTGGTTCTTAACCATGAGTTTACCACACAAAAAAAGGGAAAAAAAAAGAAGAAAATATCACACAAAAAATGTGTATGCATGCACACTCACCTGCATATACAGATACATGTGCTCATGCATGCACATACTCACATTCCTTTGTCCTCTCACCTAAAATCACTTTTAGTGAACATAATATCATACTGTTAAACGAACAAACATTCATACTTGCACATACCAAAAGCTTCAAATCAGATGTAAAACTTTGCAGTCTGATGCAAAAAAAAAAAAAAAAACGTATCTGTTGCGCATGGGAGTCCAAGGCATATCACACAGAACAGATACAATCCAAAGGATCAGATTAAATCAAATACATCCACATGTAAAAGCCGTCCGTCAGACAGTAAATCAACCAAGAGCATTTGAGCAAGGCTGTAAGAAGGCACAATTGTGTAAGCTGACTATACATGATAAATCTTTAGGACTTAACACTCTGCTTTAGCATTTAACTTACTTGTAAACTGTATCAATCAACGCTTTGAGGCAAAATTTAATTAAACACGTTAAATGTCATCGCTCAAGTTCCACTTCCAAAAGGTCATGGCTTAAATTCCATTTCATGCAAGAAGGCCAGGTAGGCAAAGAGCAAGGGGGCATCATTACAGGCCATGTAAGCTTCAGCAACATCATTCTTTCCCCTTTATGAAAGGGTTACTAGTATGACATGGAAAGCTGCTCATCTGTAATGGAACAACAGCAAAACGCACACACATACACACGCATACACCCCCCCCCCCCCACACCACACACACACATGCAGACTTACAGTCAGGCTATCAGTTCTGCAGGTGTAGGACCCTCCCACCCCACCCCCCCAACTGAAAGCGTCTCTCGGTGAACACAGTTTTGACGTGGAGTCCACACTCACACAACACACCTGTCAGCATGACCATGGCGAAGGAGTGCAGCTCACACAACACACCTGTCAGTGTGACCATGGCGAAGAAGGAGTGCAGCTCACAGCAAACTCCAATCCAAGCTCAAGAAGTGACCATGTCAGCCAGGGCCCACAACTTGCGTTCCTTCACCACGCAACGTTGTGCCAGGATCGTCAGTTGTCTGCCCATTCCCACCGACACTGGAGGCAAGACCGTGGGAGTGACGAGCAACATCCTCAGAGCCGTACAGTGAGCTTGTTTTGTTTGTTTGTTTGTTTGTTTGCTTGTTTAAGGCTGGACAATCCTTCAGGCAACTGACCCAAAGAGTTCTGTTTCTGTTTCATCACCAGAACTACATCCTCTCTACCTCAAACGGCACGGGACTCAGCAGCTCCATCCTTTGCCAATCAAACACAATAATGTCTCCCTTAAAAAAAAAAAAAAAAAAAAAAGAATCACACTATGGTACGGCATACACATTTTTTTTCTTTGGACAGGGGCAGGGGGAGGAGAGGGGCTGAGAAAAGGGAGTGGTGGTGGCTTCCACATTTGGAAAAAGAAAAAGAAAAAAATTCACTTGTGATTAAAAAAAAACACACAGTTGGAAGGTGGGCTGGAGAAAGCAGTTTTTGTTGTTGCTGTTGTTTTCAATCTCCATTCTCTTCTGATCGGAATGCATGCACATGCTTTGTTGAGCTTTCACAGTTGTAGACAGTCCTCCACAGCGCTAGCTGCTCTCTGGAAGTCAATGATGTTTGGTGGTGGTGGTTTTTTTGCACACCTGTTTGTGGACATTGGGGGGGGGGGGGGGGGGGGGGAAGTGACAATGGCGTTCATGACCAGTGGTGTTGGTTCACCCCACTCTGCACCGCAGCCACCTGTCAGCATGGCACAGTCCGCAAGAATGACTGCCAGCCGCGCCACTTACATCTGCTGCAGCCACAGGTGATTGGTAATGCCCACACTATCCATAAAAAGGGTGCGCTATTCCCTGGGGGGAGCACTATCCACAGGGGAACGTTATTTACAAGGGAACACTATCCACGAGGGAACACTATCAACAGAGGAACACTATCCACAGGGGAGCACTATCCATAGGGGAACACTATTCACAAGGGAACGCTATCCACAAGGGAGCACTATCCGCAGGGGAACACTATCCATAGGGAACACTATCCACAGGGGAACACTATCTCTCCACAGGGGAACACTATCCACAGGGGAACACTATCCACAGGGAAACGCTATCCGCAGGGGAGCACTATCCATAAGGGAGCACTATCCATAGGGGAACACTATCCACAGGGGAACACTATCCATAAAGGGGAACTATCCACAGGGGAACACTATCCATAAGGGGGAACTATCCACAGGGGAGCGCTATCCGCAGAGGAACACTATCCACAGGGGAACACTATCCACAGGGGAACACTATCCACAGGGGAACACTATCCATAAGGGGGAACTATCCACTGGGGAACACTATCCATAAGGGGGAACTATCCACAGGGGGACACTATCCATAAGGGAACACTATCCACAGGGGAACACTATCCACAGGGGAACACTATCTATAAGGGGGAACTATCCACAGGGGGACACTATCCATAAGGGGGCACTATCCACAGGGGAACACTATCCACAAGGAAACACTATCCACAGGGGAGCACTATCCACAGGGGAGCACTATCCACAATAGAAGAAACGGTGCACAACATTACGTGGTCTGTTATGCACCTGAAAGACAAAACGGTGGTTTCACTCTTCTTGTCTTCAACCTTTCACATCTTTTGCGTAGTCACACAGATACAAAGTTATCCTCCTGACGAGCGTTCCACAGGCATCCTCTGAATCTTGAGCAGCTACCACAATACAGCTGTTTTTTCCCTTTAATGCTTTCACAAATGCAACAGTTCATCATTAAAACAAAAAAAATGTTTGCTAGTACGTACCACTAGAATGAGGCTTATGTTACCACGTTTGTACATGAGCATGTGTCTTGTTTGTGCCAATGTGTTTGTATACGTGTGAGAATGCAAACATGTGAATGTACTCGCATGTGCGCCCGTGGTTTATTACTACTGCTCATCCACACTCCGATCTATGCTGTGGTGTCGTACACGTTGTCCTTCACCTGCTGTCGGGGTTGTTCCCCGAGCTGGGAGTAGTTGTCCCCATGCTGTAAGCAGTCGTAGAGATTTGTCTCCGCTCTCTCCCCGTCTGCCTCCCCGTCCCCGATAATATTGTTCTGCCCGTCGCGCTCACGCGGCGCCTTTAACGGCGTCTTCCCACCACTCACGATATGGTCGTAGTCCTCCTCTTCGGAGGGACTACTTCTCGTGGACTCCACGTGCTTCCGGAGCAGAGTCCTCTCCGGCTTGGGAGGCGGAGTCCCCGGGGGGAACATGGGCGGAGAGCCAGGGGGAGGCAACTCAGGGATGGGTGGGGGGCTGGCACTTCGAGGAAGGTTAAGCGTTCCGTTCGGGTCAGGCTCTGAATACACCGCTCTGCTGTTGGGTAGTTTGGCATCCACAGGAAAGGTGTAGGGTGGGGTGGTGGTGGAGGGGCGTGGTTTTCCCGGCTCGGCGTACACAGGTTCTTGCTGGGTGACGGCTTTGTAGAAGATGGGATCATCGTCATCGCGCTGGCAGCAGGGGCGTTGACATAACGGCATTATGCCACTGTAACTGCCGCTGCGTCTGTCATGGGTAGAAAAAAGAAAGTTGTAACAAAGTTCAGTCTCTTCTTTGTTTCCAGTCGTGTCGTTTTCCACTGACATTTTGAATAGTGTTAATTATCCTTTTTGGCATTTCAAATCATATTAATCATCATTAACATTTTCATTAATAACATTTGTTACTGGCATTTTTAAGTATGTCATTTATTATATATATTTTCAATGATATCCTTTACAATTAAAACTCAATGTTATTTCTCAATATCATTTTGAGGAATGCCATTTATCACCGATATTTTGAATACTGTCATTTGTTATTGATTATGTTCAATAGTGTCATGTATCATTGATATTTTCAGTAATGTCATTTACCATTAACATTTAAATAACTCCATTTATCAGTAACCTTTTGAACAATGTAAATTATCAAGCACATTTCAAACATCATTTGTCATTAACATTACAAATAACATTGTTTATCAATAACATTTTGAATAATGTCATATGTCAGTAATATTAATATCATCTATCATCAATATTTTAGCTACTCTCATTTCTTGTTCTCATTTTTAACAATGCCATTCATCGTAAACATTGTAACAACTTCATTCATTATTATCATTTCAAATGATATCATTCATCATTCACACTTTGAGTCTGGCACAGTTCAGCCGAATTCTGTGGGCAGGCAGAAATCACCGGCAGGAAGATGTTCACCCTTGTTACCACCCAAGAACTCCAGTCCTGACACGATCTGCTTTTGAATGGCGTCTTGATTTTCATTTCTGTTCCACTTCGACATCAGGCAGTTTGACCAGATCTACCTATTCAATTATTTCATGCTGCTTTCAGACCAACTGACCACCGAGGGCCCCATCAGGGCTCTCATCTCATTCAACCGACTCTCAAAATAGACGTTTGAAAAAAAAAAAGAAAAGCCTACATGAAACATCCATATGTCTTGAGAGTCTGATTTAAATTCAACAACGCCGACTTTTCTTTTATTTTAAAAAGTAATCATAATGACTCCACCACCACCATGGACAAACGAACCACAAGACAAAATATGACGCTTTTCTTCTTCTACCTCTTAAACCTTCTTCAGGCAAGATAAACACCACTCAGGACAACAGAAACGAAGAACATGGCGTCACTTGTCTTTGTCGCCTCACTTTGCAGCTAACTTTTTGGGTGATATTTTTCAGGGTCAGACTGTAGAACTTGGCCTATCGCTCCATTTACTGACGTCTCCAACACTGTGCCTTGTCAATCTGTGAGGAAGACCAGTACACCAACATCAGCGGTACCACTGCACTTTTCAGAGACTCCGTTACCTTCGTTTGATGAAAAAGACGGTGAGAAGAACCACAATGATGATTGCTCCCACCACACAGGCTGGAATGATGATGAAATTGGCACCTGCAGCAGAGCAAGATTCAGCATTGTCACATCAAGTCTCCACCACTGTACAGCGCAGGTCAACACAGTGCTGGCTGGTGTTTGTTGTGAAAAAGGGCTATGATAACACAGACATACACACACACATACATGAACACACATACACACATTCTCTCTCACACACACACACACGCACATGCACACACACATGTGCACACATATCCCCTCTTTCAGTCTTAACTGTAGCATACACACTTGTGGCCATTCTTCCATCTCTTTCTCTCTCTCTAACGCATGCACGCACACACGCACGCACACATATGTGCTGTAGCACGTATATCCATTCTTTCCTCCCTAGGTCCCTCTCTGTTGCTCTCTAGAACACACACACACACACACACACACACACACACACACACACACACAAATTCCCTTATTCTGTCCGTCTCTCCCTAGAACCCACATTCCTGGGCACCCCCTCTTCCCCCCCCCCTCCCCCTCCACCCTCCTCCCCAGCCTACCACCTCCACACCCATCCCTCTTCCCCTCTGGAGCAAGAGCTGTCAAAGAAGGCGGTTAAGACATGGCGATCTGTTTACCGGCATTACTGTTCCTGGGCTGCTTGTCTCCACCACCGTCACCATCACCGTCACCACCGTCATCAGCCCCACCACCATCATCCTCATCATCACCATCACCATCAACACCACCATCCTTGTTAGGCACATTGGTGGGCAGTGGCACAAAACCTCCACAAGACACGGTCATTTTCTGATCCTGGCCAGCTCGGTAAGCTGCACAAAACACGAAACAAGGATAATTGTCACACACCGCTTTTGCACACACTCAACCACAAACACAGCATGTTCACTCCAAACGCGTGCATCTACTCAATGCGTTCAAAGGAGAGACTGGGGAAACAACAATTCACTTTCCTGTGCTCCCTTCCCCTAACACAACACAGAGAATTTCACTATACATCAACAAGAACTCACTTTCCTGTGCTCCCTTCCCCTAACACAACACAGAGAATTTCACTATACATCAATAACACACATAATACTTTTTTTTTTTGTCCACATTTCATGTTCAATTATTATACACAGGTTCTAATCACTTTTCCATCTACTTCATTAGTAACTGCATGACATCACAGAGGCGGCTCGTTTTTTTTTTTTTTCTTTTTAACAAGCAACACACCAATACTACATTTCTTCTTGTTTGTTTTTCAAACGGTCACCGGGTAATTTTTTTTTTTTTTTTTTTTTTTTTTTTTTTAACTCTACCAGCAGGAATCAAGCTTCCTGGGGGCTGGTAGTACGATCCAATGGTTGGAAGCCGAGGTTTCCCATGGGGAATCAATATTCTGACAAGCAGAATCCCTAACGGACTTCTGTCATCGCTACATCGACATCGACCACTCTCTGGTCCTTAGGAAAGCTACGTTTCCCTTTTGCAACCCCCAAGGTTTAAAACTGACTACCAACTCGGCCCAAGCCAAGCGACCCATCCTCCTGTCTGGCAACTCCTGGTCTGCACGACAGATCAGGAACACAGACGTCCTACAAACAGTGAGCTTCTCTCACTAATCACGCGCCTCAGAGTCCAATCAACTACAAGAAAAAGTTCGGGATTCAAACAATGTTCATATATGGTCTAACATTTTTGTCAAAAGTTCTAAATTGCCACCTGTACGTATCTCTTGTCATGAAAATAGTACCAGGGTAAAAAAAAAACAACTTAAGTATGCTGTCAGAGTCAGTTTTTTCATCATCTCTCACTCGCTTAGCACTTTCATTCTATGAATGTTTACACAAAGCATGCAACCAGCATGATCAATGTTAAATGGGTTGTTTATCATGTACACACACACATACCTTCTGTCCGAGCTTGATTTCATGTTATTTTGTGTTCAAACATTTCTGCTGCTTAGACAATTGACAAAAGAACACACACACACACACACACACACACACACACATACACACACACACACCCATCCCTGGCTCAGAATGAAGCCCTAGTGATGCCCTAGCTCACAGTGAAGCCCTAGTGATGCCCTAGCTTACAGTGAAGCCCTAGTGATGCCCTAGCTTACAGTGAAGCCCTAGTGATGCCCTAGCTTACAGTGAAGCCCTAGTGATGCCCTAGCTCACAGTGAAATCCAAGTGATAATGCCCTAGCTCAGAGTGCAGGAAAAGTGATGATGCCCTAGCTCAGAGTAAAGCCCTAGTGATGCCCTAGCTCAGAGTAAAGCCCTAGTGATGCCCTAGCTCACAGTGAAGCCCAAGTGATGCCCTAGCTCAGAGTAAAGCTCTAGTGATGTCCTAGCTCAGAGTAAAGCTCTAGTGATGTCCTAGCTCAGAGTGAAGCCCTAGTGATGTCCTAGCTCACAGTGAAGCCCAAGTGATGTCCTAGCTCACAGTGAAGCCCAAGTGATGTCCTAGCTCAGAGTAAAGCTCTAGTGATGTCCTAGCTCACAGTGAAGCCCAAGTGATGTCCTAGCTCAGAGTAAAGCTCTAGTGATGTCCTAGCTCACAGTGAAGCCCAAGTGATGTCCTAGCTCAGAGTAAAGCCCTAATGATGTCCTAGCTCAGAGTAAAGCCCTAGTGATGTCCTAGCTCAGAGTAAAGCCCTAGTGATGTCCTAGCTCAGAGTAAAGCTCCAGTGATGTCCTAGCTCAGAGTAAAGCCCTAGTGATGTCCTAGCTCACAGTGAAGCCCAAGTGATGTCCTAGCTTAGAGTAAAGCTCTAGTGATGTCCTAGCTCACAGTGAAGCCCTAGTGATGTCCTAGCTCACAGTGAAGCCCAAGTGATGTCCTAGCTC
>CM065727.1:9643999-9648999 GCA_033310375.1 Conus canariensis
GAGGGTCGCAGAACGCAGCGACACATGGACGGGGTGTCCGGCAGGTGGACCATGCCTCGCAGCGTGAAGTAAATGAAGGTGCCATTGACCGTCTGGTTGCTGCACAGGTTGATCATGTTGTTTCTGCTCTGCTCTGGGTCGGCTAGCAACAAAAACAGTGCACATCAGATGTGTGTGTCTGTGTGTGTGACTGTATGTGCATGTATGTGTACATACTTATTTTTCTCCACCCTCCTTAAAAAATATATTAACCCAGTCATATTTCTAAGTTTCAAATTTATCCCTTTAATTCAATATGCAAATTGCAAAATAAAGTACATCACACACGTACAAACGCACACGCACACACATCCACACACAGGATTGCATGCACAAATGAACGCATGCACATACACAAGCACATACGCCTAATGAAAAGCAATACATACAGAACCACATCATACTTCTTTCGAAACTCCAGGTTTGTACCAAGTCAAAACATTCATCTGCATAAAAACATAAGTGCAGAATAAACAATGTACTTTAATTTTTCTTTTTAAAGGGAAATCAGACATTCTATACATTCATCAGGGATGAACTGGACCACAGTCAGTCCAATTCAGTCCAATGTGTAATATGTGTTGGAGCTGTTGTGTGCTCTATGGCTGTGTGTTCTATGGCTGTTGTTGAGTTCTACTCTTCCTGTGTCTGTGTTATTCTTAGCTTAATTCTTGCCCTCTTCCCTCCAGTTTGTGTTTTCATCTTCTGTTGTTCTTGCTTGTTGTGGCGGCTCCTCCTCCTCCTCCCCCCCCCCCACCCCCCATCGTTGTCTTCATATGTAAGTTTTCTTTTTCAGGTTCTTGTACTATAATCTTCTTGTTGACAGTTGAGTGCATAGAATGTGTGTGTGTGTGTGTGTGTGTGTGTGTGTGTGTGTGTGTGTGTGTGTGTGTGTGTGTGTGTGTGCGTGTGTGTACAGGTGTGCATGCATGTGTGTGTGTGAGTGCGTGCACGCATGCGTGCCTGCGTGTATGTGTGTGTGTGCACGCATGCATGCCTGCGTGTGTGTGTGTGTGTGCGTGTGTGTGCATGAGTGTGTGTGTATATGTACAATGTACTTTACCTGATTTGCACTGCTTCTTGAAGATCACAAAGGCAGAGAAATCCTCCACATCTTGCCCGTCCTTCACCACACTGAGAGGAAAGCGGTCCACCACAGTGGTCGCCAAGCTGACCTGGTTCTGACCGCTCACTTTGTCCAAGATGTCGTAGATGATGCGATCATAGTCCTCCTCACGATGCACGAGGTTCCTAAGACACTGGGCCTCATACAGGTTATCCACATGGAAGGCTTCGTCGCAGTCCTTGTAGAAAGCCAGGGGCGCCAGCACCAGGGGCGTCAGAACAAACCCCATGGCATCTTCGCAGACTTCACTGTGCAGATGACCCGCCCTGGAGGCATTGTGACACAGTGTCATGCGCTTCTTGTACGAAAAGCGGGTCTTGCATGGATCCGTATCTGCGACAATCATGAAAGACAGAACGGTCAAGCACTTGCATGGATATGTGTCTGCGACAATCATAATCATGAAAGACAGAACGGTCAAGCACCTGCATGGATATGTGTCTGCGACAATCATGAAAGACAGAACAGTGAAGCACATGCATGGATATGTGTCTGCGACAATCATGAAAGACAGAACGGTCAAGCACTTGCATGGATATGTGTCTGCGACAATCATGAAAGACAGAACAGTCAAGCACTTGCATGGATATGTGTCTGCGACAATCATAATCATGAAAGACAGAATGGTGAAGCACTTGCATATGTGTCTGCGACAATCATAATCATGAAAGACAGAACGAGGAATGACGAGGAGGAGGATGCTCTATGCTTACTTCAACGACATATCCTGGCATCAACCAGACCTGGAAGATACTGACACCTGCAGTGTGGGTCAGAAAATCTCAGCAACATTCTCAGAGATCTGTCCATTAAGTAGATGAACTCCAATGTGTGGTTCCAGTCCTCCTAGTCGAACTCCAAGCAAACTATCGCTAGGCAGTGGCTGGTAATGGGGCCGTAAAACTCCACAAATTAAAAAGAAAAAAAAAACGGGCTCTGATGGGAATCAAACCCACAACCTCTCAGCCAGGAATCTGCGAACGCTACTTCACCCTGCTCCACCACAGCTGGTTACTAATGTACCTTAGTTTATGTTCGTAAGAACCAGACCCAATCTTTTACAGACGAGGACACGACATTGGGGACCGAAACACCCATGTACTCACTGCCTCTTGTTGCTCCCTCTCTTTTTTTTTTTTTTCTTTTTTCAAGCAGGAAATGTGTTAACAAACCAAGATACGCCTAGCTTTCATATGCGTGAACAGACGCCCACTTTTGTGACGCTGGGGCGAAAGCAGTGAAAGTATCAGCCTCATCCTGATGGAGTCTGAACCAGCCACCACTAACCCTGTTGTTTACATGCATGAACAGCCGCCCACTTGTGACACTGGGGCGAAAGCAGAGAAAGTATCAGCCACATCCTGGTGGAGTCTGAACCAGCGACCACTAACCCTTCAGCCTGTGCATGTCTGGCATGGAAGCGGTAAACCAGTGCTGATGACAGAAGGAGCTGATAAATTATTGGGAGAATCAGTGTACAGTTCTGGGGGTGGGAGGGCAGGGGGAACCTCTGGGTGAGGGTAGCTCGTTTAGCTCCCTTGGCCCAGACAGCACCATCAGTCACTGCTCTTCGCAAACATTTCTGTGAGACTTGCCAGGTAACAATCCCCACACTGCCCCCCCCCCCCCCCAGCCCTCCCCCCTCCTACACCTTCCTCACTCTTCCCTCTCCCTCTGCTGCAAACAAAAACAAGCAAGACCATTCTAGTTATGCAGGCTTGCTGTAATAATCATGATCTCTTCAGTGTAAACACATCATGCCGTACTGTTTGTTTCTGCGTTTGTTCACGTGACAGAAGAAGTGGAGAGGAGAACTGAGGTGTGTGTTTTATTAGCTCAGTTCCTTGTTAGTCCACTACACAGACCTGTTTACCCTAAAGCTGCTCTTGGTGCATTTCTCAATTAAAATGAGCGTATTTTCCTGAAAATATTATCACTACTTTTATTATTATTATGAATACTTATGTAGCGCTTATCCTCAGCTAGAGACCAAGCTCTAAGCGCTTTACAATCCATACTCGCTTACACAACGGGCTGCCTACCTGGGTAGTGCCGACTGAAGAGCTGCCAGCTGGCGCTTCATTCAGTCGTTTCCCATGTCATCCAGTCAATATTGTTTAATATCGTTCACTCAGTTTCCTTACCTCCTTCATTCTTTCTATTTCTTACACAGGGTGCATGCTATGTGTCGTGTATCATCCATACCAACAGCCAAACTGGCCTTCTCTTCCAAAAGTTGATGATAGGATTTTACGTGTGTGCAAGATGTTATGTGTGCATTCACCCACAGAACCTTGGTTTATAGTCTCATTCGAAAGACTGTATGGGACATGGAGTCAGAACCAATGTTATCTCCGGGGGGAAAATGCCCCTGTTCCAAAACGGCCCAGCGGAGATTTGAACCCGCAACCCCAGGATCACCAAGATTATGAGTCCGGCGCTCTACTACTGAGTTATTCTGGTGTGTGTAGAAATCGTCCAAATTTGTGAATTTTTGTAAAAGCAGGGGGGTCCCTGCTACTGCTCCAACGCCATCCAGACGCAAGTTCGCACACACGATGTTGCGTGAGTTGTCACTCTTTGGTTGTCACGTTTGAACACAATGGTTATACACCACCAGGGGCAACTACAGCTCAAGAACTTCATCTCGAGATCTTTTTTCAACGTATTTTTGCAAAATCGCAAGGGTCAAGAGGTCTGACCACACATTCAAAGAAGACAAGAAGCTTCCTTGATAGGTGATGCTGACTTGATACACTGCGGGCTCTCCATGGCTGACCAGGGGTGGAGATGACCATGGTCAGTCCACAGAGGCAGGCAACATGAATCAGGGGACAGCATGGAGTCCACTGGACTTGCCTCACAGTGTCCACGGAGCCAGGGCACAGTGTGGACAGACACACTCTGACCGCCCACTGCCTGACAAACCCACTGCTGGACACACACCACAATCAGCTACTTGTGCTCTATTGCTATATAATCCATGTAAGCTGACACTGACTGCTTGCTCCCTGTTTCTGTGTTTGTTCCGGGCCAGGCTGTGGTTGTGGACGTGGGCTCGGAATGAGAGTGGCGTGGGAGCAACGCCACTGAGGTGGCACAGAAGATGGAACAGCAAAAAAAATAAATAAAAGTGCGTGCGTGCGTGCGTGCGTGTGTGTGTGTGTGTGACTGAGTGAGAGAGAGAGCAAGTATGTGTGTGTGTGTGTGTGCATGTGTGTGTGTGTGTGTGTGTGTGTGTGTGTGTGTGGAGAGAGAGAGAGAGAGAGAGAGAGAGAGAGAGAGAGAGAGAGAGAGAGAGCAACCAGCCGCCGTGGTGAAGTGGTTAGTGTCGCGGACTCCCGGCTGGGAGGTCGTGGGTTCGAATCCCATCAATCAGAGTCATGTGGGTTTTTCTGCCCCGACTGGCTCCTACCCAGAGTTGAGTTTGCTGCGGACTCAGTTGGGAAGACTGGGACCACACAGTCGAGTTTCATCCACTTAATGGATGCGTTTCTGAGAGTGTTGCTCAAATTTCCTGACCATCACTGCAGGTGCCTGTATCTCTCGGGCCTGGCTGACATTGGGATATATTATGAAAGGAAGCGTAGAGTACAGCCCTGTCATGTAGTCTCAGACCGAAATGGAAATCCGTAGCATCATCTTTAATCATCCTCATTCTCATCGATCAGCATAAAAAAAAATGTCTCAAATTATGTGGCCCTTCATGCCCTGCTCTCATGGTGACCTCAATTTCGATGTCCTCTGCACGTCTGTGGCCTTGGTTTGGTTCTGTTGGGGTCACCGGTATCGGCGAGTCCATGGGGGCTGTCGTTGGACAGACGTGGTGGCGCCC
>CM065727.1:9653999-9656499 GCA_033310375.1 Conus canariensis
TCCACACATTCTTACAGAATATATACCACAGACAAGACAGAACAAGTAGATATGAGAGAGAGAGAGAAGAGAGGAGAGAGAGAGAGAGAGAGAGAGAGAGAGAGCGAGCAGCAGCAGCAGCAGCACAGCTCCAACTGAGGCGGAGGAACATAGACATTCTCCCAGCGTCTGACTGTGATTATGGCTAAGAGGCAAACTCCGCGGAGGTAGGCCTACTATACAGGCAGGGGCCGATCTTGACAGTGAAAGCTATGTAGATGTGCATCCCCCCACCAACATTCTCGAAAGATGCTTTGCTGCACGTGAGCGGAGCACCACGGGGAAGTAAAAGGAGAAAGACATGGGAGATGACTGTGGAAGAGAGAGAGAGAGGGGTGGGGGGAGGGGTGGGGGGGGGAGGAAGGAGACCTTGGGGAGGGGGTGGGTAGGTGAAGGAGGAGGGGGGGGGGAGTTTGTGTACCTGTGGGTCTTGCTAAGTACTGATAACAAAAGGAAAGAGGAGTACGGAGAAGAGAGGGAGGGAGGAGGCGAAGGTAAGGGTAAGTGGAGGGGGGGGGGGGAGGCTCTCTGATAAAGGGATACAGTGCTAAAAGAGGAAGGAGATTTGGAGGTTGCCAAGAAGAGAAAGAGGGAGTCGGGGGGGGGGGGGGGGGGGGGAGGAGGCGAAAGAGAGAAAGAGGGACAGAAAGAGACAGACAGAGAAGACAGAGAGAAACAGAGACAGACAGACAGACAGACAGACAGACAGAGTATGAAGAACTGACTACAAAGACACAGTGTTATGTTGCGTGTACCATGACAACCCTGTTACCGCATCCCTACATCCCTACATCCCTATATATATATTTGTGTTTGTGTGTGTGTGTGTGCGTGCGTACGTGTGTGTGCGTGTTTGTGCCTGCCTACGTGCGTGCGTGCGCGAGCGTGCGTGCGTGTGCACGCGTGCATGCGTGCGTGTGTGCAAAATCTCAACACAACAAATGTTGAAAACGAAGTCACGCCTCATCTACAGGCCACTCCCCGGTCCTCCCAGCGGAGAACTGTGGGGACACTGCAGTGATGGAGCGCTGCACCAGTTGTCTCCCCTGACAGCTGTGTGGCCACACGCCACAATTAAGATTTTGCACTAAAACACTGTCTAATCCATGCAAGCGTTTTAATCAAGGCCTACCATAACTTTGAGCCAGCATTTCATGTTAAACCGATAATTGATCAAAAGAACAATGCTCCACCGATTATTTCCCTTGTCTGGGGGGGATTTTCACCGATGAAATCACAATCTTCAAATACATGATCTTCCCCGTAGCTGACGGCACATTTCAGGCCTTTGCACTCACCCGTAACTCTATCTTTGCGCCAGCCTGAAGCGCCCAAACAGTCCCATTCCTTTCATTTGAATCTGTCTGCTCGGAACCAACTGGCCTGTGCCTTGATGGCCATATGAAAGAAAATGAGAAGAATCAAATTCCAGGCACAATAGAAATTCTCAAAACAATCTGATTGCGCCAGTCTATAAATACTCGACTCCTTAAAGCAAGGCCTTGGCGCATAAATTTCTGGTGTGCAGCCTTCCTGAAACGCGGCTAAGCTCTTCCGGTCCAAAGCCACAATCTATAAAGAACGCCGGGGTGTAATGGGTCCACCAGCTTTCCCAGCTGCCGCAAGTGACATCTACCCCCTCTCTCTGACAAATTCTCTCGTACAACAAGACCCTCGCGCTGGGGCTATACAGCAGCGTAGAGGCGCGTCCCCTGGTTGGTGGATCGGGGGGATCCCTCAAGCCTTGCGCTGGGGTGGGGGCGGGGGAGGTTGGACCAGATACGGAAGAAGGTGTCGCCAACCAGCACAGCCGAGAAGAAGGCAAACTTGGGAGTCCAAACCCGCACTGTCTGGTGTACGTTAGCCACGTGTTAACAGGGCAACCAAACAATCATGAGCTGCTCCGAAGTCGGAATGTGTCGGCTGAGGCCAGCGGGCAGACCTCCTGCAGAGTCACAAGCACAGGAGAAGACCAGACACTATGATGCATCTCGCCCCAAAAAAAAGGCCATGCCTACTGATATTCGATGGCATGGTGCTCGTCCCGGGTAGTGGTTCTCCAGACAGCGACAGCGCCGGGCCTCCAGCCTCTAACGGGGCCCAGCCACAGCGACTGGAGAAGCAATACAGGGTGGCCCAGTCCGGTTGAGGTCCAGGAGAAGCTGTGTGGACTGGCGGGGTGGCTGCGGCGGACTGCTGACTTGGCCTCACTAACCGGATTGAGGATATAGCATGGCCGGGAACGCAAAAGAAAAAAGAAAGAATATAATGAGACGTGAAAGAGAATGAACGAATTTTTTTTGAATGAGGGAAAAGCATAAGCCCAAGAAAAGCGGTTTTTTTGTGTTTTGTTTTATTTTGCCTTCAAGGGGAGGGGGGGGGGGGGGGGGGGGCTAAGTAAAAAGTTTGCAAAAATAAATGAGCAGACTTAAAATATACTACTGTACGACACAAATGGAAC
>CM065727.1:9671569-9679069 GCA_033310375.1 Conus canariensis
ACACCACAGTCCATAACTGTGTGTGTGTGTGTGTGTGTGTGTGTGTGTGTGTGTGTGTGTGTGTGTGTGTGTGTACGCAGTGATCCCTTAGGTTCTGCTGACGGGGGCATCAATACTTGGATGGAAGGCTGCTTTTTCAAAAACTCTTCAGGGCCTGTATAGCCAAGTTGCTGGCTGATCTAAACACAAGTGGTGGGAGCTGATGTCCCATGTCAGACAGGCTAAGGGTGAGGGCCCTGGCAAACTAAAACTCGCCTTTTTTTCTGCTGTCTTCTGGATTTCTGAAAGTATCTTTCTATCTTGTACCCCCCCCCCCCCCCCCCCCTCTTTCAAGTGTTCTTATCCGCATTCTTCTTTTCTCTGTGTTTTTTTTTTTTTCTAGATGCGTGGCGTTTGCTGTGCGATGCAACCTGTGATTGAGAGCGCAGGTGCTCTCAGCACATCTGTTTGGCTCGGAGCTCTCCTTGACAGGGGGTACGGGCCAGTGTGTATCAGTAGGCTACTCTTGCCTGGGGTTGGGTCGAGACTGGCAGGTCACTGGCTGGTTAAGGTGACCCCTGTCTCTGTTCTGCTCTCTGTCCCTAGAAGCTGGACATGATTCGGGGGGGGGGGGGGGGGGGGGGGTAAGGGTTAGTTGGTTGCTGGTTGTCGTATATGCCTCCTGAAGGGGGGGGGGGGGGGGGGGTAAGGGTTAGTTGGTTGCTGGTTGTCGTATATGCCTCCTGAAGCCTGGAAGGGTTCAAGGCTGTAATTTCTTGATCGTGGTCTCTTGCTTGGACTCCCAGGGTGGATGGGTACCAGAGGGATGAAATAAGAAAAAAAAAAGCTTAAAAAAAAACATGGTATGACATTTTCATCCCCCACTTCCCGCCGTCCTAGGAAAAAAAAAAAGATGAAGGGATCACGATCATCATGAGGAGCAGAACTCAGGTTCAGATGCTGAGGTCAGAAGAGGCACACTGGTTCTTGGGCTAAGTGGCTGGTGGTAGTGGAGGGTGCTGATCAGGACAAACCTGTGGTCGGCGCTCAGCATCCATTAAAAGGCTGAGGAATTCCACTGTCTCTGGGAATGGAGTGTCACGTAGAGTGCTTCGATCACTTCGTCCACACGCATTCAAACCAGCCTCACAATAGCATGATTCTTGATAGAATGCTGCTCTTAGTGTCCGTTGGATCTGCTCCTGAAGGCTGCTGCACTTGTGGATCACGAAATAAGGGTGTATGTCACCACACAAAGCGTTCAACTCATCCAAGGGTGTCACACAGTGTCCAGACGTGAAAGGGCGTCTCTGAGGCAGGAACGAAGTCCGAGCTGTCTTCACAGGGAGCTACAGATGTGCATCGAGCCACAGACGAAAAGGGGGACAGAAAAGAGTGCCTACCAAAAACCCTCTCTTTCTAACCCTGTCTGCATTCCTGAACTTCCAGAGACAGTCAGGGTGGGCGCTAGCCACTTGAGCACAGAATCAGTTTGTGCATTCCATTGCCGATGAGGTGTTTCAGGGGCCTGAGGTTTGGAGAAGTGTGTGACCGATGATTTGTGTGCAAAGGGCCGATGACCCATGGAACTGATCTCCGGAATGAGCCGTGCTGTCTTAACGTGTTATCGTTGTGCGGTGGGGTGGGGGTGGGTAGGTGTGTGGGGGTGGGGGGGGGGGATAATCATCCTCAGTGCGGTGTTAGATAGGTGTCCTGCTGCCCACCCTCTGAGTGAGGATGTTATCTCTCGGCTGTCACGTATATCGTCAGCGATGGGTGATGTAGCAGCAGACGCGTGTGTTGCTTCTTTGTGTCCTCGATGTTTTCAAGCACCAGATAACAAAATGAAGAAGTAACCCGTCATGATTTAAAAGGCGGAGGAAAAGATGTACACAGCAGAACAATGATTTATCGTGTAAGTACACGTCCTTAGGGAACTTGTGTAAGCTCCACTGCCGCTTCTGTCTTTGTCCTACTGTGTGTCAGTTTGTCTGTGTATCAGTCCTCAAGATTATTATGTCTTTAACATTACCATGTTATGCCATTCAAAACTGAGCTTGATTGATCAGATTAACACCCCCCTCCGCTCTCTCTCTCTCTCTCTCTCTCTCTCTCTGTCTGTCTGTCTGTCTGTCTCTCTCTCTCTCTCTCTCTCTCTGTCTCTGTCTTTTGTCTGTCTGTCTCTCTCCGTGTCTGTCTGTCTCTGTCTGTCTCTCTGCGCCCCCTCCCTCTCTCTGACTGGCTTGCTGGCTGGCTGTTGTTAAGTCTGTCTCTGTATGTCTCCCCCCTCTGTCTGTCTGTCTGTCTTTTTCTCTTTCTTTCTCTCTGTCTCTGTGTGTGTCTGTCTGTTCTCCGTGTGTGTGTGCACGCGTGTGTCCAAGATGGGGGAAATCGTTATGGTATCGCACTCACACGCTTATGCGCATTTATGCACCCACCAAACATTCCACTTGCCTCTGGAAATAGAGTGTCACGTAGAGTGCTTCGATCACTTCGTCCACACGCGTTCAAACCAGCCTCACAATAGCATCATCAGCACAGTCCTTTACAGCAATACCAGTTGAACAAAGAAAAGACTCCTGCCCTTCAAGGGAATTGTTCAGGTGCTGGGATCTGTTCACCCCATTACCGAACAACCTTCAGCTGACTTAGCACCCCCCCCCCCCCCCCCCAGGCACCACACGTGATGCGTAGAGATCTGAGTGGATAATTCGTCCCCTCTTGATTATCGATTAAAGGTTCGAACTTTAGGAATCGTCTCCGCGCTGGCCGATGACTGACAACTGTCAGTAATTACCTGAGAGCTTCCACCTGCTTCAGACAGCCTGACGGTGTTCACTAGGTGAGGACCCAGGCGCTAATTGGCGCATGGGACCTTGCGTGAAGTCTCTCTCTCTCTCTCTCTCTCTCTCTGTGTCTCTGTCTCTGTCTCTGTCTCTCTCTCTCTCTCTCTCTCTCTCTCATATCAATGCATTTTTGAAAATGTATCGATAATCATACAATTTTGTATCTGTATAAGATCTGATTAGTTTTGTTTATATGCACTCCTTCATGAAGGGCAATGGCCTATATATGAAGAAACTTTCTGTATCCCCCCCCCTCTCTCTCTCTCTCTCTCTCTGTATGTCCGAGTAGCTTTTCTTGCCTGGCTGCCAGCTATTTGAAGTCGCAATGGAGGGCAGAAATAGTAATATTAATACAAAAGTAGTATTTCACTTAAAAGTAGTTCAGCATTTTAGTGGAAGGTTTCCGTTTCTCTCTCTCTCTCTCTCTTTTTTTTTTTTTTTTTTTTAAACAGAGCGTTTTACTCTTAAGCCCAAGAAAAAAAGAAAAAGGAAAAAAAAACTGTCGGTATTTTCTTTCAACCTGGTCGGGAACCGAACAACAGCCGTGTGCTTCGACCCGTCGCCCCGTGAACACACCATTTCGAACTCGCTCAGCGTGACACTTATCGTGTTCCGCCATCGGTAGTATCGGAAAGGGGAGAGAAGAGCTGGGGTGTTGAGAAATTGGACACTGGAGGCCAAAAAGACGAGCTCCTCTTCTTCCCACTGAAATTAAGTGCTGTTGAACTGACTGCGCCCTCTCTCACCCGGTCCCTCCAAGTGTATCTGACAGTAGAGGGGAAACGCCGCTGTCATGGACGCTTTTCAAGACATAAGTAATGATAATGATAATAACATTGCATTTATAAATCACCTCGCCAAAGGTTCTAGGCGCCGACAATCCAACTCTCGTGTACGCAACGGGCTGCCGACCTGGGTAGTGCCGACTGAAGAGCTGCCTACCGGCGCTTCATTCTGTCGTTTCCCATGTCATCCAGTCAGTATTGTTCAATATCATTCACTCAGTTTCCTTACTTTCTTCATTCTTTCCATTTCTCATGCAGGGTGCATGCTATGTGTAACGTTTCATCCATACCAGCGGCCAAACTGGCCTTCTCTTCCGAAAGTTGGTGATGGGATTTCACATGTGTGCAAGATGTTATGCGTGCGTTCACACATAGAACCTCGGGTTTATAGTCTCATTCGAAGGACTATATGGGAAATGGAGTCAGAACCAGTGTTAACTCCGAGGGAAAAATCCCCCCTGTACCGAAACGGCCCGGCGGAGATTCGAACCCGCAACCCCAGGATCACCAAGATTACGAGTCCGGCGCTCTACCAACTGAGCTAATTCTGTCCAGGTTTATGTGAGAGTGTGCATAATCTGGTCAGCCCGCCGAGCGCCTCACTTCACTTGAGAGACATAGCGGTAGAGACAGCAGGAACGATGGGGAATGTAACCTGTGATGTCCATGTTGATAAAGTCTGCAGTGTGCCAGCAACGCGGTCCATACATAAACAACGGAGAGAGGTAAGGTAAGGTGATGTTGCTTATAGCCCAGCCGACCGAAAAGGGCCATATCAGGGCTGTCACGGCGTTGAAGTCAACTCACAAGTCATGAAACAAACAAACAAAAAACTCATTCACACAACCCTTTGAAATGCACTTCTAAAAACACCCTGGGAGTTTTGTTTAAAATCTTTCTTCCCGTAAAATTTCAGATCAGATGAAAAATGCTGATGTCTTTCAGAAATTCAAAGATCGCATCAGGTAGGGGACATCTCTGAACAAGGTTTTCATGGAGTCTGCCGCAAAGTGTTTATGTCTCACATCTTGCAAGTCCCAGCACTCTAAAAGAATACGTTTCACTGTGAGTGGTACATGACTTAACACCGGGGAGGGAGGGAGGGGGAGAGAGAGAGAGAGAGAGAGAGAGAGAGAGAGAGAGAGAGAGAGAGAGATTAACTGATTGATTTTTTTTTTTTTTTTGCAGCAATAGAATGAGAACTAGAGTGAAACATACCAAAATACAGGTCAGAACACTGCGTGACATTATTTCTGTCTTAACCTTATTCCCAATGGTGACTTCATTCATTCATTCATTCACTTATTCATTCATTCTCTCTCTCACTCTCTCTCTCTCTCTCTCTCTCGTTATTTATGTATGGGCTGGATGTAAAAAAAAAGAAGAAAAGATTTATGCTTAATCCACTACCCTTTTGGCTTCTAAAATAAACTTCGCTCTCTCTCTCTCTCCCTCTCTCTCTCTCTCTCTCTCTCTCTCTCTCTCTCTCTCTCTGTGGGTGGGTGGTTGACGGATCATTAACAAGATGATGTCACCCCACACGGCCTGTCTCCCCCTTACCCCCCCCCCCCCCCTCCGCAGCTCCATCCAGCGGTGTTTAAGGCTGAGGGAGCTAAGCACCCCACGACCCTCGCTGTGGTAAACACTCCAACCCACCTATGCTCACTGAAGCCAGCAACAAACAGAAACAAGAAAACAAGAGAGGAAAAAAAAATCAATGGCGTATTCTTCGCAACGAAAGTTAACTTCTTTTTTTTTTGTTACATTGTCATAATTCGAGACCTCAAATGCGTGTTACAAACGTAAAATGTGCTTTTGGGATTGTTACTTGCCGACTCATCCACACCAGAAATCGTCTTGGCAAAAAGAAGAAATCTCTGTGTGCGTGCGCGCGCGTGCGCGAAGCATTGCGGGAAAGCTGTGAGTTTTGGTCCGTTGCTGTGTAGTGTCAGTTGTAGGGTATACGGGCAAGCTTCGAATATCGTTGTTTTATTTTCCTTCAAATAGGACTGGTATCTTCATCTTCTTGTCTTTTAGCTGAAAACGATATCTTAACCCTTCTCGGTCTTTCACGTAAAAATACTATGCTTACCTTCTCCCTGCTTTTCATGTACAAAACAGTATCCTCACCTGTCTTTGAAGTAGAACGAATATGCTGACCTTCAGTGTTTCGGACAGAAATGGAATCTTAAATTCAGCGTCAGAAGTGTTCTCCGTTCTGCCACTCTGCGTATTTCTACTTACATTTTCTTTTTATGCTATGTTTTTGTTTTGTTTTTTTAATGTCGTTCAGGTCCCATCGTTAATTTTGGAGGTGAAAAAACGCTGATGCAGCCGCCCCCACACCGGCACTGGCAAGATGTAACTGTCACGGGGAGTTATACGATATTGTCCCAGAGCTCCAGGATTGTAATTTTTGTATATTTCTTTCTTTTTAGACTAGAATGTTTTGACTGTCGTCGTTATTATTACTATTCTTCTTCTTCTTCATCATTATCATCATCATCATCATCTTCTTCTTCTTCATCTTCTTCTTCTTCTTCTTCTTCATCTTCTTCTTCTTGTATGTATATGTCGTTTTAGGGATATTTTCAGTCGTGATTGCCCTGTACGGTCGCGGCTGGATCACAAACCCATGACCCATAAAAGGTTCCACGATGATCGTGATCAGGGATGTTCCACTTGGCGAGGTGATTCAGTGTTTGTGATGGGAGTGAAACGATGATGTGATGGATCCTGTTGATGTTGGAAACCAGTTTGCGTTCCAGACACGGACTTTTGGTTATATAGTAAAGCTTCTTCATCTGTTAAAACGTGGAGCCAGTCTTGTAGTGGTTGAAACATGTCTCAAGCCCTCAAAGGGCCCGCAGGGGTCGCTGACCGAGGCTGTAACCTGTGTGCCATAGACTGATTACCAAATGGAAACGGTGGCACCAGACAAAACACAACAAGGCAAACCTCCAGACACCTGTCAGTAGCGAACCTGTAGTTGCTAGAGCCAAAACAGAAACAAAACAAAACAAACAAACAAAACAACAACAGAAAAATGAAAAGCACGCAGTCACTACAGCTCCAGCACGTGTTTCCCTGTTTGTGGAAATAGGAAGATCAGTCCGATGATCTGGAATGAATCTGGCTGGACTGGAAAAAAAAAAAAGAAAATGGAGGAAAGGGGGGGGGGGGGGGGGGGGGGAGGGGGAAGGAAAAGATTTCCTTCTCTCTCTCGCTCTCTCCCTCCCCCCCCCCTCCCCCACTCCCCGTTTTTTTTCTTCTGTTTTCCTGATGTTGTTTGTTTCTTTGTTTGTTTTCTTTGCTTGTTTGTGTGTTTGATTGTTTTGATTTGTTTTTCTGTTTTCTTGGTTTCGTTTGTTTTCTTTGTTTGTGTGTTTGATTTTGTTTGTTTTGTTCAGTTTGCTTGGTTTTCTTTGTTTTCTTTGGTTGGTTGGTTGATTGTTTGATATTGTTTTTGTTTTGTTTCATTTTTTGTTTTTGTTTTGCTTTAACTTCACAAGAAAAGCACATGATGCGGAAAGGGAAAGTGGCTAAATTCCCTGCATGGAATAATGAGGGTGTGGGAAAGGGGGGGGAGGGGGGAGGGGAGTGAGGAAGGGAAGGGGAAGTCAGTCAGTCTCAAAAAAAAAAAAAAAAAAAAAAAGGCATGGAAAACGATTAATAGATGAAGCGTTTGGCTTCGATATACGCACTCTTTCTGCCAGAATTAGGGGGGGAGGGGGGGTGGGGGGGGGGGGGGGGGGGGGGGAACCCACAAAAAAAAAAAAAACAAAACAAAAAAAAACCGTGCAGCAGCTCTTCTTGAAGTAAAGCCAGGCTGTGGTTGCCCCATGGAAACCATACCATACCGCCGGATGATCGTCGAGGCAAGAAAACAA
>CM065727.1:9681396-9701396 GCA_033310375.1 Conus canariensis
TCCAGGCGCGCCACAGTGACGTTTCCAATCAGCCGCATCAACATCCACAGCGACAGCAGCCCACCCAGCCATGCAGCCTCCCAGTGTAGGCTGCACACCAAAAATTAATGCGCCAAGGCCTTGCTTGAGGAGTCGTATATTTATAGACTGGCGCAATTAGAGAATTTGTACTGCCTCTGAAAGTTGACTCTCTTTCCTTTCATATGGCCATCAATGTATGGAGTATTCATAGACTGGCGAAATTAGATTGTTTTGACAATTGTTATTGTGTCTGGAAGTTGATTCTCCTCGTTTTTTGTTGTTGTTTTTTTCATATGGCCATCATCACGGTACAAGCCAGGTGGCTCCAAGCAGACAGATTTAAAATCAAAGGAATGGGACTATTTTGAGCGCTTAGAACTGACGCAAACACAGGGTCACGGGTGAGTGCAAAGGCCTGAAATGTGACGTCAACTACGGGGAGGGTAATGTATTTGTAGACTGTGATTTCATCGGTGAAGACCCCCCCCCCCCCCCCCCCCCCCCCAAAAAAAAATAAAAAAAGGGGGGGGGGGGGGGGAATGACTGGTGGGGAGTTGTTCTTTTCATTAATTATCAGTTTAAGATCAAATGCTGGCTCAAAACTTACAGTAGGCCTCAGGACGCTTACATGGATTATGATTACAGTGTTTTAGTTCAAAATCCTAATTGTGGTGTGTGGCCACACAGATCAAAGAAGGTTCAAGCCGCGCCACAGTGGCGCTTCCTATCAGCCGCATCAACAGGGACAGCAACCCACCCGGCCAGGCAGGCAGCCTCCTACTGTAGCAAAGGCATGGCCTGCAATTAAATGGCTCCGCTGACACACCATCAGTCAGTCAGCCCACCGCGTACCTATCATGTTCTTCACCATCCACGGCTTCTTTCTGGAAATTGAACTATTAACGCTTCTTTCTGGAAATTGAACTGTTAACGCTTCTTTCTGAAATTGAACTGTTAACGCTTCTTTCTGAAATTAAACTGTTAACGCTTCCTTCTGAAATTAAACTGTAAACGCTTCTTTCTGAAATTAAACTGTAAACGCTTCTTTCTGAAATTAAACTTAAGGCTTCCTTCTGAAATTAAACTGTTAACGCTGAAATTAAACTGTTGACTATCAATGCTTCTTTCTTAAATTAACTGTTAACGCTTCCTTCTTAAATTAAACTGTTAACGCTGAAATTAAACTGTTGACTATCAAGGGATTCAGTGTGAATCGTTGTTGGTTATTATCAATGGATTCAATGTGAATCATTGTTGTTATAGTCAATGGATTCGCTACGGATTATTGTTGTTTTTATCGATGGATTCGCTAGGATGTCATCGTTGTTTATTATCGATAGATTCGCTGTGAATCGTTGTTGTTATATCAACGGATTCATTGTGAATTCTTGCTGCTATTATCCACAGATTCGCTGTGAATCACTGTTGTTATCATCAATATATGTGAATCGTTGTTGTTGTTATCGACAGATTCATCGTAGTATCAGCGTCGTTATTATCGATGGTTTCACCGAGATTCACTGTGGTTATTGATCCAGGGGGTTCACTGTGAATCACTGTGGTTATTTATCCATGGTTTCACTGTGAATCATTGTAGTTCTCATCAACGGTGTTACCGCGAATCACTGTGGCGGTCTCACTGTGAATCATTGGGATTATTCACCAATGGTTTCACTGTGAATCACTGTGGTGGTCTCACTGTGAATCATTGGGATTATTCACCAATGGTTTCACTGTGAATCACTGTGGTGGTCTCACTGTGAATCGTTGTGATTATTCACCAATGGTTTCACTGTGAATCACTGTGAATATTCACCATTGGTTTCACTGTGAATCACTGTGGTGGTCTCACTGTGAATCGTTGTGATTATTCACTAATGGTTTCACTGTGAATCATTGTGGTGGTCTCACTGTGAATCGTTGTGATTATTCACCAATGGTTTCACTGTGAATCATTGTGATTATTCACCAATGATTTCACTGTGAATCACTGTGGTGGTCTCACTGTGAATCATTGTTGATTATTCACCAATGGTTTCACTGTGAATCATTGTGATTATTCACCAATGGTTTCACTGTGAATCATTGTGGTTATCATCAACGGTTTTACCGCGAATCACTGTGGTGGTCTCACTGTGAATCACTGTGGTGGTCTCACTGTGAATCATTGCTGATTATTCACCAATGGTCTCACTGTGAATCATTGTTGATTATTCACCAATGGTCTCACTGTGAATCATTGTTGATTATTCACCAATGGTTTCACTGTGAATCATTATCACCAATAGTTTCGCTGTGAATCATTGTCGTTATCATCAATGGTTTCTCTGTGAATCATTGTCGTTATCATCAATGGTTTCACTGTGAATCACTGTCGTTATCATCAACGGTTTCTCTGTGAATCATTGTCGTAATCATCAACGGTTTCTCCGTGAGACTGTTGCATGCAGTACAGCAGGCGAAACATCTGCCGCGCTCTCACCGACCCGACGCCTGTACTACCTTAGCACAGCTTGCTTCAGTCAGTCCATCAGCACCTGATGAATGGGGTTCTCCAAGCCTGGAAGCATTGCACCTGGCTGCCGATGCTTCTGTTATTGTTGCCAGAGACTCGTTGTTACTAACACCCATCCTCCCTCTCTCCCTCTCTGCCTAAAAATCTTAATCCTTGATCGAATAAAAGTTTCCCCGAGTTTTGAACTTCTCTCTCTCTCTCTCTCTCTCTCTCTCTCTCTCTCTCTCTCTCTCTCTCTCTCTCTGTGTATTCTGTCTGTGTGTGTTGAGTTGTTTTTTTCTTCTTTGTAATCGATTTCTTTATTCTTGTTGTTTCAATTTTTTTTTTTTTTAAATTCATGTACGCCTAAATGTTAATGGTGGAACGACTCATCAACTTTTTAATGTATTTGCGAAGATATGTGTGTTCGTTAAAAGTTTTGTAAGTTTTAGTCGCTAGTCATGCTTAGTTAGTCCCTTAGCGGGGCAAGGACCGGATGAAAAAAGCATGTGTCTGCTTATCTGTTGCCCTTGGAAATAAAGATCATCATCATCATCTCCCCCCCCCCCCCCCCCCCCCGCTCTCTGAATAGATGCTAGCGTACGAATGGGAAGGTGTTGCAGTTCAGTTGCCAATCTCTGAGTGGTGCAACACTGGGTCTTGGATTTGAGAACGGATCAGTGCCATCAGCCGGTCAGACAGGCTGCGCACCAAACATTAATGCGCAAAGGCCTTGCTTAAGGAGTCGAGTATTTATAGACTGGTGCAATTAGATTGTTTTGTGAATTTTCATTGCGTCTGAAAGTTGATTCTCCTCATTTTCTTTCATAATATGGCCATCAAGGTACAGGCCAGGTGGTTCCGAGCAGACAGATTAAAATCAAAGGATGGGACTTTTTGGGGGTGTCCAACTGGCGCAGAGATGGGGTCACGGGTGAGTGCAAAGGCTAGAAATGTGACGTCAACTAAGGGGAAGGTCACCTGTTTGAATATTGTGATTCCATCGGTGAAAATCCCCCCTCCCCCTGCCCCCACCAATAAAAAAAAAAGGGGGGGGGGAGGGATAATTTGTGGGGAGTTGTTCTTTTGATCAATTGTCAGTTTAACATTAAATGCTGGCTCAAACTTATGGTAGGCCTCAAAACGCTTATACGGATTATACAGGGTTTCAGCGCAAAATCCTAATTGTGGCGTATGGCCCTAGTGGGCGGGCAAGTCGATGCGCAGACAGTGCTGACGTAGCGTTATGACGGCTGAATGGTGGGGGTCCGGTGGTCAGATCACACAGTTCGCAGTCCAACATCATCAGTTCCAATCCCTGCTGGCGTCGTCGTTCTGGTGTGAAGTAGTGTGGTGTAGTGTGGTGTAGTGTAGTGTAGTGTAGTGTGGTGTGGTGTGGTGTGGTGTGGTGTGGTGTGGTGTGGTGTGGTGTGGTGTGGTGTGGTGTGGTGTGGTGTGGTGTGGTGTGGTGTGGTGTGGTGTAGTGTAGTGTAGTGTAGTGTAATGAAGTGTAACAAGTATAGTGAAGTGTAGTTTAGCATAGTGATAGATAGATAGATAGTTATAAAGGACAAGCCCTTTCCACCATAAAGAGGTGATATCAGAGCTATACACTGAGGGTCATTACGTGACTTGAGTTATACAAACACATATGCAATCTGCAACCTTAAAATGTAAAAAAACAACAACTAAATCTTATAAAACATGTTCACATCTCTTAAAAACTGAAATATCACAGATACTTGCACATTTCTAAAAAGCTCACTAAGTGACATTTTATCAAAATATTTTCCTCTGATCTCACTGAGATCATCACACTCAGTCAACACATGCTTAAGAGTGTATACACAATCGCATGCAAAACAATGGGGTCGATCTTCTCCCATAGCATAGTGAAGTGCAGTGTAGCGTAGTGCAGTGAAGTGTAGTGAAGTGTACTATGATGAAGTGTAATGAACTGTAGTGAAGTGTAGTTTAGTGTCGTGTAGAAACTTGTAGTGTAGTGCCATGAAATGTAATGTAGTGAAGTGTAATGTAGTGAAGTGTAATGTAGTGAAGTGCAGAGTAGTGTACTGCAGTGTAATGTAGTGTAGTGAAGTGTAGCGTGGTGCCATGTCCCCCCCCCCTCTCTCTCTCTCTCTCTCTCCTGGGAGGATGCTTCACCCACCCACCCCCCAACCCTACCCCCGTCTGTCATATCAGCATCGGTACACACGTCAAACGGAACGGAACTATCTACTACACGTCTCCTCCTTGTTTGTTCTGTGTGATCTGTGTTGTCATGTTCTGCTAGCATTCGTTTAGCGTTATGGGCGTGCACTTATTTCAACATAGGACCAAGAGTTACCCTACTTGTTTGTTATTTACAATCTGCTGCTACTTGTGTGCTCTCCTCACTCCAGCGCGTTGCTTCGCTAGATCGAAGAGAAAAGAAGTGGGGGGGGGGGGGGGGGATGGGAAGGGGGAGGGGACTGGGGGAGAGCGGATGGAAGGTGAAGTGGGGAGGGCTGGTGTGCTGGATTGGGTCAGGGGGTCGAGGGTAGGTGGGGGTGACTTTTGAGGCGTTCTCCTTTCGCACTTACTGAAGTGGGCAGCTGGAAAGTTGCCTTGGTCCTAAAGGGACAACACGGAACAGTTCAATGGAACAGCATGGACCAGAGAGAGAGGCAGACAGACACACAGAAACAGTGAGACACAGACAGAGAGAGACAGACAGACAGGCAGACTGACAGAAACAGACACACAGACAGAAACAGAGCGACAGACAGACAGAGGTAAGGATAATGATTACGATGATTTAGACAATTTTTTTTTTAAACACCAAAGCACCATTTGAAGGAAAACAATCAAACCTGAAAACTGGAGAAATTTCACGCACCTGAAATTTATAAGCCTGCTATTTATAAAAATTACAGATATATCTTTGCGCTTTGCCTTTTAAGGGATGATGATGATGATGATAATGATGATGATGATGATGATGATGATGATGAATACAATGATGATAATGATGATGATGGTTGTTATCATCATTATCATTACGATTATAATTTTAATTATTATCATTATAATTATTATGATCATATACACTGACAAAGTATTTGTAAGTTTCTTTTTTTTTGAGGAAAACAGTAAAACTGCAAGCAAATAACCCCGGCGTGCTATATGTGTATGGCGGAAATGTAAATCATCCTTCAATCATAACCCAATAGTGCAGTCATATTTTGGACTAAAAGCGGTTTGGATCACATACCAGAAAAAGGATTAAAACCTTTGGGCCTTCTGTCCGTTTTAGGTAGAGTTCAGCTGAAGCGTGTCACCGAGGTTTTCCCTTTGGGTGTCCTCTTTGCCCCGACTGACTGTACCGAACATGCGACACACCCACCACTGCGCAACTGCCTCCGCTCACCAATTTCCCTCTGCTCATCAGGTTTTGACATGTACAAGTAAAGCCGTGTTTCACAGAAAAATGAATATACCCTGATATCAACAGCCGTTTACAACTGATAATGCTTTTTCACCACAATGCCACCTTTCGCATGCTGCCAAATAACCACCCTCGTGCAATACTACTATAACGTTCGTTCTGAACATGTTTACCTTCAGGCTCAAGTATTTGTGCACTCCTGTATTTTTATTAGGCTGCACTATACTATAGCAAGAGAGAGAGAGAGAGAGGCAGCCAGAGACAGACAGACTTGACAGAGACCGACTGAGAGGCTACAGACAAGAGCATGAAAAAGGCCGACACAGAAAGACCCAGAAAGGCAGGAAAAGACGGAGGAAATTCAGAAAACTACTGACAGACAGACAGACAGACAGACAGACAGACACAGACTTGGTACCACAAAGGCCGATCCAGAAGGACCAAGAAAGAAAAAGAAAGGAGGAAGGTATACCAGGAAACTCCAAGATCAGTCTTCCCCCTTCCTCCTGAAGACCACTGGCCTGCCAAGTACGGCAGCAGAGCCACCGATGATGGCACCACCCCACCAGACAGAGGAGAAATCGGATGGGGGCACTGCGCACTGACCGCGCCGACAGCTCGGTCCATCACCTCCCTCTGGTATCCTGGGATACCTAGCATTTCGCCCATATTTCTTTCGCCTGCCTCTTGATCTTGGCAGCATCAAACCAGAGAAATGGGAAGACTCTCTCCCACTACACTCCTCTACCTGCATCAGAACTCTACCCCTCCGGAATGGCTTTATCTGATTGTCTCGCCTGCAGGAAAGGGTTCGTCTCGCCTGTTTCTAATTTAAGTCTCCACTTACAAAGTCGATGATGCTCAGTGAAAGCAAACTAAGACTGAAACGTGTTCACACGCTTGTTGTTGTTGTTGTTGTTGTTGTTGTTGTTGTTGTTGTTGTTGTTGTTGTTGTTGTTGTTGCTGCTGCTGCTGCTGCTGCTGCTGCTGCTTCTGTTGTCGGTGTTTTTGTTGTTGTGGTCCCACTATGCAAAGCTCGCATCGTGGAATGTTCAGCATCTCTCTCCTCTCTCTCTCTCTCTCTCTCTCTCTCTCTCTCTCCCTCTCTCCATCCCACACATGGAGGTGGGGTGGGGTGGGGGGTGGGGTGGGGAGGTTGGGGGGTGCTGCGTACATGTAATACAGTTTTAATCCCTTCACTGGCTCGCATTTACGGCATGTTAGTTTGTTTATAAGTTGTCCGTTATTTTTCTGCTCTCTTAGAATACTTTTCTTTTAAATCTAAATATGTATATGCATGTTTAGTTCTCTCTCTCTCTCTCTCTCTCTCTCCTCTCTCTCTCTCTCTCTCTCTCTCTCTCTCTTAGCTGCATGGTCGATTGAATTTACATTTGAACACTTCATCTAACACACACTCATACATAAACACACACGTGCATGCGCGTGCGCGCGCGCACACACACACACACACACACACACACACAGTGAGAAAAAAAAACGAGAGAAAGAGTAACTGGAGTGGGAGAGAACAAACAACAGAGAAACTGTAGGCCACACGAAATAAATCCATGGAAAGTCCAAATGCTTGGGCTAACCAGCTTACGCCTAATGAATGTAGGCACAACGAAGTGCCTTCCACCCCCCCCCCCCCCCCCCACCCCCAACACACACACACACACCAGCCACAAGGTGCATCCATCGACGCAGTTCTCGTTCATGCGCGGACACAAAGACAGGTCTCGGGCGTTGCAGCTGCTGTAGTCCTTGGAGTCCGCATCGTTATCAACATCCAGCGAGCAATGGAGATGGAGGAGCTCTGACGGCGGCCGTAGATCCTTTTCCCCTGCACCGCGGGGCATGCTGGGCAATATCTTGGATCCATAATCTGTGGTACACTTCTATTTGATGTCGAGGGAGCACAGACACAATCAGCCGTGCCGCCATGATGAGTCCGATCCAGCGAGCAGGTTACATGAACGGTTCTGTCTTCAGGATGGGTAACGACGGTTCGCATGATATGCTGCTAGTAAAACGTTTAATATTTTGTAAAAACATTTCCCTGATTTTTCGCTCTCATTTCCTTTCGTCAAAAATTCCTCCACCTCTCTTATTTGTTGTTGTTGTTGTTAAACCCTTCATCACCATAGCCTATTACCCCTCCTGGGGTACAGGCCGCCAAACCCATGCCAAGTCATTAATAGAATGACGGAGGAATTGTCAGCCTGCGCTTGTTTTCCCTCAGTACTACATTGTTCCAACATAATCCGGCACACGAGTGAATCGTGAGCAAGGTATTCTGGCTTTATTTCCACACCAGGGGGACGCAGGCATGTGTAGTGGCGGCCGACACAGACACGTTGACCTGGGAGGACTGACTGGGGGACGGGACGTAAAGAAGTGGGGGAGGGGGAGGGGGAGGGGTGAGTTGGGGGGAGTCAGAACAATTTAATCATCCTCCCATCAGTCCGCAAAGAACTGCATGAAGCTGGTCTGCTCTGTCTGGCACCATTGATGTGGTGTGTGTGTGTGTGTGTGTGTGTGTGTGTGTGTGTGTGTGTGTGTGTGTGTGTCTGTCTGTCTGTCTGTCTGTCTGTCTGTCTGTCTGTCTGTCTGTGTGTGTGTGGGGGGGGGGGGTCTGTGTATGTGCATGTGTGTGTGTGTGTGTGTGTGTGTGTGTGTGTGTGTGTGTGTGTGTGTGACCACCAGACAGGTGATGAGAGGAGAAAGAAGGACACACACAGCTCTGCTGTAGTAACCTCCCTGGGTCGTCAGAGAGACACCTCGACAACCTGACTGGAGAGATGAACGAGACGAGCAAAATATCGTTTAACGAGAGAAAGGAATAAGCACAAAGTCTGTGGCTTTTTTTCCCCATCTAAACAAACAAAGGAAAGGTATCCCAATAAACGAATGAAAACATGGCACAGAACTGCATATCAGAGAAGAAAGAAGAAGCACAGGTTCAAAAGACTCGCGCGATTCTATTTCTAGTGCTCACACGTGTGCATCAAACGAGACGAGCAGGTATGGCTTTGCACCGGAGGAAAAAACAAAAAACAAAAAGCGCTAAGCCCTGTGACCTATCACCCGCTGACCTCTCTCGTGCCAACCAAGGCTCTGACCGCGAGGGATGGTGGTGGTGGTGGTAGCTCTCATGATGACAGTGGACACTCGACTGGCCCCGCCAACTCCGGCCTGGCCTTTGGAGTCAGCCACGTGAATCCGGGATCGCTGGGGCGTGAAATCCAGCTGGGCGGGCGGTCCAGGGTGTCCATGTGTGACAAGGTATGTTGTCCTTTCAGTCTGTGTCGTCACTGACTGGTTTGCCTAGGGGGGGATGGCGGCTAGTCCTAATGTGTTGGATGGGGAGCATACAACAAGCAGTGAGAGACAGAAAGACTGTCTGACAGACAGACAGAGAGACAAGGACTGAGAGAGAGAGAGACAGAGAGAGAGAGAGAGAGAGAGAGAGGGCAGAGAGAGAGAAGAGGCAGCAGACAGGCAGGAGAGAGAGGGGAAAGAGGCTGGAGAAGAGGAGGAGAGAGAGAGAGAGAGAGGGGAGAGAGAGAGAGAGAGAGAGAGAGAGAGAGAGAGGATCAGAGAAAGAGGAAGGAGAGGAGGAGAGATCAGAGAAAGACAGGGAGGATTAAGTATAGACAGACAAAAAGAAGTAGAGAGAAGCAGAAAAAGAGATTTCAAAGCAGAGAGAGAGACTCAGATTCAGATGAATTATTCATTTAAGACCATACATAGCCCCATATGAAAAGGGCAATAACAATACTACAGGACAATTATGATAAAGGCGGCAGTATCACGAGTCCTTACAACAATCACAACACGCAAACAATCATGAAAGCTGTGTGTTTCTCTTAACTGGAGAGCGTGATATATATATAGATAGATAGATAGATAGATAGATAGATATAGATATATAGATAGACAGATAGAGATATATACATATATGTATATATAGATATAGATATGTATATAGGCTATATAAAGAACTTAACTGCGAATCACACTCTCTTTCTCTGGTGACAGCGCACTTTGCTGGTGTAAGGTGCGAGATTGATAACATCACGTCGTCCTCTGTTGTGGACTGTTCAGTTTCTTTCAACTCTCTACCTTCTTCAGAATCGGAGGCCTATGACCTAAGCCATCATGCCATCGGCACATCTGGATTTCACCATCTTTCTTTCTTTTCTTTCTGCGTACGCAGGCTGATACTCCTGCGGACACTCCCTGTATAGACAGGCAAGGATTAATCCCATTTACCCAACAAAGGGAGTGGGGTTCCGAGTGTATGACCGTTTTCTATCCCGCCATTAAGGCAGCCATACTCCAACTTCGGGGAAGGTGCATACTATGTGTAACGTGTCATCCACACCAACGGCCAAACTGGCCTTCTCTTCCGAAAGTTGATGGGATTTTACGTGTGTGCAAGATGTTATGCGTGCGTTCACACACACAACCTCGGTTTATAGTCTCATTCGAAGGACTGTACGGGAAATGGAGTCAGAACCAATGTTAACTCCGTGGGAACCCCCCCCCCCCCCGTATCGAAACGTCCTGGTGGGGATTCGAACCCGCGACCCCAGGACCACAAAGATTACCAGTCACCTCCCCTGTATCGAAATGTCCTGGCGGGGATTCGAACCCGCAACCCCAGGACCACAAAGATTACCAGTCCGCCGCTCTACCATTGAGCTTTTCCGGCCCCCACGATTTCAGGATGAAATGCGGAACTTGTGTACCGATATTCGTAAGTTTTATGTGGGAGAGGGCTGTTGTGAAGGAGGCAAAATGGATGGCCAAGTGAAAACCACGATCTCGAACACAGAGAGGGAGGGAGAGAGAGAGAGGGGGGGGGGGGGAGGCGCAGAGAAAACCAGGGGGTAAAGGGGCACAGTAAGAGACAAAGAGACAAGCAGGGAAAAATATCCCAAAGCAAAGAGATTTCAAAGCTGAGAGAGACAGAGAGACAGACAGAGACACAGAGAGACAGAGACAGAGACAGAGAGAAACACACACGCACACACGCACACACACACACACACACAGACATACATACATGCATACATACATACATGCAAACATACACACGAGAGAGAGAGAGAGAGAGACATACATACATGCAAACATACATACATACACACGAGAGAGAGAGGGGGGGGGGGGGAGAGACAGAGACAGAGACAGAAACATAGATTCCCAAACAAAGAACAAAACGATCTTCTAACTTTTCTTTTCTTTTTTTCTTCTTCAAATTTAACACGTTACCTGCACAGTTTTACACGGGAAACAAATCAAGTCTTGTATTCATATCAACATTATGTTTTGAACCGGAATTTCAGCCGACTGACAACGCCATGTACCTTTTAAACTGCATCGTAAAGTACGCTGACACAAACGAGGCACATAACGTGCGGCACACATTCCTACGGCAACACGCTGTCACTGGTCAAAGGTTTCTCGGCAACCGCAGCAGTTTCACAGCGAGCAAAACACGATCCGCGAAGGCACGACACATTATGACCATCATGCGCCCTTTGCCTGGGTGGGTCAGCTTGACGTTGCGTGAACGACAAAGCAAACACCGGTTAGTCAAGGGGAGAATCATACGATCCGGTGCAGCAGCACCCTATTCGAACCCTACGTGGTTTTTACCCCCGAGGTCAAATCCAAGCTAGTCCAGATTACCAGATTTTAACCCTTTAGGTCTCTCTAGATTTGCCTGAAATGACGACCCCCCCCCCCCCCACCCCCCCCACCCCCCCCCCCCCCCCGCCCCGGCATAGTCTCCACTGAACCCCCCCCTCCCCCTCTCCCCGCCTTTGGATGTGGGGGTCATTCTAGGCCAGCATGAAATAAAATGACAAATCCAGATGGAATCTGGCTCTGCTGCAATTTACCCCCACCCCGCCCCGCCCCCGCCCCTTTCCCTTGGTTAATATTATTAACCTGTAGTAAAAAGGGGAAGGGGATACCTAAGGCAGATTTAGAATGACCGGGGGTAAACTTTGTCCAGACCGAAATATTACCGCTCCGACCTTATTCCACAGAACATAACAACTCTGGCAGCAACATTTCACGTGATAGAAAGTCGCAACTACACCTTTCAAATAAGCTGCGACAGCATTTTATGGACAGCAACCATATTTCAAAAGACAACTTTTGTCAAAAGGTGTCGCGCGACTTATTCTGTCAGAAAATGATGTTGCAGCGAAAGTATTTCACGGGAAATGCTATCGCTGCCACACGATCCCATGGCGACAGTATTACATATGACATCAGCCCCCTTCCTAAAACCTGGTGGTGGCTGAGGTAAACCTTCCACGGGCAGAGATGGGGTGGGGAGGGGGGGGGGGGTTATTACACAGAGCTGACTTGAGTTGAACTGGCTCCTCCCCTCTACTCCCAACGTTTCTCCTCTAAAACCGATACGTTTTCTGTCATTCCTTGCCCTGGATTTTCACTGTCAAGATGGGTTTTTTTTCCTCTCTCCTTATCTTTGGATCCAAGTCAGTCCAGAGTCATCTCGGGATCTTTACAGATGTTGCTTGAATGACTGACCCCTGGGATAAACTGGACCTGGTCAGGCCTGACCTCACCTCTCTCCCGGTTGTGATTCTTCAATCCCAATACGGAGCGGAGTTAAGTTGTTCTGGACTACCCTTCAATAAACCCAGGTATATGCTCAACAAGGGACAGAATGTCTCCCCCTCATCTCACCTCTACTCCGTTCTCCTTCTTCGTCCCCCATCCCCCCCTCCCGAGATCCACGCATTATGGGGTTTGATGAGCGGGTGACTGTTTTTTCTGCCATGCCTGATTTTCTCCAGTTCATACGAGCACTATCATCTGCAACCGATTCTCAAATACATAGTTTCAAAGTGAGGTGACTGCGGGTGGAAACTGAAGCACATTTTACAAACAAATTACAAACAAAACATGATAAACAACATTTAGGACAATGAAAACCAGCAATCACCAATCTTCTCGAATTCGGCGCAAGATGAGCACTGGCAAGATGAGCACTGGCAAGATGAGCACTGGCAAGATGCGCACTGTATCTCAACTACATGTATCGTGTATGACGGGTTATGCAGAAAAACAGGGAAAATTCGGTTTGCCGAAGCCTGCAGAGCAACCACTTCCCCTCTGTATATTTCCATCACAGGAGGAGAAATGCGAGGCTGGGGGGGGGGGGGGGGGGGTATGAGGGAGGCCACAATAAGCAAGTCCAGAACGACTAGCTTCCTCTCTACTTTCACCATATTGTAATGCGGAGAAAGGTCAGTTTAAGGTCAGCCACATCTCTCCCTCTTCCCTTCATGTCGCCATGTTGTGGTGAGAAGCTTCTGCACAGGTCAGAGTTCGGGGTTACAGCAAAGGTCAAGAAGTAACAACAAAGTTTGAACAGATGAAAATGGCCCTGGCTCTTGTGAAAAAAAATTCTTTGAATGTGAGAAAGGCGATTTTATCCTGGAATTTGGGATCAGCAAATTAGTTCAATGCCATGTGTCAGCAAAAATAGCAGCATGTTGCTCGACTTGTAAACTCTTTGTGTGTTTGTACGTCATTGCAGGGCACAAGGATTTTGAAGTGAAAAGTCTAGCAGACGACATGAAAATGAAAAAAAGAAACAGACTTGAGATCTGCCTCACAGTCAGAGTCAGATATGGTCATGGTCATGGGCTGGACTGTGCGATGCATATGTTGCTGGTACTGGCTGATCTTCTGACAAAAAGCCAGGTGCAGCTTTGAGAGTGATAAAGAACATATATGGCGCTTTGGGGGCCTACACTGTCACCGTGAACTCGGGCCTGTACAGAAGGCCCCCCTCTACTTTCCGGCAAGTCGTAATGGAGAGGATGGGTGGAGGGGTGTGTCAGTGAACGCTATTCCAGAACGACCCCTTCGCTTTTCTCCGTAGCTTAATAAAAACACGTAGACATGGGTTAACTTCCAACACAGGAGGTTGGGGGAGGAGGGACGGGAGGGAGGGGGATGTCCGACATGGGCTCCCCCCCCCCCCCCCCCAAAAAAAAAAAAAGACTCCGGGGACGAAATCCAACAGGGGGAGACAGAAAGGGAAGGACATTTCGAGACTGTTACACACTGGCGCATGGGGAACTGGGGGTGGGGGGGGGGGGTGATGGCAGGGGGATTAAGAAGCTGTGTGGTAAAGGGCCGCCAACAACTCGCCTGGGACAGGTAGGTAAAGCCTTCTGCATGCAGCTGTCACGTACACTCTCCAGGATACTCACTACACCTTGGCCTAAGGCCACTGTTTTCCCACACAGCATTTGACTTAGAAATGTCCCCTGGAGAGTTCGAGTAGAATCCAGCCAACTACCTGTTCTTTCTTCCTCTAGGGTACACACAGCAAAATACCGGACAAACTGTTGGCGTTCTCTCATTGTAGCGACACAGATAGGGAAAAACAAAAGTATATACGTCGCATGTGCGTGCGCATGTCAGTGCACGTGTAAGTAAATGAGAGAGAGAGACAGACAGACAGACAGACAGAGTGTGTGTGTGTGTGTGTGTGTGTGTGTGTGTGTGTGTGTGTGTGTGTGTGTGTATGTGTGTGTGTGTGTGCGTGCGCGCGTGAGAGAGTGGGAGAGGAACACACACACACACACACACACACACACGCTCGCGCACGCGCGCGCGCGCGCACGCACACACACACACACTCGCTCATTCTCGCTCTCACACACACACACACACACACACACACACACACACACACTCGCTCATTCTCGCTCACACACACACACACGCGCGCGCGCGCACACACACACAAACACTCGCTCATTTCTCTCTCTCCTCTCTCTCTCTCTCTCTCTCTCTCTTCTCCCTCTTCCCCCCCTCCCCCCCCCCCTCCCTCCCTCCTCTCCTTTAGAATCGGCAACAACAATTGTTCTACCCCCTTGTCAACACGGCTCGAGAGCTAGATGGACAATAAAAAATGTCAGCGTCACCCCTCTCTCTCTCTCTCTCTCTCTCTGTCTGTCTGTCTCTGTCTGTCTGTCTCTCTCTTCTCCTCTCTCTCCTCTCTCTCTCTCTCTCCTCTCTCTCTCTCCACAACAAGTTGGACTGTACGCATTCCCTGCTGTGTGGCGACAGTGACATGAGAATCCTGTCCTGCCTGTAGCTGCTCCTTCCAAATGTCCTCACACCATTACCGGTTGTCCTTCCAAATGTCCTCACACCATTACCGGTTGTCCTTCCACATGTCCTCACACCATTACCGCTTGTCCTTCCACATGTCCTCACACCATTACCGCCTGTCCTTCCACATGTCCTCACACCATTACCGCTTGTCCTTCCACATGTCCTCACACCATTACCGGTTGTCCTTCCACATGTCCTCACACCATTACCGCCTGTCCTTCCACATGTCCTCACATCATTACCGCTTGTCCTTCAACATGTCCTCACACCATTACCGCCTGTCCTTCCACATGTCCTCACACCATTACCGCTTGTCCTTCCACATGTCCTCACCATTACCGCCTGTCCTTCCACATGTCCTCACACCATTACCGGTTGTCCTTCCACATGTCCTCACACCATTACTGCCTGTCCTTCCACATGTCCTCACACACATTACCGCCTGTCCTTCCACATGTCCACACCATTACCGCATGTCCTTCCACATGTCCTCACACCCCTCACACCATTACTAGTTGTCCTTCCACATGTCCTCACACCATTACCGGTTGTCCTTCCACATGTCCTCACACCCCTCACACCATTACCAGTTGTCCTTCCACATGTCCTCACACCATTACCGGTTGTCCTTCCACATGTCCTCACACCCTCACCAGTTGTCCTTCCACATGTCCTCACCCCTCACACCATTACCGGTTGTCCTTCCACATGTCCTCACACCATTACCGGTTGTCCTTCCACATGTCATCACACCATTACCGCTTGTCCTTCCACATGTCTTCACACCCTTCACACCATTACCGCTTGTCCTTCCACATGTTCTCACACCATTACCGGTTGTCCTTCCACATCTCACACCATTGCCGCATGTCCTTCCACATGTCCTCACACCCCTCACACCATTACCGGTTGTCCTTCCACATGTCCTCACACCATTACCGCCTGTCCTTCCACATGTCCTCACACCATTACCGCTTGTCCTTCCACATGTCCTCACACCATTACTGCCCGTCTTCCACATGTCCTCACACCCCTCACAACATTACCGCCTGTCCTTCCACATGTCCTCACACCATTACCGCCTGTCCTTCCACATGTCCTCACACCATTACCGGTTGTCCTTCCGCATGTCCTCACACCCCTCACACCATAACCGGTTGTCCTTCCACATGTCCTCACACCATTACCGTTTGTCCTTCCACATGTCCTCACACCATTACCGGTTGTCCTTCCACATGTCCTCACACCCCTCACCATTACCGGTTGTCCTTCCACATGTCCTCACACCCCTCACACCATTACCGGTTGTCCTTCCACATGTCCTCACACCATTACCGGTTGTCCTTCCGCATGCCCTCACACCATAACCGGTTGTCCTTCCACATGTCCTCACACCATTACCGGTTGTCTTTCCACATGTCCTCACACCATTACCACCTGTCCTTCCATATGTCCTCACACCATTCCCGCCTGTCCTTCCACATGTCCTCACACCATTACCGCCTGTCCTTCCACATGTCCTCATACCCCTCACACCATTACCGGTTGTCCTTCCACATGTCCTCACACCATTACCGCCTGTCCTTCCACATGTCCTCATACCCCTCACACCATTACCGGTTGTCCTTCCACATGTCCTCACACCCCTCACACCATTACCGGTTGTCCTTCCACATGTCCTCACACCATTACCGCTTGTCCTTCCGCATGTCCTCACACCATTACCGCTTGTCCTTCCACATGTCCTCACACCCCTCACATCATTACCGCCTGTCCTTCCACATGTCCTCACACCATTACCGCTTGTCCTTCCACATGTCCTCACACCATTACCGCCTGTCCTTTCACATGTCCTCACACCCCTCACATCATTACCGCCTGTCCTTCCACATGTCCTCACACCATTACCGCTTGTCCTTCCACATGTCCTCACACCATTACCGCTTGTCCTTCCACATGTCCTCACACCCCTCACATCATTACCGCCTGTCCTTCCACATCTTCCCACACCCCTCACACCATTACCGGTTGTCCTTCCACATGTCCTCACACCATTACCGGTTGTCCTTCCACATGTCCTCACACCCCTCACATCATTACCACCTGTCCTTCGCGCACTGTGTGGTGGTCTCAAACTTACACAGCCAGCCCCCTGCACGCTCACACACACACACTGTACACAACGAACATCACAAAACAAACATTCTGTCATGTACACATCCCTCGAAGTTTGCCTACACTTGAGGAACTACCCGGTTCTGCTGGTCGTTCTGGGCTATTTTTGTCTCAGACATCTTCACTCCCGAGGACAATAACGCAACTATGTATCTCTGAACCGATTAATTTTATGCATCGAGATAATGGTTGAGGGTCGGATGTATCGAACTGCCCGCTCACACACACACTGAGCTAAGTGGACGATTATTCTAACACCGCCACGTTCACAGCAGACTGCTCCACTTACAAAGGGCAGAGACACAACTTCAGTTGACAACTTCACTGCAATGGCCATTGCCCACTCACACTACATACTGAGCAAGTTGATGGTTGTTCTAACACTGCCATCCATATTCACAGCAGGCTGCTTCACTTACAAAAGGGAAGGAAATGTGTGTGCGTGCGCATGCACGCACACACACACACACACACACACACACACACACACACACACACATACACAGAGACACAGACAGACAGACAGAGAAAGAGAGAGGGAGAGAGAGACGGAAAACTGAAGTGATAAGACAGAACGAACAATGTAAACAAATATATTCCAAAATTTCGAGCATCTGCTCTTTTTTCAAGGACTGCATGCACTCACACACACACACACACACACACACACACACACACACACACACAACACACACACACACACACACACACAACATACACACACACACAACACAACACAACACACGCACGTACACCACACCTCTCTCACACACACTGGCAATGCCCCCGCCCCTCCCCCCCCCCCACCCCAACAACCCATCACCCCACCAAACTGATCTATCCATCCATCCAACACGTGATTACCGACCTCCAGCAGCCGCCTGTCCGGACAGTAGTCCTAGAAGCAGCGAGCAGGACAGCAACACGCCGGCCGCCAGTAGGATCCTCTCCGTAGCCGCCCTGCACCGCCCCCCCAGCGACTCCCATACGCCAGCCATCATCCTCGTCCTCACCACCACGGCCTCGCTGCCCCTCAAAGCCGCTTGGCCTACTCCATGCCACGCCCGCCGGCTGTGACCACCACCACACCACTCGGCCGACCGGCTGGAGTGAGCTCGGGGAGGTGAGGGTGGTTGGGGGTGGTCAGGGTGGTGGGGTATGGCCGGTGAAGCGTGTGATGTACCGTGAAGGAGGAGGAGGAAGACAGCGTGCAGGCCCACCGATGCCGCAACGTCTTCAAGGCTTGGGACGCCAGATCTGGGCTGTCTGTTCACCACCTGTGGACGTTGATCATACATGCTGACTGACGACAAACATGTCGGTGACACATGTCAGTGAATCTGTTGGGGGTTGTTGTTGTTGTGTTTTGGGACCAAATGGAATTTGTATGCGTTTACAGCTGATAAACAAGTTGTTGCTAGATAAAACAATGTTGCGTTATTGGTTAAAAAAAGAAGTGTGTTGTGTTGTTGGTGACCAGTTGAGTGTTTGTACTGTTGCTAAAACAGTGTTGTGCTGTTATTTGAAAAAAAAAGTGTGTTGTTTGTTGGTAATAACAAGTTTGGTTTAAACAGATTTTATTTGTTCGAAAACAATTTTGCAGCAATATTCATCAAATCATGGAGTACAACAAGCATAGGCTTATAAACCGTACTCTTTCAAAGAAAATGTACATTGGAGTGGCTGCGTCAGGAAATTATCAAAATGGAATTGGAAAGGAGGAAAATCAACAGACACAAACAAAAACAAAACAACAACAAAGACAAGCGAACAAACCAAAAGTCGTTTAACACACAAGAGTACACTCCAACTACAACACAATAATAAAATAACCCACTCCACGCCCGAACCACGCCATGCCATTTCAATCAAAAGTGTTCAATACCAGGTAGAAGACCGGGAAGGTAAATGTGGTAAGCCGAATAAGTTTAGTTAAGTGCAAACCTATTACATAGCTTAATAAAATTTCCAACCATAGTAAGTATCTCTGTATTTGCGTTCACATCCAAGTCAAGGTTACCAGTCAATAATGTTGAGATACCGCGTTTTGCTGTGTCGTGTAGAGTTTCTATTGTCAGAGCACGGACCTGTTGATGGAGTGGACAATTAATCAAGAAGTGGGCTGCATCTTCAACTGCCGTGCCACAGTCACATGAAGGGTTGTTTCTAAGATGTCGTTTGAAAAGATCGTGGTTTAAGTCACTCATTTCCAATCTCAACTTACATAAAATTATTTCTGACGTCCTATCAGATAAGTAGTAACATCTAGGCACGATACTATCGGTACTGCTGAGGAAACGCTTGAGAAAACTAAGAGAATTAGATACTTTAATATTGTCAGGGAGGTCATTCCAAAGAGCAGTAGTTTGTTGTTTGTTGTTGCTGTTGTTGATACAACAATGTTTTGATGTTGATAAAACAGTGTGCTGTGTTAATACAACAAACTGTTGTGCTGTTGATTAAGCAGATTACGATGTTCTTGACAGACAAAACAGATTGTGTCATTAACAAAACAAGTTGTACTGTTGACAGGCTGTTGGACTGCTGATAAAACAATACTGTTTTACTAATAAAACAGTATTCTGTTGTTACTAAAACAGATACTTTCAGTTTTACTGTTGATAACCAATCCTACATTCAGCGCTGTTGGTGTTGATAGCTAGTTATCCTACATCCCTACCTCTGTGGGGGTGTTGGTAA
>CM065727.1:9706396-9713896 GCA_033310375.1 Conus canariensis
CAAGGCTGTAAAACGGCCTCTAAGCAGTGTGGTCAATCTGATTCGGTCTGGTGACAAACTTCACCCTCTGTTGGTCACACGACAGTTGTTTACTGGGGAGGAGGGACTGTGGTATCTGTCCACTACCAACCGTCTCCACCGCCATTCCAAGAGGAGTTCACTCGCTACTACACAATGTCCACATCCACTGCCATTCCAAGAGAAGTTCACTCGCTACTACACAATGTCCACATCGACAACAACAATCCTTGCCCCCACCCCTGCACTCTTCCCCCTGCTTTCTTCCCTCATCCTCCTCTTTGCCTCTCAATCAATTATCGAACTGGGGTTAATCAAGGAAGGGGGATCCCCTCCTTGTGTCCCTTTAGTCCATTACTATAAAATAACCACAACATTAACTGCTTACCAAACTAACTGCTTAGTTCGTCCCTATTATCCTTCACACACACACACACACACACACACACACACACACACACACACACTCACACACATACACACACACACACACAAATCAAGTCAGTTAAGTACCACCAGTCACTCGCCACTTCTTCAAGTCTTGTTCAAAAGTCATGTCACGTCATAATAAACTAATGTTGTCTAGTAGTCATTCATGTAATGGCATCACACTAAATAATGTTGTTCAGAACCCAGTCTTTGTCGTAGTGTCACATTAAACAAATGCTGTTCAGAACCCAGTCTTTGTCGTAGTGTCACATAATTATCTAATGTTGTTTCAGAACCTAGTCTTTGTCATAGTGTCACATAATTATCTGATGTTGTTCAGAACCCAGTCTTTGTCATAGTCACATTAAACTAATGTTGTTCAGAACCCAGTCTTTGTCATAGTGTCACATTAAACTAATGCTGTTCAGAACCCAGTCTTTGTCCTGGATTCAAACAAACTTAATGCTGTCCAGCAGCCATGCTATCATTCGTTAGTGACATGAAGTTTACTTAACCAGAGCTGTTTGACAGCGCATTACTTTCTCGCATCAACTTGTGCTCTCCTGACTGGACTGCACCGACAGATAACACACCGCTCAAGTGGCTGTAGATATGTAGTAGTAGTAGTAATAAGGACCGGCTTCTTTTTTTTTTTAGCCTTAGGCCTTACGGCCTGTTTGCGTCCCCTCATTATTTTTCAATTTAATTTCGGTCTGGTTGCATGCCTATCTTATAAATAACATTATATTCAGTCCACACTAAAGAAAAGATCTTTCAATTTTGGGTCTTCATCCAGGAGTTTTTTAAAGCTGTTGATGTCAGGTGCATATTTGGTGTTAGTAGGCAGTGCATTCCAATAATTAGCAATTCTGAAGGTAAAACAAGACTTTCTTTTGTTAGTATGGCAATGTCTGATAAAAATCTTGCCTTCATTATTTCTCGTGCAATCCACTTCTGAGAATTTGAAAAGCGCATGCACATTAACATCGTCATAATTATGGAATATTTTTAAAAATTGAATCAGGTCCCCTCTGATCCTCCTTCCTTTCAGTGAGTGTAATTGGAGATAATGTAATCTTTCTTTATAGTTTAAATTACTACATTCTTTCAGGATTTTAGTAGCTCGCATTTGTACATTTTCTATCATTTTTGACTGTCTCTTGAGATGGGGACTCCAAATTACATTAGCGTATTCGAGATGGGGGCCTAACAAATGCTTTAGATATGGAAAAGTCAATGAACCAGAACCTAATTCAACACTTTATCTTTCACTTTAACCGCCTGATCTGTCCTATCAGTGCATAGCATACAGAAGGGTAGTGGTGGGGCTGAACTGAAGAGTAGGGGGGGGGGGGGGGGGGGGTCGCAAATAAAAAGTGGCAAATTACATTTTACTCCAGGAATGCTTTAAAATCTCGATCATCTGAGCTGAGAAGTTACAACATTTTCGAACGCAACACCAACTGTAAGCAAAAGCTGAAGTAGTCCACGCACCTGTGTGTGTGTGTGTGTGTGTGTGTGTGTGTGTGTGTGTATGTGGCATGACTAATGCTGTAACGTAAACACTGGTAACAAAGCTTGGGAAGGGAAAGTTTTGCGGTCAGCAGCAATGCTGTAATCCGTCGTGACATCAACCAGCGCTGTTTACCAGCCCGTTACTTTCTCATTGCAACCAGCGCCCTCCTGATCTGACTGCATCGACAGATAACACGTAGCTCAAGTGGCTGTAGATATCGAAAAATCAATGAACCAGAACCTAACTCAGCACTTTATATCTTTCATTGAAAACGCCTGTTCTGTCCTATCGGCGCATTACTACAGAAGGGTGGAGGTGGGACTAAAAGGGCGGGGAGGCGTGGATCGTTAATAAGCGGCAAATTACATTTCACTACAAGAACGCGTTAAAATCTCAATTATCAGAGCAGAGAAGTCATATTTTCGAATGCGACACCAACTGTACGCAATAGCCCAAGTTCACGCACGCAAGCTTACCTGTGTGTGTGAGCATGACCGCGACTGCAACGTAAATACAGGTAACGAAGCAGGAAGAAATGCAAGATGTGCGGTCAGCACCGTGTGTGTGTGTGTGTGTGTGTTTTCATGCGTTCTCAACACTGTTCCGCTAACGGATCTTGCCGTGTTCCGCCCTCACTCAACCAGCCACTAACCTGACATCACTGACCTCCCCAATCCTTCAGCCTCAAGTTCAGTAATCCCAAACCGCCACCACACAGATACCGTTGTCAGCTCCACACACTGTCGCACAAAACTTCTAGCTTCAGAACGACTTTGGTCTTGTTCTCATTCCACCTGCGTTCGCTTCTTCGGCTCAACCCGAAGTTCGGCGAGACCAAAGTGGAAGTAGTGAGTGACACACGACCGACACTATTTATAAAGGTGGCGCGCGCGCGCACGAGGCAAGCCCACTTCGTACATACAGTCAGTCCAAATGCTACATCACACGCTTGTATACGGGATTTTGGCCTTTTCACGGTGTGAGCTGAGCTACACACACAGGAGCGGTATTGTGTGTTTTGACACGAGTACACGATGCAATTCAGCACTCTTGCGCTCGGCTCGTCTCGTCTCTGCTAACACTCACTACTCCCGAGTCTCCTCGTCTGAGAGTTCAGATGATTTTGTTTTTTCCTTCACTCACGCGCTGTGCTTTCCCCTGAACCAAGGAAACCTCCAGGCGAGGTCCGAGTCGCACTGTTCCCCGACAGACCGCGCGCTGTGTCCTCACCTCCTGAACTGCACGGGTTACCGTTTGGAGGCGAGGAGTTCTGTTTCATAGGCGCTTGAAAAAAGGACCCACCAAAAAAAAACACCCGACATCATAATTTACGGGGAGTCGTCTGTTTAGCATTTCTGTTTTATAGGCGCTTAAAGAGGCGCTCAAAACAACGAGTGATGTACGTCTTCTGTCAGGATTTTGTACCACAGGCGCTTGAAAAGGCGCCCGAAACACTGACCTGTGTATTTATGGGGAGTCTTCTGTCTCAAGCATTTGAAAAATATGAGTACGCATGAGGAGAAATGTAAACTTTTTTCACTCACCTCCATTTTTTTCTTTTTCTTTTTCAGTGACTTGTGAGGTGACTTGAACGCGGTGTCACCCCTGATACGGCCCTTTGCGGTCGGCTGGGCGATGTTGTGTACAAATGCCCGGACGTTGCATGTACTCAATTGTTCTGCTCTTGACTGCGCTAGCATTTCGGATCTGTTCATGTTCGATTTGATATCCTTGTTCAACCAAACATTTTTTTTCCCTTTAAATCACACTCGGACAAGTAATTTGTCAATGACAATTCCATCAAAGAGATGGGATACTAGAACTAAAAGAAATCGCTTGAAACTTACTGGATGCCTTTTTCTTGTGGTAATGTGCACGGACATTGATGATGTGTCCCCCGTGGGGATACCGGGGGTCTTTTGTACAAATAGTTCCCCCACCTTCTGGACATTCTGTGCTAGTAACGTCCCCTTTTACTTTCGCTCTCAGTAACTCTGTCTCCTCCTTTGCTGTACTGTTGTCTACTGTCCTTTCTGTCTACCATATCTTTTATCTATCTTTTTCCACAACCTCTTCCCACAAATTTCTGCTCTCAACGAAGTCGGAGTGAACTGACTATATTCTCGAGTATAGTGTGAGGATCCCAACAGGGTAAAACGAGTTCACACGCTACCAGATACTGGAACACTGAAGAAGAAGATGATGGTGTGTGTGTGTGTGTGTGTGTGTGTGTGTGTGTGTGTGTAATGGTGTTAACTCTGCCTCTTCACAACGCTCTCTGTGGGCACACACACACACACACACACACACACATATATATATATATTCAATTATAAACGAAGCTTGCTCTTATGTCTTAGATTGAAGAAATAGGGGGAAGATAAGCATTCATATCTGCAGTGGTAGATCATTCTGCCTAACTAACAGTATATGCTTAGGTGGGTGGTATATATATGAATGGATGTAGGTGAAACTGACGAGTCATCAATTAATGAGTTGAACAGACACAAATGATCAGTAGGCGCCTATTTTTCGTAACTACTTACTTAAAAAGCTGAACAAAATGAAGTCGAAGTCTTACCTTGCTTACTAATTCTGAATGGGAAAGATATTTTGTTTCCCTCTGTTCTTGCAATGTTTCTGACTGTTATCCTTCTGTTCTCGCTATGTTTCTGACTGCTTTCCCTCTGTTCTCGCTATGTTTCTGACTGCTTTCCCTCTGTTCTCGCAACGTTTCTGAATGCTTTCCATCTGTTCTCGCTACGTTTCTGAATGCTTTCCATCTGTTCTCGCTACTTTTCTGACTGCATTTCTCTTTCGGCAGACGACTCATTTATCTGTTTCTGTGGCAGATGTTGACAACTGATTGACCTGATTTTGTCATGAAATGCACGAGAGTGGACAAACCGGAGGAAGGTGAGTGACTACGTCGAATGAAATCGACAACCGTTCAGTCACGTTTGATAGCTGTCTCTCTACTTGACACTGATCCTGATGCTGCAAGTGGAAAAACCAGCAAATCAGTTTCGGTGCGGTGGTGTGTTACGCATGGCAACGGCGTTCAGTTCGTCTGCAATTAGGGTCGTTCGTTCGTACTGCGCAGTATTAGAACCTTTGTCCGACTATTGACAGATCAAGTGCCCGTTTTTTTTCTGCGCGCCGGCTTTTGTTTTTGTACACTTATCGCGCGTGCCGCACTTTTATCAAAGAGTGAGTCAAACACGCAGTACAAGTATGTCAAAGGGTGAGTAATCTCGCGCGTGCAGTGATGCAGAAAGGAGCGAACCGAATTGCAGTGCGTTAATTATGCACAGAATGTATTCTTGGACCTGTCGTTGGGACTGCACGTACACGCTGTTGCCAGTTGGTCTAAAAAAATAAAATAAAATGAAATAAAATACAATAAAAGGTATAGCTAGAAGACAAAATAATTCAACAGGATCAATCTGTAAAACAAGGTATACTTTCAAAATGAGGTGACTGCAGGCTAGAAACTGAAACAAACTTTAAAAAGAAAAAAAAATCACTGTACCGCCGAACGAAAAGAGACGAACAAATTACAAGACAAAAACACAACGCGTTTCGACCTCTTTGGTCTTCTTCAGCCAAGACAAACAACTTTCAAGACAATGAAACGAAGAACGAACAATCATTTATCTCCTTAAACTGGGGTGCCAACAATCACTTTATCTGCTAGGCGAATCGGTTTGGTAGACAGTATTCGTTTTGGAGTTATGGGCGTGTATTTATTTCATCATGGGAGCAAGAGTTACCCTACTTGTTTACCGTTTACTGTTTACCGTTCCCTGCCTCATTTCACATTTCCTTTTCAAACATACGTGTGTAATTTTTTTTTTTTTTTTGTTTGTTCAATGGGAGGAAGGTTGGGGGGGGGGGGGGGGTTCTCTCTCTCTTTCTCTATTGCTCACTTCGATCACACGTGTAAGAAATGTCTTAAAAAGAAAAGAGGACAGAGTCTTTTTTGTTGTTGTTTCATGAACAGCGGTTGATAATAATTATGACATCGCAAAGATCAAAATTATCTTTTACTCCTGAAAGGAATCCACAGAGAAACATGACAGGCACTTTCTGTCATGTAGTACCAAGAGAAAGCAGCAACAAGAGTTGGGGAAACTTTTGCCCACTCGCGCCCTACCTGCAGTGCATGTTTGGTGTTAGTTATAACTTGTTCCTTTCTCATTTCTCTTGCTTTTTTTTCTGTTCATATCTGAGCTGCAAGAATCGCTTGTTAGTTTTGAGACACGAGGAACTGGTGTGCCAGTTGGGATCACATTGGCATCAGTGACGATGTGATTGAACTGTAGAAACAAATAAATGGGCGGGGGGGGGGGGGGGGGTGAGAGAAAAGGAAAACTGAACTATATGAACAATAAAAGGGATGGGAACAAATTAAAGGGGGGGGGGGGGAAGAGAGAGAGAGAGAGAGAGAGAGAGAGAGAGAGAGAGAGAGAGAGAGAGACAAGACAAGACAAGACAAAATTCTTTATTTACGAGGATAATAGATAAGCACTGATGTGCTTTTTTTACATCCAGTCCTCGCCCTGAGTAGGGTCAACAATATAAAATAAAAGGTAACAAAGGAAGCATGCAAAAGTGACTAGAACTACAATACAACACGGGATTAAAATTTAAAAAAAAAAGAGAGAGAGAGAGAGAGAGAGAGAGAGAGAGAGACGCAGGAGCGAAGGGAGTGCAGGGTAAGTCTGCAGAGAGAGAGAGAGAGAGGGTGGGGGAGAAAGAGGCGAGAGTGGGTGCGATAAGAGGGCATGTTTAGAACAATCTGACAATCACAAAATTCCAAAGACAAGACAATCGATTTTGAAGCACCGGGGGAGGGGGGGGGGGGCGATAGAAATAAAGCACAAATGGAGGTGGGAAATGCATAATGATAGCCCAGTCGCTACGGGTAGGAGGGGATGTCATATGGATAATAAATCAAGTCATTCCAGCAGAACCGTGAGAGAGAGAGAGAGAGAGAGAGAGAGAGAGAGAGAGAGAGAGAGAGAGAGAGAGAGAGAGAGTCACATAAGAATACAAGCATATCGACAGAATGACAAGAGGGCAGGAGGTAATAGGAAATCACCACACACACACACACACACACACACACACACACACACACACACACACACATACATGTACTCATATAAGACATACTTACTAAACAAAATAACATACATGTGCATTTCAAGTACAAAACACTTTCTAAATAGTCAGGTATATATATAAGGCAAAGAGGGTGGTGGTGATTGGTGGTGGATTTATGGCGGAGTATGTAAGTACTGGCACATAAGATGGTTGAAATAATGGTGTTTGAAGGTTGATATGCATTGGCGTTGTTTGGTTGATTCAGGGAGCGAGTTCCATTGACAGGAACCTGAATATGTTAAACTGGATTTGAATAAGTCAATTCTAGGAACAGGGACATGAAGTTTGGGTAGAGTCCTTGAGGAATTAATTGAGAATCTGTGAACTAATGTGGAGGGTGCCTTCCCAGACACAATCTTGTGCATTAT
>CM065727.1:9718896-9736396 GCA_033310375.1 Conus canariensis
GTGCGTCGTGGGAAAATCTGGAATGCGTGCGTCAAAGAGAATCAGCGAGTCACTATACGTCATGAATGACGTCAAACTTGGTGACGATGCACATTTGGAATATCTGGTGGACCTGTCAGCAGCAGCAGCCAAGCTAGCTGAGCCCCTTGATAAAATGTTCTGCTGCATTCGGCATGGAGATACGCGCCGAAAAGACAAAACTTATTACCGACAACACCAACGGCATCAGCGCTAACATCGCTAACAAGGAAGAAAAACTAGAAATCATTCAGAACTTTTAAGTACCTCGGGGCAATTGTTTTAGATGAGGGATCAGAACCTGAAGTGCTGTCCAGAGTTGCGCAAGTACGACAGCAGCGCTAGCCAGACTAAGACCCATCTGGAATGACAGAAACATCACAATCAGTTCCAAGATCAGACTGATGCGCTCCCTGGTCATTGCCATGTTTCTCTATGCCTGTGAGACGTGGACTCTGACAGCTGAACTTGAGAGAAGGATTCAGGCATTAGAGATGAGATGCTTCCGCAAGATTCTTGGCGTCTTATAAAAAGACCACAACACCAACTTGGAGGTTCAGACCAGAGTAACGCACGCCATTGGACCATACGAAGACCTGTTGTCCACAGTGAAAAGAAGGAAAATAAGATGGTATGGTCATGTATCAAGATCAACAGGACTTGCCAAAACCATTCTACAAGGAACAGTGTGAGGAGGCAGAAGGAGAGGAAGACAGAGAAAGAGATGGGAGGACAACATCTGTGCGTGGACTGGCCTCACACTCAGCAACTGCCTAAGAGATGTCTGAGAATCGGGTGGAGTGGAGGAAGCTGGTTGCAAAGTCTTCTGTGGCGCCCCGACGGTCTTCAAGACTCTGGGATAGGTGATAGGTGGTGGACCTGTCGTCAAGAACAGACTGAAGTGTACGACTGAACTACTGAACACCAGCATGAGCTGTTCGTGTGAAGAAAGTGAAGAGCGAGAACGCTCTCACCTCTCACTACGGCTCCTCAGCACTTCTGCAAACAACTGCGGCAGGCTTATCCTCCTGTGCCATGCTGTGGTGGGGCCGAGGGTTTAACAGGTTCAACTTGTGCGCACCGCCTTCCCACGAAGGGGGAGGGGGGAGGGGGAGGGTATCGTTTGGACGTTCGTTCGCCTGTCAGGTGGCCGTGCAGTGTGTGTGTGTGTGTGTGTGTGTGTGTGTGTGTGTGTGTGTGTGTGTGTGTGTGTGTGAGCAAGTATGTGTGTGTATGCATGTGTGTCTGCATGTGTGTGTATGAGTGTGAGTGTGTGTGTTCCGTTCATATACAATGCAGAATTTCTACAGCCTCGTTAGCGTTTAGGTTAAGGTGTCGCACTCCAAAGCTACAGTAACTGAAGCGTCGTGAGATCGGATCACACCCGTGACGTTTTGTTTTCTTTTCTTCTTTTCAGTATAATAATCTTGTGCTTTTGTTTTTCTATGATATTACGTACAAGCACAATCGCCTTCTCTGTCTTACCCCATACTTGTAAATGATGCATTCTATCTGTTGAGATTTCTCGCAGCAATGATATTATTCTAAAACTAACGTCGCGATGCGTGGCTAGTTGGTGAGCCAGCGTGTCTGTTGTCCGTGTCAAATCTGGGACCAACCATTTTGCCAGGAGAAAGTAACTTCAGGAGACTTGCCATATAAGGAACTATACAAAACCGATTATTATGTCGTTCCCTGCAAGGTGGCATAGCAGGGAACACCAAGGGAGGGTTGGCAGGTCTTCTTTGAGGGACACCGACGTGAGAGGTCAGTGTCGGGCGGTGCAGCGAACCTTCCAGACGGCGGGTCTAGCCTGTGTCGCCGGGGGACGACTCCTGGAGATGTGGGGTGATCGGTGATGGAGCGCTGCCTGACTACGATTACCGTGGCCTGGGATACCAGCCGGGCATGGGGGCACCCCTCATGGGTTGGGCTGAAAACTTGCCCTCGAAGTCTGCGTGGACCACAGAATAGAAGGGACTCGTGCAGCGCTCCAGCGACTTCCGTCCTGCTCTCTCTCTGAGGCGGCCTCACGCGGCACAGGACCATCACCACCTGAGCATGAAGAAGGCCGCCTGGTGGCCTTGAAGACAGGCCTTTTGAGAGGGAAAGAGACGAAGTAAACCGACTCCATCGTCGGCCGACCAACACCTGAAGGTGAACCCAAGTTCACAAGGAACCAGAGCTGAAAGAGAGCGACAGACGACGGCCCCCACACGGAGCCAGACCCACTTCTGCCAACGATAACAGCTGCCACAAAGTATGCAGACTTCAGTCTGCCAGTACATCCTGTCCTTAAGGGCCTCCGGCCAACAGGACGTTAGAAATGGAAAGAAGGAAGGGAAAGAAGTAAGGGGGAAAGCTGTAGAAAATTACAACATTTTTACACCTCAACGCAAATCACATCCATCGCTTTGTGATTCTTCGTTCCTTCCCGTTTTGTTTCTTTTATTTTTGTTTCTTTCTTGATTGGATTATTTTTTGTTTCTTTCTTTCCTTCTTTTTCGATTTGTTTTATTTTTTTCTTTCTTTTCTTTGTTCTTCTTGTCTGTATTGTTTTTCCTTTTTTCTGTGTTATTCATCCATCTGACTTCTTGAAGTTCCTACACATACAGCAATTATAGTACTGAAGCGAGTGGATTAATCTATACACACCAATTGGACAGAATTAGGGTTATCATGCAAATATTCCCACACATGTATACACGCGCACGTGCACGCTTCTGTGTGTGTGTGTGTGTGTGTGTGTGTGTGTGTGTGTGTGTGTGTGTGTGTTTGAGAGAGACAGACAGACATAAAGACAGAGAGAGAGAGAGGGAGAGACAGACAGGAGAAAGGTTGGGTGGGGTTACAGCTGACACGAACCAACATGTCTTAAGGCGATCTTCAGAGATGTGGATTAAGGCTGATGACGATCAAAGGCTCGTTCATTAAAGTCCATGACCAGGGCACTGACTGCTATCACCATGGAGCCACCCAGAAGACCTATGAAAGAAGTCACAATGCCCATCATCGTCATCGCTACCGATCCTAATCCCTCACACTGACCTGAAACCCAAAGCCCAGGCTTACGTCAAAAGACCTCTGGCAAGAGGAATGAACTCGCAGACGGATGACAAACTGTTCCACACCCGTCCAAACCTGGAAGATTTTTTACCGTGTTCCAGGGTCGGCCGCGAAGAAGAAACAGTCCTGTGTCGTTTGCACACAGGCCACTCCTTTTACACCCATTCTTATCTTTTAAAAGGTGAAGAAGCTCCGTGGTGCGTTCCATGTCATTCATCACTCACAGTGAAACATGTTCTTTTTGAGTGTTGGGACTTACATGATGTGAGACACAAACATTTTACAGCACACTTCAGGAAAACCTTGTTCAGAGATGTCCCGCCTGACGTGATCTTTGAATTTCAGAAAAAGATCGACATTTTTCATCTGATCTAAGATTCTCCTGAAGAAAGATTTTTAACGAAATTTCCGATGTGTTTTTAGAAGGTGTATTTTAAACGGTTGTGTGAATGAGTTTGTTTTTGTTTTGTTTTTTAATGACTTGTGAGAGACTTCAACGCGGTGACAGCCCTGATATGGTCCTTTGCGGTCGGCTGGGCTTTAAGCAACATTGCATTACCTTACCTTACCTTACCTTATCGATCCTGATGGCCCTGTGAGGGAAGTAACAACAGGTCATAGGCTGACGTGTTGCTCACACCAGCCGGGATTTGCTTTGGATCTAAAGAGATCCCAACGGCGTCTTTGTCCTGGCACAGTATTGTCATGCCAGCACGTGTTTTCCAAAACGGCGAAGCGAGCTCAGAGCGACGCCTGTTCCAGAAACCAACACGGACACGACACTTCGCAACGGAGAGATGCAGGCTGCACACACAAAAAAAATCAACGTGCCAAGGCCATGCTTAAGGAGTCGAGTATTTATAGACTGGCGCAATTAGATTGTTTTGAGAATTTCTATTGTGTCTGAAAGTTGATTCTCCTCATTTTCTTTCATATGGCCATCAAGGAACAAGGCAGGTGGTTCCAAGCAGACAGATCAAAATCAAAGGAATGGGATTATTTCGCGGTAACCCCCTGGCGCAAAGAGAGGGTCACGGGTGAGTGCAAAGGCCTGAAATGTGCGTCAGCTAAGGGGAAGGTCATATATTTGAAGATTAGGATTTCATCGGTGAAAAAAAAAAAACGCCAAAACAAGGGAAATAATTGGTGGGGAGTTGTTCTTTTGATGAATTATCAGCCTAATGCTGGCTCAAATTTATGGCAGGCCTCAAAACGCTTACATGGATTATAGTGTTTCAGTGTAAAATCCTAATTGTGGCGTGTGGCCCGCCGTGAGAAAATGGACCGGAACACCACCGCTCTATTCTCTGGCTGCAGTACAAAGTTAATCGGTGGTTAAAAAAGAAAAAAAAATCTGGCTGCTTGACTTTTAATCCCTCAGTGATCTAAAAGAGCATAATCATACCTAGTATTTCACAGGTTAGGGGGCAATAATTGTACATCAACGGGCCGATGAGATTGAAAAACTCGACCCCTCCTTCATTCTATCCTTTCACGATAAACTTAAAGTCAGTCTGTCTATTTTCATTCATTTTACTTGTTTACGTAAGGAGCGGACGTTGTTGATCAAGTCACTTGCTCATCGTGGCCATTTCGTGAAACATGTTACGGAGAAACTGGACTGCCAGCCATGAAGCTGAAGCACTGAAAACACACACACACACGCGCGCACGCACGCACACGCACGCACGCATGCACGCACACACACACCACACACACACACACACACACACACACACACACACAACAGAGGCACGCACGCACGCATGCACGCACGCACAAACGCACGCATCCACTTCCATATATAAATGCGTGCTCCTGTACGCGGCCTGTCGGTCTTTAACATGGCTGGGATTATGCTGACTGACTTTCTCTGTGTGTGTGTGTGTGTGTGTGTGTGTGTGTGTGTGTGTGTGTGTGTGTGTGTGCGTGAGTGTGGGCGCATGCACGCACGCGTGTATTTGCGCGCGCGCGCACGCGAGAGAGAGAGAGAGAGAGAGAGAGAGAGAGAGAGGAGAGAGCTTTAATACTCAACGATGAAAATTTTAGGCTGATGTCTACCTCTTTTAATCTATCTTTGTCATGCACACAAGGGTATAGGTTTTGATAGAATGCTGACCCTTAGTAACGTGTTGAGAATATTTTTCTTAAATAAAACAAACCTGCCTGCCGTGAAAGTGATGGCAGCTACAGGCACTGAACAGCACTATCTCTACCGACTGTATCACGCAGTTGTACTCAGTGTGACTGATTATGGATTAGGGCTTATAACACTGTCCAAGGGCAATCTTCGTAAATCAGAAAGAATTCAAAATGAAGCAGTGGGAATTGATCTTGGGAACTACGAAGGACACACCCGTTGAAACTATGCAATACCCGCTGTACCTTCTTTCAATGCAGGCAAGACACAAGCCAGAACAGGTGAAGGCATATTTTACAGGACTTGAAATTTCCCCCCAAACCCACTACATGTTGTTGTTGTAGTCAAGGAAACGAAAAGCACTAGCCTACGACGTGGAAAATCAAGGATGGGACAGGCAGATACACAGCTCGTGTGCTAGTTTATAGAGCTCAAAGAGCACTTCAAGCACCTGCACCATTTTGATCGCGAACATGAGAAGATAAGTGGTTTCTCGTTCTTCGTTTTCACTGTCCTAAATGTTATTTGTTTTCGCCTGAAGAAGGCCCAAGAGGTCGAAATGCATGACGTCTTGTCCTGTACTTTGTTTGCCTATGTCCTTGGCGGTAACTAATCCCCTCTCTTTCTAAATTTCCCTTAAGCAAGGCCTTGGCGCATTAATTGTTGGTGTGTAGCCACAGTACCTTCATTCGCTTAAAGAGCCGACTGTACGAAACGTATGTTGCAAAGCAGAGTTTGCCAATGCCGTAAATCGAGAACCGCGTGACATGGTTTAAAAGTCCGGTTGGAATAAAAGCTGGTCTATGTCACGATGAAAAACAAAACAAGGATATATTACGTTGTGCACATGTTGAGGCATTACTGTCTCCCAACTCTTATGTCAACTGCTAAGCGATGCCCGGTAGTGAACTTGTGGAGTGTTTTTATTTTCTTGGGTTCCACCAACGTTTCACAAAGAATCGTTTTAATTTCAACCCCAGGCCCACAAGCTGTGAGGGAGCAGAGTAGAAAGACGACATTGAAAGAAATCATAAAAGAATTCTCCGTCATGTCATTGCCGCCATCAATAGCATCAACTTTCATCAACATCAACAAATAAGAATTAGAATGACAAGTAAATCATCAGTGGTAGGAATAAAAACACAGTTGATTGAGATCTGTACGAAGCGGCATCACCTGTCCATAATCTTTCTGTAATAACATCGACTCTGTCAGTGTCTGAAACATTCAGACTGAAAAAAAAAAAACAAAAAACAAAAAAAAACGAATAAGTACAAGCAAGCGAAGAAACAAATGGACGGAGGGGAAAGTGGGTGGGGGTGGGTGGGTGGATGGGTGGGAACCGATGCATAATAGAGAAGAAGATTGGAAGACTGGATGATCGACAAATGCTTGTCTCTTTGTCAATCAACCAGACGACCCCCAACCTGCAACTCCATGCGGTTTGCTGGGAAATGATGAGGATGAGGACACGAAGAAGAGAAGAAGAAGAAGAAGAATTGATTATTTTAGAAATACTGGAGAAATTAGTGGCCTTCGGTAATTCTACGTGACAAACTCACCAGTGTTATAACGATGCAAAACACACACACACACACACACACACACACACACACACACACACACCAACCCCCACACACACACACACACACACACGCATGTACACGCACATACGCGCGCGCACACACACACACACAGAGACACACACGCACACACACAAAAGCACGCACACGCAGACACACACACACAAAGCACCCGCACGCACGCACGCGCGCGCACGCACAACACCACACACACACACACACACACGCACGCGCGCGCGCGCGCGCGCGCGCACACACACACTACGCATGCGCGTCATTTACCTTAAAATAAAAGCTTTCATTCTATATGAAACGGCAAGATGTGTGTTGTATACGGCTACTTTTGTTTTTGTGCTTGAATTACATCAGAGGCGTTCAAGATAAACTGTGCAAGTCTGGGGTTTCATAACTCGCACGCCTGAACTAAAATTACCTGCAACTGTTGCACGGCAGGCTGCACCCAGTGATTCATGTATCTATTGATTTTTTATTATCATACGACGCGACGGTTCTTTTTTTTTTTTTCCACTTACTTCGTGTCTTTATGTATGTGTTCATTTATTTACTTATTCATGGATCTATTCATTTATCGATTTCTTTATTCATGTTTCCCCTCTCCTATATGTGTACGTACACTAGGCCTATGCAGAATTTGTGGTGAGATGTTCATTGAATGTCACCTCTTCGTATCGCTCACCTGAAAAAAAAACAAAAAAACTGGGCGTCTGTTCCCGTTACCGAATGGTATCTAGCTGTTCTGTCTGTCTGCTGTCTCAGTCCTTCCTTCCCTCGGAGGAAAACATGGGGTGGATGAAAGCAGTCCTGTCATCAACACCATGTTACATCGTGAGGCACACACACACACACACACCACACACACACACAACACACCACACACACGCACGCACACACGCACACACACGCACGCACGCACGCACACCGCGCACGCGCACCACACACACACGACCACACACACACACACACACACACACACACACGCACACACACGCACGCACGCACACACACGCACACACACACACACACACACACACACACACACGCACACGCAATGCATACACACACATATACACACATCACACACACACACAGCACATGCGCTGGCGCACCGCATACACTGGCACACACACACACACACACACACACACACACACACACACACACACACATGTCCACTCACCACACACACACACACACACACACACACACACACACACACACACAATGATAATAATGGCACAACCAAGGTTAGGTAGGTACTCAAAGTCTGACCAGTGCGTTGGGCTAATGCGTAAGACAGACATCCGTGAAGTCGTAGCCACGAGACCTTTTTCTTAAAAACTCTCATCTTAGTCAGCTTTAAATCATGCGCAGAGTGCTCTCAAAACCAAGGATGTGGTGTAGCGTATACATGGACTAGTCCGCACGCAGTAACACCAGATGAAACTGAAACTGACACTGTAAGGTCCATGCCGCGGCGAGGAGTCCTCTTCCCCCCTTAGTCTCCCTACAGGGCCGGGCTTCGGGCCTCCAGCTGTCGCAGCAGCTGCTTCTCCTCCATCTTCTTCCAGCGCTCCGTCAGAGCCTTGAAGGTGTACAGGAACGGGTTCAGCGCGGCGTTGAGGGGCAGGACGAAGATGGCCATGCCCACGTTGACCTCGCCGGGGATCGGGGTGCCGCTGGCCGACAGGATCCCCAGCAAGCCGATGGGGAACCAGCACAGGAAGTCGGACACCACCACCGTCACCAGACGCCGAGCGATGGTCAGGTCCTTGGTCTTCCTGGTGCTCCACTGGGCCATGGAGGTGGTGCGGATGGTCCAGTAGATCATGGCCTGGCCCGTGGCGATCAGCAGGAACAGCACGAAGTTGACCACGATGATGACGGCGAAGGCGTAGTTCCAGCCTTTGAAGGTTCTCCTGGTGATTGGCAGCGGGATGCAGATTCCGGTCTGGCTGTAGAACCGCCAGTCCGTCGTTGCCGGCAGCAGAGGGACGGCAGCCAGAACCAGCCCAAGCACCCAGACGACTAAACAGACAAGCACCGCAGTTCTTCTTTTGAAACGAAAATCACTGAAAGGAGAGCTCAGCACCAAAAAGCGATCCAGAGTGATGAGGCAGATGGTGAATGCCGACGTTTCGCTGGACAACAGGGACAAGAAGCCTGCGATCTGACACGCCGTGCTCAGCTTCCAGTGTTTTTCGAACCAGAAATACTTTCCACGGTACATATGGTCCACCGTTCCTACTAACGCCAGGTAAGTTCCCATTAGCAGATCAGCAAAACTGAGGTTGGTGACGAATATGCTGAAAGCTGTTAAAGATCTACTCTTTAACAGAAACAACCGAGTGACTACACACCCCATGTTACCGGCCAGCGACAGGACAGAAAACAACCACAGGAAGGTGCGGTAAGTGTCGGAACGCAGCAAGTCTTCACAGGAGGAAATTTCGTCCACAGGTGCGAAGCATCTATCTGGATCGAAATCTGCGGGTAAAAGTTCCTTGCAGCACAGCTTGTAGTTGTCAGCCCATATGGTCTGCAGTCTGTGCAGACGTTTGAACACATCACTGGGGTACTCACTGATCTGGCTGCCTCTCATATCAAGATCTACGAGGTGAGGGATGGATCGATAGCCGGTTCCAGACAAAGCTGTCAGAGTACTGTGGGATATGTTCAGCACTGAAACCTTAGGAAAGTTGGACAGGACCGCGGTGTTAAAAACAGTCATCTGATTTCCAGACAAATCAACTGACACCAGATTTCTGTGCCTCCTTCCAGTCAAATCACCGACCACAGAGACAAGAGGGTTGTTGGACAGGTCTAAACTCTGCAGGTTTTCGAAAGTCGTGAAAATGCTCATGTTTAAAGACGACAGACGATTGTGACTCAGATACAGGAATTTCAGGTTGGGGAGGGTTATGTTCGACACTCCACGCACAAAACATCTAGCCAGACTTAACCAAACCAGGTACGCGTGTCCCGTAAAATCCTCCACCCGTAAACCTGAGTCCGCGGCATCCAGATATCGCAGGTGAGGGAAGGCAGCCAGAGAGAAGGGTTGGGGACAGAGGAAAGCCAGGCCCTGACACCGGCAGCCCTGGGGACACACCGCCCCACACAGCCACTCGTCGTCATGCTGCGGACACTGGGGCCAGCCGTCGCACACATGATCAGCATGCACGCAGACGCGGGAGGACCGGCAGCGGTACAGGCCATGGCACTGAAAGTCCTCGCAGTCCGCCTCATCCTCCTGTCCCTCACAGTCCCCGATCCCGTTGCAGCGACAGTACAGGGGGAGGCAGTAGCCCTCCGGACAGCAGAAGTGAGTCTGCGGACATGAGGCACAGCCCCTGAGTGGAATCTGCTTCATGACCCCTTCGCTGTTGAAGGACACCAGAGCGGGAGGAGGGTCGTAGTAGGTCAGTCCGTACAGATTGTAGAACTGGGTACACAGCTCGTCGGACCCGTCCCAACAGTCGCGCACCACGTCACACTGCTTGGTCTTGCTGAGGCACTGGCCGTTAGCGCACAGGAAGCCCAGACAGTGCTCGCTGTGCGCGCAGAACGTCTCGTCCGACCCATCAGCGCAGTCCTGTCGGAAGTCACACACTAAGGTGAAAGGCACGGTTTCCCTGCTGTGGTCACAGTCAAACATAGCGATGGCAGTCCGAGAATCTTCAGCGTCAGGAAAAGCGCACCGTGAAACGTACTGTTCCGCCCCACATTGACTGTTCGGGTCACATGACAAAAAACTGTGCGAGGCGTGGCCAGCTGGGCACTTGATGAGAAACTGCTTCGCTCCCTGAAGAACGTCGTCCTCCACCTTCAGTTCTGGCCAAGAAAAGGAAGAGGAATTCGTTGTCGAATTTCTGGTCGTTTTAATCTCACAAACGAAATCTTTCAGTAAATAGGAATCACAAGGAACGCAGGAGAAGTAGTTCCGAAACAGGTGAGAGGTCCCAGCGTGTTCAGGGTTGTACATGAAACAAACCTGCATGTAAAATGACGAGTACGTTCGTGCCAGGGTACCGTAGCGGTAATTGACAGTGTTGTCCACCCAGATATACGAGTGTTTGTAAATGCTTGGCATAGAGGGTTCAAAACTGCGTAAACCAATATAAACATGATCCAGCATATGCGCAGCCTCAAGTAAGTACAGAAAGGCTTTCCAATCCTCCTGAGTCTTTACAGTGGCTAAATGTCCACCTCGTTCCTCGCACTCCTGTCGAGCCATTGTCCACTTCACCGGCACTTCTTTACGGAGGTGAATGTAACATTTACTGCCAGAGGCGATGTGGCCTTGACCTTGACACTCCAATGTGGTCAACGGGCAGTGAGTTCCTTCATCCCTTCCGCTCGGACACTCTTTGACCAGATTGCAGTCAAAGTGCTCTTTAAACGTGTGGTAGAAAGGCACCGAACAATTGAAAACACCTTCGCTTAATTTGGGTGGTGTTTGTGAGACGCTGTGTAATGAGTAGATCATTTTGAAGCCGTTTTCCAGTGTGTCTCCACGCGGAATGTACAAACGAAGCCGCACAGTGCTGTGGTACAGCTCAGGAACGATCGTCCGTGACGACTTATACTTCCAAATTGTGGAGTTCCGTCCCCTGGCTGGCCATCTCGTCAGCTGGACAAAGCCCTCCCCCCCAGAATACCAGGCCCACTTCAAAGAAAACAAGGGGAAGCTCAGCAACGTCACGTGATCTTTAGGTACTGCTACCACGAACGAAGCATCCTTGGTGCAACTGAGTGCCACCTGCACGTCACAATGGCCGGATGTGACATAGCCTGTCGTGTTTGACGTCATCACAGAGGGGAGCTGAGATGGCGGAACGCTTCTTTTAGACAGCCTCCTTCTGCTAGAATTGGTCAGACCTGACTTGCAGGAGCTTCTGGCATCTCCTAGTTTATCTGGCGAGGCAGCTGAAGTGTTCGCTTCCCTTGGGACTCGAAGTGCCGACACAAATGCAAACTTTCCGCGGATGTGAAACTGGTTATCGCACATTCCTGTGCTAAAAGCAAAACTTAGCCACAAAATGCAGAGGGCGGGCATGTCCCATTTCAATTCCATGTTTCACTCAAACTGTCCAGTGTATTAGGACCAGACGTCGGACGTCGCAAGGTCAGAGTAGCTTCGTTTGGGGGGATGGTCTATCTTACCCAAGAAACAGCCTGAAATAAAAGGCAGACAACGGGTAACGACAGTTCTATTTTCCCCCCATTCTCATTCATTTTCCTGCCTTATTTGTATGCATTTTTGTTACATCACAAGCAGGGGTGAATTAAAAAAAAAAAAAATGGACAAGCACACACATGACGAGGAAGACAAACACCATACTATGGAAACAGGGGTGGTGGAAAATGTCATTTCTTACATCTAAATGACGACAGTCAACTGATACCATGACGGATTGTGTTACATGTATTTCCACTTATTAAAATATGTGCGAATGAATTTTATTTTAGTGTATGCTTTTTCTGACTTATTTCATGGACTTTAAACTATTTTCTAAGCAGACGTATCTCGTAAACATAGCAATTTTACACTTTACACTTAATAACTGCACATTTTGTCTTACAGTATGATAAAACCAAAGATATGATCTGGTTCTAAACGTTTATCTATGCCAAAAGAAAAGCCTGAAACCGTAATGTATGAATACAAGTTCACATCGTTCTCAATAAACGCGCAACACATCGTCTACAAAGAATGAAAATACTCGGTTGAGTACCTTTTGTCCTGCCACGGCCAAAATGCTACACCCGTTAAATCCTGTACATGAAGGATATATTTTATGGACCAATCTTATTTGGATTTTTATTGTCATCACAGTTTTACCAAGCTGTATCCCTCTCCACCCTCCCTACCTTCACCTGACCATTCCTCTCTTTGACCCATCTTCAGATACCTCCCTCTCCACCCTCCCTACCTTCACCTGACCATTCCTCTCTTTGACCTATCTTCAGATACCTCCCTCTCCACCCTCCCTACCTTCACTTGACCATTCCTCTCTCTGACCCATCTTCAGGGAGAAAGTAAATGATCCTGAAAATACAGGGAAGAAGAAAATAACCCTGAAAAAAAAAAACCAAGGAGGAAGCAAATACCCTAAAACTACAGACAGGAAAGCAGAAAACACAGGAAGGAATAAAACAGCTCCGAAAACACAGCTAGAAAACATTAATCCCAAACATGCTGGAAAGAGGAATGTAACTCTGAAACACGGCAACAAAGATATTAATAACCCCTAAAACACAAGACAGAAGAAAATGACATTGGAAAAAAAAAAACAGGAAGAAATCAAATAACCCCGAAACAAAGCAAGAAAAAGATGAAGTAGACCGTCAAACACGGGTAGGAGTAAAACAACTCTGAAAACACAGCAAGGAAGGAGGTAACTATGAAGACACATGACGGGGAGAAAAACTCGGTAACACGGGAAGATCTTATATAATTCTTCTTTTTTTTTTTAACGGAAAAGAAAAATCAATGTAATGAAAAGATTCAAAGAAAGAAAGCAATCTTGAAAACACTAAATGGATGAAAGTTACCGTTCACACACACACACACACACACACACACACACACACACACACACACACACAGAGAGAGAGAGAGAGAGAGAGAGAGAGAGAGAGAGAGAGAGAGGACAAGAGAAGAGAAGAGAAGAGAAGAAATAACCTCAGAATGACAGAACGAAGAAAAAATAGGCATGAAAATGCAGTAGTAAAGTAAATAGCCTGGATATCACAGAAAGGAATAAACAATCACCCGTAAAAACTCACTAGGGAAGTAAACCCGAAACCTACAAAGGGAAAAAATAATCCTGGAAACACAGGTAGGAGTAAAATTACCGTGAACACTCAGAAGGTATGGAAGTAACCTTAAAACAATTCGGAGAAAAATAATATCTTAAAACACATGACGGATGAAACAAAAGCCTAATACATAAAAAGTGGGAAACAGATCGAATGGGGCAGGGAAAAAGAAATAAACCCGAGGACAATGAAAGGAACAAAATATAAAACAGAGAAAGAAATGTACTCTTGTACTCTCAAAGCCCAGAAAGGAATAAAACTGACTATGAAAAAGAAACAGGAAGAATGAATAATAATCCTAAAGACAAACAAAGGGGGGGGGGGGGGGGGGATCCTGAAAGCACAAGCCAGAAGAATGATAACCCTCACAAAAAAAAGGAAAGAAAATACAATAGAAACATAAAAAAGACAACAAACATGGAAAGACAAGAAAGAAGCTAATTACCTAGACAAAACTAAATGGGGAAAAAATCTCTGAAACAATGATGAAAAAAAAAAACAAAAAAAAAAACGAAATCATGGGTTAGAAAGTAATAACCATGACATACATGCGGGAATATAATAGCCGTAAAACGCAGGAAGAAACAGAATGATCTTGAAAACACAAGAAGGGACAAAATAGCTCTGAAAACGCAGGAAGGAAGAAAAGAATCAAAAAAAAAAAAAAAAAAAAAGAAAAAGAAAAACAGGAGCGAAGAAACGACGAAAGCATAAGAGGTAAGAAAATGACACTGAAAATACAGCAAGAAAGAAAATAATTCTCAAAACACAGGACGGAAGAAAATAACCCTGAAAACACAGGACGGAAGAAAATGACCCCGAAAACACGGGAAGGAATCAACAATCTCCAAAAACGTAGAAAATAAAATAAATTGATCCTGAAAACACTGGAATGAGTAAAATAATCCTGAAAATGCATGATGGAAGAAAATAACATTAAAAACAAAAAAAGGTACGGGAGTGGATAGCCCCGAAAACACGATGAAAAATTAATCCTGAAAACACAACGAGAATAAGTTAACTCTGAAAACATTGGAAGGAGTAGAATAACTCTGAAAACATAGGAACGAACAGGAAAGCATAGAGGAAGGGATTAATTGACCTTGTAACGTAAGATGAAATTTCATAACCCTGGACATACGGGAGGGGAAAAAAAGCTAGAAAACGCAGGAAGACGAAAATAACTTTGAAAATACAAGAAGGAAGAAAATGACCATGAAAATACAAGAAGGAAGAAAATGACCATGAAAATACAAGAAGGAAGAAAATGACCATGAAAATACAAGAAGGAAGAAAATGACCATGAAAATACAAGAAGGAAGAAAATGACCATGAAAATACAAGAAGGAAGAAAATGACCATGAAAATACAAAAGGGACACACACATAAACAAAAACACACACAAAAAAAAAAATGGGGGGGGGGGGGGGGGGGGAGGGGCCATCCTTAAAAATAAGATTGGTGGAAAAGAAGAGAAAATAACAGGAAGAAATCTAAAAAATGAAAACACAAAGGGTAAGAAAATGAATAACCCTAGAAACTGAAGTGGGAAGAAACAAACCCGAAAACGCAAGAAGGAAAAAAAAAGTCCTGATCATAGAGAAAAGAGGAAAAAAAAAAAAAAAAATGAAAATTTAGATTCAAAATGGAGTGACTGACGGCGGATGAAAATGAAAATTCAGATATGAAGGAAATACCTCTGAAAATACAAAAAGAAATAACCTCAAAAACACAGGAGACAAAGCCCTGAAAACGTGTGGAAAGGGGAAGGGAGGGAAAATAAACCTGAAAAACACTAGAAGTAAGGAAATAACCCTGGAAGGGAGGACAGAACCGGAACGGAGGCAGTAACGGTGACAACATTTGAAGAAAGAAATTAACCGCGTAAAGGCAAAAGGGAGAATTTTTACTCTGAAAACACAGCAAGAAAGAAATAATTCTACAAACATAGCAGGGAAGAATATAAGCCTAAAAACATACCGAGGATCAAGTATAAGCATAAAAAGTATAGAAGGGAATATTGGGGGGGGGGGGGGGGGGGGGGGATGAGGCACAGGAGTAAGGAAAAAATAACTGACGAACACAGGAAAAAAAATATGTATCTGAAAACAACCCTGAAAACACAGCAAGGAAACAACTGAAAACAGAAGAAGGTAGAATACATTTTTAAACATAGGAGAATGGGAAATAACTATTAAAACACAAACGGAAGAAAAGCACTCCGGAAAACTCAAGAAGCAAGAAAATAATCCTGAAAACGCAAATAAGGAGAAAATTATACTGAAAATTGTTTTGTGTTGATTTTCACTATTGCTGCTTTCGTCAATGATAATTATTCTCTTTCCTCAGGAAAACAGGAGAAATAATAGGAATAACAGACATAATAGCCGTTTTTCGCCATTATTGCTGCTTTCCTCAAAGATTATAACTGTTTTCCTCAGGAACACAGGGGAAATAATTGGGATCCACAGGAATAACGTTGATAATGGCCGTTTTATTTTATTACTGCTACTTTTCCCAAGGGCAATAACTGTCTTCCTCAGAAACACACGGGAAATAACTGGGATCCATTGGAATAACAGAAATAACGGCTGTTTTTCCTGTTATTGCTGCTTTCCTCAAAGAAAACAAATGTTTTTTTTCTCAAGAACATAAGGGAAATAATCACGATCCACAGGAATAACAGAGATAACGGCCATTCCCCCCACCCCCCCCCCCCCCACCCCCCCAACCCCCACTCCCTATTTTTGCTGTTTTCCTCAAGGATAATGATAACTGTTTTTTCCTCAGGAACACGAGGAAAATAATTAGGATGATCAGGAATAACAGACAGCGGCTGTTTTCCACATTATTGCTGCTTTCTTCAAGGACAGTAACTGTTTACCTTCAGCAACATAGGGGCAATGATTGGGATCCGTAGGAATAGCAGAGATAATGGCTGTTTGGGTTTTTTTTTTCCCCCTATTATCGCTGCTTTCCTCAAGGATAACAATAACTGTTCTCTCTCAGGAACACGGGGTGAACACAGCTGGGAGTGTCGGGGAACAGAGCGGTATTACATATTTCCCTGTCATCACTGTTGAAAGACACTGACTATTTTCCTCGCGTAAACAGGAAAAGACTGTCGTAGTGCCTGGTGACAACAGCGATCTGTGTGTGTGTATGTGTGTGTGGTGTGTGTGTGTGTGTGTGTGTGTGTGTGTGTGTGTGGAGAGAGAGAAGTGTGTGTGAGAGACAGAGAGAGAGAGTGTGTGTGTGTGCGCGCGCGCGCATGTGTGTGTGTGTGTGTGTGTGTGTGTGTGTGTGTGTGTGTGTGTGTGTGTGTGTGTGTGTGAGCGTCTCTGAGAGACAGAGAGAGAGAGAGAAACAGAGAGAGAGAGAGAGAGAGAGAGAGCGAGAGAGAGAGAAACATCTCGCACCACAGCTGAAACTTCAAGCTTCTGCTCTTATTCTCACCGTGCACCATCTCTTTGAAATTCACTGCCCTGGGAATGACGTTACATATAAGCTATTACGGCTGCCCCCCCCCCCCCCCCACACCCACCACACCCACACACACACCCACACCACTACACACCACACACCTTAGAACACCACTGACAATGTTTGAACCACTCATCTCCCTTTGTTCTGCACTGACCTGATCTGAATGCCACTTGTTACTGTCGAATTGGGGGTGGGGGTGGTGTAAGTGCATGTGTGTTGGATTGTTTTGCTTTGCTTTTTTTTCCTTGTGTGTGTATGTGTGTGTGTGCGCGCGCGCGCGTGTGTGTCAGTGTGTGTGTGTGTGTGTGTGTGTGTGTGTGTGTGTGTGTGTGTGTGTGTGTGTGTGTGTGTGAGCGAAAAAGAG
>CM065727.1:9743896-9848896 GCA_033310375.1 Conus canariensis
ATGCCGTGCAGCGAGAGCCAGGCAATGTTCATGCTGTGCAGCAAGAGCCAGGCAATATTCATGCCGTGCAGCGAGAGCCAGGCAATATTCATGCCGTGCAGCGAGAGCCAGGCAATATTCATGCTGTGCAGCAATAGCCAGGCAATGTTCATGCCGTGCAGCAAGAGCCAGGCAATATTCATGCCGTGCAGCAAGAGCCAGGCAATATTCATGCCGTGCAGCAGAGCCAGGCAATATTCATGCCGTGCAGCGAGAGCCAGGCAATATTCATGCCGTGCAGCGAGAGCCAGGCAATATTCATGCCGTGCAGAGAGCCAGGCAATATTCATGCCGTGCAGCGAGAGCCAGGCAATATTCATGCCGTGCAGCAATAGCCAGGCAATATTCATGCCGTGCAGCAATACCCAGGCAATATTCATGCCGTGCAGCAATACCAGGCAATATTCATGCCGTGCAGCGAGAGCCAGGCAATATTCATGCCGTGCAGCGAGAGCCAGGCAATATTCATGCCGTGCAGAGAGCCAGGCAATATTCATGCCGTGCAGCGAGAGCCAGGCAATATTCATGCCGTGCAGCGAGAGCCAGGCAATATTCATGTGCCGTTCGCAGCAATAGCCAGGCAATATTCATGCCGTGCGCAGCAATACCCCCAGGCAATATTCATGCCGTGCAGCGAGAGCCAGGCAATATTCATGCCGTGCAGAGAGCCAGGCAATATTCATGCCGTGCAGCGAGAGCCAGGCAATATTCATGCCGTGCAGCGAGAGCCAGGCAATGTTCATGCTGTGCAGCGAGAGCCAGGCAATATTCATGCCGTGCAGAGAGCCAGGCAATATTCATGCCGTGCAGCGAGAGCCAGGCAATATTCATGCCGTGCCAGCAATAGCCAGGCAATACATTCATGCCGTGCAGCGAGAGCCAGGCAATATTCATGCCGTGCAGCAATACCCAGGCAATATTCATGCCGTGCAGCAATAGCCAGGCAATGTTCATGCCGTGCAGCAATAGCCAGGCAATGTTCATGCCGTGCAGCAAGAGCCAGGCAATGTTCATGCCGTGCAGCGAGAGCCAGGCAATATTTCATGCCGTGCAGCAATAGCCAGGCAATGTTCATGCCGTGCAGAGAGCCAGGCAATATTCATGCCGTGCAGCGAGAGCCAGGCAATATTCATGCCGTGCATGCGAGAGCCAGGCAATATTCATGCCGTGCAGAGAGCCAGGCAATATTCATGCCGTGCGCGAGAGCAGGCAAATTCATGCGTGCAGAGAGCCAGGCAATATTCATGCCGTGCAGCGAGAGCCAGGCAATATTCATGCCGTGCAGCGAGAGCCAGGCAATATTCATGCCGTGCAGCGAGAGCCAGGCAATATTCATGCCGTGCAGCGAGAGCCAGGCAATATTCATGCCGTGCAGCGAAGCCAGGCAATATTCATGCCGTGCAGCGAGAGCCAGGCAATATTCATGCCGTGCAGCGAGAGCCAGGCAATATTCATGCCGTGCAGCGAGAGCCAGGCAATATTCATGCCGTGCAGCGAGAGCCAGGCAATATTCATGCCGTGCAGCGAGAGCCAGGCAATATTCATGCCGTGCAGCAATACCCAGGCAATATTCATGCCGTGCAGCGCCGATTTTTATACTTACTCCAAGGTTGATGGGGGTGGGGGCTGCCTCGTGCATCACTGACACTTGGTGGCCGTGTTGCCGGGGTTTCGTTTGGTGCACTCTGCACTTACGGAAGTGCCCACCACTTTGTACGGTCGGGGTCCCTGTTTTCGTGGTTGATGTGGAGGAAGAGTGTAACTTTAAAGAAGGGGGTCGTCTGTGTTCTCACCAATACTCATAGTGTTGGGTTGGTCTTTTATTGGTGATTAGAGGGAGAACATCACTTGAGACGTTCAAGGTTTGTGACATTAAGACAGTAGCTAACTCGCCGAAAAGGGATATGGGGAGTATGAGTTCATGTGTGTTGAGTAGGTGTATGGTGGGATAAACAACTCCTTTTCTCGCGACAGCTGACCGTCTTTCCATTGGGGGGGGGGGGGGGGGGGGACTGGTGGAGGTGACTGGACTGTCCTTATCCGTGATATTTACGTCCCTTTGGCCGGAGGCCCTTGAAGTCTGCATACTCTGTGGCAGCTGTTGTCACTGGCAATAGTGGGTGAGTTCTGTGTGTGGGGGCCGTCGTCTGTCACTTTCTGAGCTCTGGTACCTTGTCAACTGTAGTTCGCATTTGAGTTTTGGTCGACCGATGATGGACGTCGGTGTACTTCGCCCCCCCCCCCCCCCCCCCCCACCACCACCACCACCAAAGGCGGCCTTCAGGGCCACCAGGAGGCCTTCTTCGTTCTCGGGTGGCGATGGTCCTGTGCAGGACTAAAGTCGCTGGAGCGCTGCACGAGTCTCTTTTATTTGCCGAGAGGGCACTTTTTCAGCCTTGACCCGTAAGCGGTGCCCCCCCCCCCCCCCCCCCAATGCCCCCACCAACAGCGTGGTATTGGCAGGCCACGGGGAAAGAAAGACAGAAAGAAAGAAAAAAAGATGGTATAAAATGGTCTACCTGAATGTGTGCTGCGTGCGCTGTGTGTTACAAGTTGTGTGCGACGTAAGTTATCTTCAATTCCATGGCATCGTCGTTGCTGTCGTCGTTGTCATCGTCGTTTTCAGCATCGTCCTCGTCATCGAGGTCGTTGACTCCAGCTTTCATGCTGCTGACGTGTGTTTTAAAAGGACGTCATTACATGATGACAATAAAGGCATGAATGGTTCCCTCACCCTTTTCCCTTAAACGGAGCTCTCTTCTTAGAATAAGTAAAATCATTTCCCTTCAAGAACGGAGTTAGTGTAACTTCCTCCACGAGTTAGTGTAACTCAGTTCTTGAAGGTTCTGTTTCTCAAATCTGGCACCGTCGTCGTCTCTTGGGACAAGACACTTGCTAGGATAGGTCCCTTCTCCTTCGTAAGCTGACACAGCATCGCCATGGGGTCCCCTTGGGACGCCACCGCTGCTTAGGCGGAGCATCACTCCAGTGGCCATGGTAAGGATACAGCAGTCCAGCTTTTTCATCTTCTTCTTCTTTTTCTTCTCCTCCTCCTTGTTGTTGCTGTTGTTGTTGTTGTTGTTTGTTTGTTTGTTGTTGTTCTTCTTCTCCTCCTCCTCCTTTCTCTTTTTCTTCTTGATAATAATAATAATAACAATATTTATACTAACATTCTTCCTCTCTATAATCATCATCATCATCATCATCATCAACATCATCACAATAATAATCATAATAGCAAAACGTCGTAACTGAATGTTTCTGCTTGTGATTCACTTGTTTGTGTTTGAAATCCGAGTGATTTGCTTGTTTAAAAGAAAAAAAAGGGAGGGGGGAGATGGAGAAGGGGAGAAAAGATTACATTCTCATCTGTGCTTTGTGACTTTTATTGTTGGTTAAATCAACAGGAGGTCCTGCTCGTTGAATGAATGGTTTATTGCATTGTAAATCAGACTGTGTTTGTGTTTCTGTCCTAGGTGTTAGCTTGGAGGCGGGGGAGGGGGGGGGGAGGGGAGGATTGTAGGAGGGACTTAGCGTCCGTGACGGCAACTGTGTAGGCCTACTTCAGGTAGAATAATCAAAGTCACTGATAAAAAGGTGCACATATCTTTATCTCTTCCTCAGCATCCAGACACTCCGCGTTGTTCTGGAGCTGTTCGCATAACTAAGCTGCACTGCTCGAAGGTGGCTTGACTGAAGCCGTCCGTGAGACACACTACAAACTAGATGGCTCTGTAGTGGTCTTGTGGCGTGTTTCTACAGCGTTGTCCCCTACGCTTTCGAGATAATGCCTGGATGTGTGCCAGCTAACCCTGCTTAGTGCTCTAACTCCACTTAGTAAATTATACGAACACTCATGCACACGAACACTCATGCACACGAACACTCATACACACAAACACTCATACACACCCGGTGCAACTTACCCTGCAGGCAATGGAAGGGCGTCTGGGGACTGTAGACCTGTAGACCTCGTTCAGGAAGGTGCCTTGGCTGCAAGCCTCATCCGGAGGATCAGCAGGTGGGGATGTCTGGGAAAGGCGCCTTAGGTGCGAGCCACGTCCAGATAATGAAGGGAATGGCTGGTGTGGGCACTAGCTGCTGGCCATGCTCAGGGCAGTCGACAACAGCGAGTCAGTTTCTTGTCGCTGGTCTGGTCTGGTAGCAGGAACGAAGAAAATCTGGCGTCCGCTCAGAGAAGATGTCGAGGTCGGTTGTCTTGTAGACTTCTGGGGAAGGTTGAAGTGCTCGAGGCGAGCTTTCCGTCTCTCTCAGGGATCAATATTCATCTGACCAGGCCTACAGGTGGGCATGCCCCGTCGTCTGCTGGCGGCGAGTGAGTATTTCTCAAGCGAGGCGCACTTCCGGTTCCGACGTGCGCCGGGAACCGAGAGTGGTTATGCGCACTGTACCTGTGCGTCACTGCATTGCTCTGTCTTTACTCCTTTTCTAGGCTAATTGTTGGAAGGGGGAGGGGTGAACAACCTTCCACCCCCTACCCACACCCGCCCCGGTGCAACGTCTCTGCAAAAATGACAGTAAATTCCAAGATGTTTGCTTCAAAGAGAATGTTGCTTAACCATGCTATATTCTCAGCCATAAAAATGACCTGTTTTGATTAGATACCACCAACACCCACTCACTGTCACCACCACCGGCACCTCAGTTACAATCACGTTTTTTTTTTTTTCTAAGACACACCTATACACACACATTCTCTCTCTCTCTCTCTCTCTCTCTCTCTCTCTCTCTCTCTCTCTCTCTCTCTCTCTCTCTCTCATTCATCATCATCCATTTGGACGGCCCCAATCAACTGGTTGATTACCATGCCGTACTATGGAGGTTGTGCTGAGATGGAAAGCCAGTGTAGGAAGATAAAGACCTACGACAGTGGAGAAACATAAAAACTGGGGGAGTCCAACTCTATGTGGGTTTTATCAGCAGACTACTGTAATTTTCCGCTCTTCATCTGGAAACGAGTTCCAGACTAGCTGATCCTGGTTCGCCCTAATAGTGAAACAGGCCCAAAATAACTTTTTTTTATCACAATTTTACTAGGGAAAGAATGGGATGGGGTGGCAACCTAATCCTACCTACACTAACTAACTATTTCTTGGTTTTTAGTTTTGTGGGACCCTTGACATGAGAGTGTCAAGGGTTCCAGCCTTCATCTCCGTCTCTGGCAGATCGTTCCAGTCCCGGATGGTGTTTGGAAGGAACGCATATTGTCGGTACAGTGTCCTACACAGAATTAGGCTGAGTTGCTGCTTGTGTCCCTTCTCTGTCTGGTAGGAGCAGGTGTCAGCTTGTCTCTACATGAAGGGACAATAGCCTGGCCCTCCAAAATCTTGCGCAGCATGGCCAGTCTTGAGTCTTTTCTGCACTGTTGAAGAGAAGGCCACCCCAGTTTGTCAATCATGGCGGCGACACTTGACGTGCTGTGGTACCGGTTTACGACAAACCGAGCGGCCCTTCGCTGTACTGCTTCAAGTTTCTCAATGTTACGCTGCGCACACAGTGTGTGTGTGTGTGTGTGTGTGTGTGTGTGTGTGTGTGTGTGTGTGTGTGTGTGTGTGTGTGAGAGAGAGAGAGAGAGTGAGAGAGAGAGAGAGTGTGTGTGTCTGTAACTGAGGCTGGTTACTCAAAGACAACATACACAGAAAAAAAAAATGTTTCTCATTCTTTGCTTGGTGTTCCATCACACTTCATTCTTCAAAATGATATTGTTGTGAGATGGCCGTTTGTATCACAGAAGTTAAGAAAATATTGTGAGGAAATATCGCCTGCTTTCTTTTCCTCCCCCCCCCCCCCCCCCCCCCCCCCCCCCCCCCCATTTTCATATGCTTCGTACTTTGTTTTTCCGATGAGGCCACCTACCGCAATATGAATCATCTTGTGTCATACCACAAGATCGACCCCCACACTGACACAGTCTGTGCTACATACAGCGTGCTGTTGACTCATACCAGGTCAGACAACGGTCTCCTGTCCACCACCTAGCACACAGGTCACCGATGAAGGTCTAGCGCGGAAGTAAAGGGAAACGACCCGACCAGTGCAAAAGTCTACGCCGGAAACGGAAGTCTTCTCGTGCCCTGAATGTATTATTGGTTCACAGAGCCAGCAAAAAATCATAAATAGGATGTGAAGATCCTGTCTCGGTGGTCCCTGCGAGTTCCAGTGCTACGGTGTCCACAAATTACCACAGCCATAAAATGTATACTTGACGTTGGGCAACGTGTTGTCGTTCTGGTGGTGTTCGGTGGTATCCCCTGCATAGTCAGTGATCATTTCCGGCGGAGACGACATTGATACCTGAACTGAACTGGATATGTCCTGCTCGCGGTAGACATGGCTGTTTTTATCAGTCCAACGCAGATGACCATGACTTGTTTTCCTCAGTACATCGCAAACTGCCGTTTGTGTGGTTGGTGCTGCCGGTGCTGCTCTTGGCACATGTTATTGCTGTTGCTGCTGCCACCGCTATTGGTATTGCTTTACAATTCAATTCAATTCAATTCAATTCAAATTTAATCCTTTGACCCCTGTTGGGGCATGGAGGATACAAATGTAACAAAGAGAAATACGAAACTCACTCAGAACAATGTGTGAACATAGTTGCGAAATGCTGAATTCTGGTGAACTGTAATGATCTCATTAAACAATCTTCCCATTTTTTAGAAACTTACTAATATTCAAACAAATGCGTCTTCCTTTTTGAAATGAATTACAAAAGTTGAAAACAGACTTTGGTTTTAGATATTTTTAGGGATGAATTTTTCACGAAGTTCATTATATTTTGGACATTCCTACATACATACATTCTTACATACATACTCGTATATATATATATATATATATATATATATTGTGTGTGTGTGTGTGTGTGTGTGTGTGTGTGTGTGTGTGTACACACACACACATAGGCACACACACAGACGTGTGTGTGTGTGTGTGTGTGTGTGTGTGTGTGTGTGTGTGTGTATGTGCCTGTGTGTGTGTGTGTGTGTGTGTGTGTGTGTTGTGTGTGTGTGTGCGCGCGCGCTTGACATTGTTTCTAGCACTGGCATTGCTGCACGTCCATGTCATCAGTAGCTGTCGTGCAGAGTTGAATGACTTTCACTGTCACACTTTGCAGGTGCGTGTTTCGCTCTGTGAATACATGGAACCTTACCATTGTGATTTACTGCTGACGACGCTGCTGCATCTACTACTGTCCTGTCTTGCCACTGGAGCTGTTGTCACCACTGCCTTCAGCTGCTTTTCGATGCCGTTGTTTGGTGTTGTTCCAGCGACTGATGTTAGCCGTTCCTTTGGCAGTTGGCCGCAGTCGATGTCATTATCACCACAGTCTTCAGCGTGTAGTCCCCCCCCCCCCCCTCCCCTCCTCCTCACAGTGCAGACTACGCTCAACATTCCCTGTATTCTTCTTCTCTTTTTTTTTCGTCTCGAATCTCTTGTCATTGCTGTTGTTGTTGAGTATCTTAGTGGCCTGCAGCCGCTACCTCGTCTTCCCCTTCATTTCCCCTGCTAGAGCTCTGAGCTTCACCACATGTAGAGGTTTTTTGCGCATGTGACCTTCAATAATTAGAGGACGTCGTCTTCGGGGATGTCGTTATATTGATGCTGATGATGTGTCCGTACTCGCCGATGTTGCCTTTCAAATCGTACTTCTTGATGCCAATTCTTCTTTCTTTCCTTTTTTTTTTTCCTTTGTTTTTGTTTTGTTTTTGTGAAGTTTGATGATGTTGGTAGGCTACTGTTAATGCTGCCGCTACCGATTTCTCCTTTCGTGAAGAACAGGAGGAATGGTTGAAAAAGGGGAGGGGGGGGGGGGGGGGGCAATTTCGGTTGACTTTGCCGACACAAATACAATAAATCGTGTTTGAAAAGCAAACACCGTAAGCTTCACTCTCGGAATAAATGAGCCATCTGACATCACCAGAATTGGTAAAATGATCGTTAAAGACATTTTATGAGAAATTGAATCAAAGCGATCATGACAGTAAATTGAACCCAGTCATTGGATAAAGCTAAACTCGCTGTGTGCTACTACAAAGGGATTATACAAACCACCTAGCTAGCGCATGATAACTGTAATGCAAGGTAATAACATACAAGGAACGTGACAGCCACATTCTTCAATCGTCAACATTCACTCGGAAGACTTCGTGTAGAGATGCAGACGACATCTATGTACGTTGGGTACCGCCCGTTAACGTAATGCATGCTGGGTAAAACGACCAGTATTTTCTAGCGACCCGGATGTTCAAAATGAAAGTCGTACATCGTTACAGTGATCAAATGAATATATGTATTCGCTTTATACTCAACACACACGCACCAAGAGTGATTAAATACACGTTGAATTTCCTGATATTCAGGACTGGAAGAGACAACATTCACAAGCAGTACTAAATCATGATTGTTTCTGTTTCAGCGTTCAGCAAGTATGGGCTATAGTTTGTTTTTTTTATATTTTCATCATTTTCGCAAAGACCAAGATGAAAGTGTACAAGTATTGCGTGCTGAGCACTCTTCTCTACGGGAAGGAAGCATGGACCTGTACTCTGGACAAGAACGCAGACTGAACGCCTGTCACCTGCGCTGCCTCAGAAGACTCCTGGGCATCACTTGACAGGACCGCATTACCAACAAGGACGTCCTGGCCCAGGCGGGGATGCCTAGCATGTTCGCCATGCTGACACAGAGACGCCTGCGCTGGCTTGGCCACGTCAGCCGCATGGACGACGGTCGCATCCCAAAGGACATGCTGTACGGCGAGCTGGCTACAGGCTCCACGCCCACAGGACGGTCCGCGCTACGCTACAAAGATGTATGCTAGCGCGACCTGAGGGCAGACAGCCTCGACCCAGCAGACCTGGAGACAGCAGCTTCATCAGACCGGATCAGCTGGCGGTCCACCATCAACGCCGGCATCAAGCAAGCAGAGCAGAGCAGAGGAGAGAGGCCTAGTAGGAAAAACGTAGACGCCGCAGACGGCAAAGAACTGCGTCGGCACCAACAGACACTCATGACCGAGACTTCACCTGCAGCAACTGCAACAGAGTCTGCCGCTCAAGGATCGGGCTCTTCAGCCACAGCAGGCGCTGCAACTCTGCAACTGACTGATCCACGGCGTAACGCCATTGTCTCTCAAGACAAACGGATACCAGTCTTTTGGAAGACATTGTTTTGTTTATTTGTTTGTTCGTTTGTATGTTTGTTTGATTGTTCGTTTGTATGTTTGTTTGATAGTTTAAAGTGTAATTGTATTTGTCATCAATATAACAAAACAAAGGACAGGATGCTAGAAAGTAAACTCTTTTCGATCTTATCATTAGGTGTGTTTCGTTTTGTGACAATATCACGGAAAAGGAACAATGCCAACTTCACTGCAAAACAAAAAAGAATAGATTTTTTTTTTAATGAAGATAAACAAATAAGTAAACAAACCTCACATCATGTGAACAACCTGTGAGCCTGGTTCTTTTCCTAGTTGTTTGGATTTAAGATCAGATGAAAAATTCGCCTTGGTAGCCTGGAGGCAGGCAATATACCCCCACCTTTAACACCTGAGACCAGATTCTGGCACTGAAACATGTCTTCTACCTGTACTGATTCGCACCACAAACTGTATGTTCTGTCGCCTTCAACGCGTACGCGGTGTGTGTGTGTGTGTGTGTGTGTGTGTGTGTGTGTGTGTGTGTGTGTGTGTGAGAGAGAGAGAGAGAGAGAGAGAGAGAGAGAAGACGAAGACGAAGACGAAGACGAATGTTTTAATAAGGTGAATAGATAAGCTGAAAGTCATGCCTTCAAAAACAAAACAAAAAAATACGAGAGAGAGAGAGAGAGAGAGAGAGAGAGAGGAGAGAGAGAGAGAGAGAGAGAGAGAGAGAGAGAGAGAGAGAGAGAGAGAGAGAGAGAGAGGTGACATGATAAACACCTCGAAATTGAAAGCAACATTGAGTTCTCTTTAAAAAAAAAACACACACACACACACACAAAAGGTCTGTTGGCTGTACAAGGGTCAGTAACATTGAACCTGGTCTAATTAACTGTACCAGCCGTCTAATAAACCCGTAGACGGGTCATTCATTTTAATCCAAATTATCCATTTTGTCTGGAGGACTCCTGTTCCAGACATGAATTGATCCTTGACGGTACTGTTTCACCAAATGACAGTAAAGTCATTGAGCATCACAGTTGTGGTGGTGGTGGTGGTGGTGGTGGTGGTGGTGGTTGGTGTTGTGTGTGTGTGTGTGTGTGTGTGTGTGTGTGTGTGTGTGTGTGTGTGTGTGTGTGCTATTTTGACTTCTTGTTATAAAAACCCGACAGGTGACATTTTCTTGGGTGTATGTTGTTGTTGTTGTTGTTGTTGTTGTGTCGTTGTCGTTGTTGTTGTTGTTGTTGTTGTCGTCGTCGTCGTCGTCGTCGTACCCTGGCTAAAAGACTCCAGGGATCATCCGAACAGCCGAAGTACTTGAACACTATGATACAAATGCATCAGCTGGGGATGAGAACATTACGTGTCAGGCCGTTTTTGATTACCCCGCCATGTGGCACACTCCGACTTCGAGGGATTTTGGAGACTGATAATGTTATGCTAGGAGCTTTGTCACGACTGAAGACAATCCCCACATAACTATGCAGAGCATAACAACATTTTGATGTAGCCTTGGTGTTCTAGCCTATGTCGATTGGTCTGACACAGCCTTAAGCCAAGGCGATTGGGTGTATTAAATGTAGCATCGGTCCATTTAATCTCCAAGTTCAAACGACCCCCTCCGACTTCTCCCTCTGTGCCAAAGTTTTCTTTCTTTTGTTTTTATTTTACTTTCTTTTGTTTTTCTTTTTCTTTTTTTTTTTTTTTTAAATCTTTTTTTAACTTATTTATTTAAAGAGGAGGAGGATGCAGGAATTTTATTTTGTATTCTTGGTTTTCTTTCCTTGTTGCGGTCAGTTTGCACAAGCCTAGCAGGCCTACTCCTATCACTGTGCTACTGATAGGCTACACTCGTTTGCATGGTTTCTTGTTTTCCACACTGGTGAAAACAACAACAACAACAACAAACAAAAACGAGAGAAACTGGTTAAAGTGAGCTCCCAAATTCTCACCGGAAACAGAGGAAGCTGAGACCCACTCTCGTATTGATACTGTGGGGGTTCTGTCCGAGCGCCCTTTGAAGTTAGCTGATCAGATACTCCAAGAGATTTGGAATTTCGAATTATTGTGAATTTTACTTTTAGTTGTCTGGAAACAGACATTTGGAAATTCAAAAGATAGTGAATGTTGCTTGTAGTTTAGAAACAGACATTTGGAAATTCAAACTATAGTGAAGTTTACTTGTAGTTTGGAAACAGACATCTGGAAATTCAAACTATAGTGAATTTTACTTTTAGTTTGAAAACAGACATTTGGGAATTTAAACAATAGTGAATTCCAGTTTTAGTTTGGAAACAAACAAACACACAAACGAGCAAACAGAAAACACGCTTTGTTGTGCGTGGACAGATTTAAACTGTGGCTGACCGTCCCGCACCTAAAAGGTCGAAACGCGTCGGTTTTTTTGTCTTGTAATTTGTTTGTCCCTGTTAACTGGCGGAGTTACTTTAGATTCCTTTTAAAAGATTGTTTCAATTTCCGCCTGCAGTCGCCTCACTTTGGAACTCAACACAAATGACTGCCTCCGTTATCCAGGACCGAAGAGGGAACAATTCTGTGAATGCAAAGCGGAAAGCTACAGTTGAGACCAAACCGAAACAAGGACACCCCTTTCACAGAAAAGGGGGGCAACCCGAGCGGCAAACCTCTCCTGTATCACCTGTCGTGACAGCTAGTGAAAATGACATGTCACTGCAGACAGACAAAGACGATCGAACTCTAAATACAGAATTCGCCCATCTAAGGCATGCCAGCAAATCCCCCGCCACTCAGACCACAGCGTCCATGACCAGTTTGACAAATGGAGAAGGTCTGGTCGAAGACTCAGATGGCAGAGAATTCCAGCTCCATTTTCAACGTTGCGATAACACAGACTTCAGCCCCCTGCCTGGCAGGAAAGGAACGGTGGTTGGGATGTTTGGCAAGACGGACGACCGCTCCACGTTTGTTCCCTGCACTTTCAGCATTCCCATTTCAGACGGATTTCGGTTCTTGTTCTTGCTATTTCATCAACCTCAAGATCCGTGCTCAGAAACACATTGGTTTCACGTTTCCATTTCTGACACTAAAGAATCAAGAGACTACATACTTACCTGCAGAACTCGTTATTATCAAATATTTTCAGAAAACACAGCTTACATAACATTTTATTACAGGCGTAATAAAGACAAAGTCTATGGCATTTTCAATTCCTCCCTTTTCTATCCAAACTTTAGAATTGACTTCGAATCTTACAATGAAGACATCCGACAGTATCTCGCGATAACGCGCGAGACTTCCAGTTCTGGGTACATCACAGCTTGGGGTTATGATGGGATAAGAAATTACCTTTGTGTTAACAATGCGACTTACCAGTTACATCTGCCAGAGAATCACGGAGTGATGTTAAGCTTTCCACGCTTTGACTTGAATCTCATCTTCACCGACAGACCACATACTGGCTTGTGGGTGTATTCCTTACATGGCCGCCAGTTGATATTCTACGAGGGAAAACATGCCGTCATTCCATCAAACCTTTACTTCACCTCTCTTCTTTTCCACTTTAAGACGCAGAAATTCTGTGAGTATTGTCAAACTGGTTTCAGGGTTATCTTTTCTTTCCATCTCAGGTCTGAAATGCCCACCAAGTTCAAGAACGGTCAGTTTAATTGCTCCACTGTCAACTATCCTTCGTTCAAAAAGCATTTAGAGTGTAACCTTGAACCTGAATGCAGTGGAGAAGAAGATGAAGGGGGACATTGCCCATACAGCAGTCCGGAATGTGGGGGAATGGTCAGTTCTGGCACTAAATGCTTTGTGTATATCAACTGGAGAAAGCCACTGTCTTTCTATGGGGCACGAGCCGAGTGTTTGAAGCGTAGCGGAGATCTGGCAATGATGAAGACACAGTCGCAATGGACAGACCTGATGAAAATATTCCGCCATGGTAAACATTTCCTGCAGTCGTGGATCGGTGTCAAGTCCACAGATTCGAGTTTTCCTCCAATATACAAACGCATGCTGAAATGGGTGGACAACTCCATTGCTCAGAATGTCCATGTCCTGACAGATTTCAAAGTGATCGATGTTCACCGTGATACATTTGATATGTGTGGGGTGTTCAGGCATTCACAGAAACTGGACATTGAATTTGTACAATGCAGAGATGATTCACATGTGTATTTCTTCATCTGTCAACAAACTGTGGACAGAACACAAGAACGAAACGCTGGCTTTCCTGTGATGACGTTTCCCAAATCCTTGGTCAGAAAAACAAACCAGACACTGATCGTGTGCCCCGAAGGACATGCCACTCATGATTTTTTGTCCTGTGATTACAAAAGTCACTGTCAGATCAGTGACAGGTATGTGCCCCAGTGCAGAGTGCCCAGACATTCAGGCTACTTTACCATCAAGACGTTTAAATGTGATGACGACACGATGACACTGCCGTACTCGCTGCTGTGTGACTTCAGACAGGACTGTGATGATGCATCGGATGAAACGTTCTGCATTCATGAGCATCTCTGTGGAGGATTTCGGTGTGAAAACGGGCAGTGCATCGAGAAAGAGAAGAGGTGTAACCGGGAAGAAGACTGCCTGGATCAATCAGACGAACGTTCCTGTGAGAATGAATGGAAACTCTTGCTTGGAGAGGTCCTCTATCCACGGACGTTGAAGCTTCCTCCACCTGTCAGAATAGACTTTGACATCAACAGACGTGTGCTTCAGTACGCTCTAAAAGAAAACGAGCCATGTCCAAAGTCTCATTTCCAGTGCACGGAGCCGTACTGTCTGCCCGTTTACCTGTACTGTAACGGCGTCAGAGACTGCCCTTACGGTGAAGACGAGGTGAATTGTACTCTACATCAGTGTCCAGGTTATTACCGCTGTCGGTCCTCCAGTGTGTGTGTGCATGTTGACCACCTCTGTGATGGTTTGTCCCAGTGTTCCCAACAGGACGACGAATGGCTCTGTGACACTGGCTGTCCGAGAGGTTGTCTGTGTCAAGGACATGCCCTGCACTGTCTCCAGTCCTTCTCCACTCATGACTTTCCACACGTCAGGTACCTCGATGCAACTGGTTCTACCATGAACATGAACGACACAAAAGAACTCAGGTATATCGTCTATCTGAGTCTAGAACGGTGCAACCTTCACCGAGTGTCAACAACGAATCTCCCCAATCTGAGAATTCTGAATCTGAATTACAATCAGCTCACGACCCTGAACATGGATGTGTTCATGGCTCTGAGCAACCTGAACACTCTGCTTCTGTCTGGGAACCCGATGACACGTATTGCTTCAACAAAGACACAGACAATACATGCACATCTCCGCACTCTGGATTTGTCTCGGACCTTTCTGGGCACTTTCAGCAGTGACATGATTTCATGCTTTGCAAATGTCACCCACTTGGACATGTCATCGAGCCAAATTCACACTATCTTGGACACAGGCTTTTCCAAAACTCCCCACCTGAAATTCATCAATCTACGAGGCAATCCTATAAGTTCCTATCCTCAAAATATGTTCAGGCAGCTTGGGTGGCTTCGGTCCATTTTAACGGATGATTTTAGGTTTTGTTGTCGTAAAAGCCTACCGGAATCATTCCCTGTGGATGGAACGTGTATGTCCTATCTGATGCATCTCTCATCTTGTGAGGATTTGATACCATATTCTGAACACCGTATCCTACTTTTTATTGTGATGGTTTTTGCTGTAGTTGGTAATGTCTCGACTCTTGTCTTCAAACTGTGCATCAAGAAAAATGTTCTGTCCTCATCATTGAATTTTCTACTAACTAATGTAAATGTAATGGATCTTCTGATGGGGCTCTACGTCCTGATCATTGTGACAGCAGACTGGGTCTATCGTCAGAACTATTTCTCCATCCAGCATGTGTGGACCACCAGCCTAGCTTGCAAAGCTGCTGGCTTTTTAGCCGTGGTTTCCTACCATGCAAGCTCTTGCACGTTGTTCTTCATCAGCATTCACGGGTTTCTCTCCACATACTCGCACAAAGTGAAAACCAAGGTGACAAAACGCGTGGTTTACAAGGTCACTGCCATCATCTGGGCAGTAGCTATCACTGTAAGTCTGGTTCCCTTGGTGGCAACAGACGTGGAATTCCGTGGTCAAGCTGACAACTGCCTTGCCCTGGTGTCCGCTATGAATGCAACAGGGCCACGGTCAGCCTACGCTATCGTTACTATGGTGCTTCTTCATCTCCTTCTACCCATCTTCACCTGCGTGAGCCAGCTCTTAATTCTATGGGTGAAACATTTTCATGACGACCTGTCTCTGTCCATCACAGAGAGGTCCCACAAAATGGCAGAAGCTACACGTGTGTTTCCCATCATCTCCCTGGACTGTGTGCGGCGCTACACCTTCTGTTTCATAAGACTGATGGCATTGTTCGGTTTGGCCATGCCAGGCAAGCTCCAGGCTTTATACAGTTTCTTCATAGTGCCCACCAACTCTGCCATCAACCCAGTACTGTATGTTGTCAGTGTTCTGATGGAGAGGCGTCGACAGGCGGCAGAACAACGTTTACTGCAAAGACTTGCGCGCAGATTGGGCCAGCCCAAAGGTATGCCAAAATAATGCAGTGAAATCAAGCACTTGCTTCTGCCGATTATTGGTACTTTTGTTTATCTATTTGTTTTGCCTTTTGGGATGGGAAGGAAAGGGGGGGGGGGGGGGGGGAGGGGGGAGATGAACTTCTTCTTCTTCATACACTCAGACAGGAACCCCAGAAGCACTGACGAAGGCTGCTGTATGGCAGAGGCCTTCCAGAGATCCATAGAACTTCCTCATCGACGTGTCAGTATGTCAGGTCTCTGCTCTCAGCTTTTGATGTGTGGGACAGTCCTGCAGGAAGTGTTCCACAATCATTGGGGCTGTACTGCATGGACACCCTCAAGACTCGCCAATGTGGAATTTTATGAACGTGTGATGTTTGAGTCTTGAGTGCCCTGTCCTCAGTCTCACTGCTCACTTGGTCCGGTCTGGGCAGCAGGTAGTATGCATCCTTCTTGTTGAAGTCTGGGTGCTGCTCAAGCAATCTTCTTTTCTGCTTCTCCAGATAATGCTTTTAGCTTCTTCAAAGAAGACTTCCTGCTCCAGTTAGGGTTGCTGCTGTCCTCCTTCCTTTGCCAGTTGGTCAGCTTCCTCATTGCCATAGATATTGCAGTGTGAGGATATCCACTGGACGACAGTGTTCTCAGTAGACTGCTGCAGAATGGCCAGAGATGGAACGGAGTCGAGTTCATTGTTTCGAAGATTTGTAACGAGGAATGAAAAAAAGCTCAAAATATGGTAATTAATATCACGTCGTTGAAAATTTCATACCTCGTGAGGCCATGCATTCTGGTGTTTTCGTGGGACAATTACTCACACTTATTTGAAGTCAGTGCATTAACCAGATCTGTCTTAAATAAAAAGAGAAGCAGATATTTGCACGCCTATCAATAAATCTATGACAAACGTGGAGATAATTCAGTACCCAGGATAATTAGTTGTGTGAGTCAGAATTCAATTTTCCTCTTCAAATACATAAATTTTACTCCTTGATACTGTTCTTGCTTTTTCCTTTCTATTCATATTTGTCCATTTGCCCACTTCAGGCACTGTTTATAGTTTCTCTCTCTCCATGTCTTTTTTTTTTTTTTTTTTAAACAATTTCCATGAAAACGAGAAAATAATAATTAGGGGTCCATACAGGTTAACCAATTCAAAATTCCATATCTAGTGGCTTTTCCATGCTATTTTGTGAAATTTCCATGACACTATGCCTGTAACGGGTTACATGTTTGCTTGGTTTTAGCACACTGACACGGATAACACGATTCAACTGCCTGTGAACACTGGTTTGACCCAACTGAAATTCAGTCTGAAAAAAAAAAATCAATAAACTGCCTGCCATCAAACAACAAACTACTTGATTTATAAACTCCATGCAGATCTTGATATGGGAACAACTTGTTCTGAAGAACCCCTGGCCCGCACGATGCTGTCTCATCATCCACATTGGGATGAAATCTGTTCCGACTCCACACAGACTTTGGTCTTAAAATTTTTTTTTTTTAAACTGACTTGGGGGATGGAGTGAGAGGGGGTGGGTGGGTGGGTGGGTGGCTGATTCTAACAGGACACAAATCTCCACTTCCATATCTTTATCTTCTTCACTCTTCTACATATCAATATTTTTCTTGATTTAGGTCCTCCTCCTCTTCATGTACATAATTGGATGTTTGAGAATTCAATAAGTGATCTTTTTCTTTTTCGGTCTCCACTGCACTACATGTGTTATCAGTGGATTTGATCAACCCCCTTTTCAACAGCCTTTTGGCCACAATAGATCTCTCTGTAAAAAAAGAAAATCTTAAGGAATAGCTTCTGAACAGCATGGCGCCAACACCTGGATATTGGGACTGAAGAGGACAGCATCCACCAACTCGACAGAGCAGCTCAAGTTACCATCTTCAGGCTGCGAACAGGACACTGCCAGCTCCTCTCCCATCTCAAACTCTCTCAAACTGACCAGTGCCCTTGTGGCACAGGCTCCCAAACTCCCACCCACATCTAACAGTCCTGCCCCTCCTTTGAAACCATGAGACGCCAGATGTGGCACAGTCTGGTTGAGGTGCAGGAGAAGCTGTGGGACCAGTGGGGTCGCTGCAGTGGACTACAGACTTCACCTTACTGATCAGATTGAGGATCCAGCATGGCCAGGAAAGTGAAAGAAAAGAAGGAAAGAAAAAAAATCATTGGACTTCTCTCCCACTCCCAAACAATGGGGATCCATCCCTGGAAAAAGAGGCAACAAAGAACACACACAGGGACATGTTGAATTCAATTATTGTTTAATTCTCTATCAAAGCTGTACTCCAGAAGTACATTATAAGCAAACATTAATTTCTATGACGATAAAAACCACCATGAAATGCGAAAGCAGTACAATCAATTATTCAAGTCAATATCCCATCATTAAATGCACATCAAAAAGTGGTGGGTAATTGCTTCGAAGTCACTGAAGTATATAATAATTCATTAGGTAATACTAACAGTCATGCACGTGACAAAATAATGCACCCTGTTAGTATCAAATAGTACATGAATGCATATAGAATTTGTCGGTTATGTACTTGATCATACCTTTGCCTGATCATAACAGCTATTCAAGCTTTCAACTCTCTTCCATATTCATGAAACATTTCTTTGAGTTTTTCCATACATGAGAAGGTTCATGATAAGTGTTGCATTGTACCTTCTGAATTCATTGTCTAAACAGATTCCCCTGTATAATTTTCCTCACCCTAAACTTGTCTCTCTCCATCTCCACACACACACACACACACACACACACACACACACACACACACACACACACATTTCTGTGCTAGTCTGATAGCTTTCTGGGAGTATTTATTCTAAGGCCTGCAAATCAAAAATCCATCAGGACTTTTTCCTGAGAGAGAGAGAGAGAGAGAGAGAGAGAGAGAGAGAGAGAGAGAGAGAGAGAGAGAGTGTACGTGTGTGCGTGTGTTAATGTACATCAGAGCCACCACCATGTGTCTCTGAACTAATTCATGTATAGAAATGCATGGTTGTGACTCTGATATATGCTAGTTAAAATGTAATGTAATTTAGTCTGATGTACATACATACATATACACTCAATTTGTCATTCAATTTGTCACTCAATCTGTCACTCAATTTGTCTGATGGAGAAAGGCAGTGCAATAAAACAAGATCGAAGCCAACCCACCCACATTCTGAAAATGACAAAAGAACAACATGAAATCAAGTGTGATGCATTGTTTGGTTTTGCTTTGCATTGTATGGTGTGCACTGCTTCTGAAGATCAGTGAATGTGAGATCAAATCTGACACGGTGACCATGAATGGTTTACGATCCCATGTCGGCAGTCATCTTCCATTAGTCATGGTTTTGCATCTGAGAAAAAAAAAAATTGAAATAAATTAAACGCAGGTGATAAATGATAGATCACTCTTGAATCCACAAGCAATGAAATACAAAGGGGTTAGCGAAAGCCACAAGATAAACAACAACGACAAAACCCTAACAGTAACATATACTGCAGTCCAGACAGATAAAGGCTAAGACACTGCATAAATCTGGCGGGTGTGAGGTGCAGAGTAGTTGGTAACAGAATCAGGAGGGTGCAGAAGAGACCGTGTATTGTCTGACAGAATCGCAAGACAGAGTGCAGCTAACTAACTGCTGCATTACTATGGAAATTAGGTCAACAGCCGGCTCCAACAACCACAACATGCAAGGTTTTGATATGGTACTGCATGTGAGGCCAAACATTGTGTTTCTGCCTCACAACAAAACTTGAATTTGTATCTTTTTTTTTCCCCTGCTGATAACTGAACAAATCAGAAAATAACAAGCAAACAAACAAGCGTTGGCATGGACAGTTTGAAGCAAGTTTGTCAAGTAGTACATCATTCTACGTCTTCTTTTCCACCTGGCCACCACAACCACACACCACTTGCATCACCTGAAAAAGAGTAGTTCAGTGTGGACATGGAGCAAATGAACAAACTATACGTACATGGCCAGGTTATGCCAATGTGTCCAGATTGTTTTTTTCTATAGCGTGATGCACTGGTCACTGTTTTTTATATAGCACGATGCACTGGCCACTACTACACACTTTCACCAAGAAAGAGGTAGGCTGCAAAACAAAGAGTAAGGCTTTACTGTGATTGTCAGTGATAGCGTCAGAGGTCAGTCCCTGAGAAGTTGGGGGAGTCTGATCACCATCGATGATCCAACCATCATTTACTGAGATTTCTTTTTTCAATCCCAAGCATGACATACTCCCCCCCCCTTGGTTTCAACCAAGGCATGTTTCAAGTGTAAGGTATCCTGCAGATAGAATCTCTTTTTTTAAATGAATGTCCATCACATCATCAATCACGAACGGAGCAAAGATTTATCGTATGTGCCTATTGTAGCTGTGCTTCACATTTACATACAGGAGACAAATGTAGAAGACGACTATAAAGAAATATTTCATTTTCATAGTTCTCTACGAAGATATGCTAGCATCTTTCCTAAATTGATTCAGTCCATTCTTGTCACAGTGGAGTCAAATCCAGAAGCCAAGTTCCATGTTTCAAAGCAGCTGTGTTTCTATTCGCAGTTGTTTTAGACATGGACCAGCAACTGTAGATTCATTTCCATTCAGATAAAAAGGGCAAGTTAAGATGAATCTTTTCAGGTCTCTTTTCCATCAGCAGTTCCGGAAGCGTGTTGTTGTTTTTTTAGTTCCAGGGGCACCTAAATTATCACCGAGTGTGTTTCAATGTAATTGAAACTAGCAGGACGGATGGCTAGGACTTGTATTCCTCGACTTGTACACCTAGACCATCACTAACATGTACATAAGACTAAATTCAAACAAAAATGTTTTCCCCATCAAAATTTAACCATCTTTATTTTCTGTGCAAGAGTATCAGTAAAAAGCAGTATGATTTATTGGTATAACAATATGTTGCATAAGTATGTAAAGAAATAAATAAAAGTGAATAAAAGACTACAAAGTCATTAGAAAAATCAGACCAAAAAGAATTTTTTTTTTTTAAAAAGGCGAAGGCTTTAATTGTAATATGTAACAAGACGCACAGTATATAATGTATGCATAAACTAATCAACAGTAAGCTATCAGCTGTAAATAACAACACTTCTTGCAAAGTGAGTTCACACGACAGGATGCACATTAACAACCAAATGCTGACGTTTCCTTCACATATAACGGAACGACAGATTGCTACAGATCACAATGGTGATCCTCACCACAAAAATGCATTGAAGGAACTTTGGAGCATGTAAGACGGGGGTGGGCTGTCATTCCCAACACACTGGTGTATAGAGAAACAAATGAGCAAGAGCTTCAGCCAAAAATGCCAAACACATACAAATAATCATAACATCTTGCCTTGACTACAGTTACAAACAAAACATTCACTGAGTCACGATACTTTAGACAGACTTTATCTCACGCAAACGCACAAAAGACATCCAATATTTTCACAAAATAACTGCTGACAGCAACTCGCACTGTGTTTTTATTCTATGTAATCCATCTGACCAGAGTAATAGAGCAGCACCCTTTTCCACGGAGCAAACTGTTGCGCTAAGTCATAGGAAGGGAGGAAAGTACGTCCAATGTCATCAGCTTACACTACGACTGGAGCTACTACCTCCAAGGTCTTTGACCAGGAAATAATAGTTAGTTTTCAAGTAAGGTGACGGCAAGCGACAATTGAGACAATTTTTAAAAGAATTATTCATAAATCCATCAAACAACAGGGACAAACAAATGACAAGACAAAACACGACGCGTTTCGACCTCTTAGGTCTTCTTCAGGTGAAGATAAACAACATTCAGGACAATGAAAATGAAGAACGAGCAATCGCTTATCTTCTCGACAAGATAAGTGATTGCTAGTTCTTCCTTTTCGTTTTCATTGTCCTGAATGTTGTTTATCTTGCCTGAAGAAGACCTACAAGGTCAAAACACGCTATGTTTTGTCTTATAATGTGTTTGTCTCTGTTGTTTGGTGGACTTAAGAAAAGATAACTAGTTGCTCGTTCTTCGTTTTCATTGTCTTGTTATTGTTGATCTTGTCTGAAGAAGACGTAAGACCTTCTTCTTCTTCTTCTGCGTACACAGGCTGATACTCCTGCAGACACTCCCTATATGGACAGGCAAGTATTAATCCCATCTACCCTACAAAGGGAGTGGAGTTTTGTGAGCATGACCGTTTTTCATCCCGCCATTAAGGCAGCCATACTCCATCTTCGGGGAAGACCTAAGACGTTGAAACGCATCGTGTTTTGTCTTGTAATTTGTTTGTCCATGTTGTTTGGCGGACTTACTAATAATTCTGTATAGAATTCAGGAAATAATCATTTCACTAAATTCAGACAGCTTCCGTACAATCAATTTCCCATTTCATCCTAGCACGTCAGACGCAAGCATCCTGACGTCACACAGACGTTAGAGCTCAAGAGTTCAAGAGAGATAACTGTGGCAGAGTCAAAGCTGAGGTGACGGAAAGAAGCAGACGATGGAAGCTGATCTAGAAGTAAATAAATCGGAAAGCAAGGAAGCAGACACGAATAAATCAAGGCATGAAAGCTGTTTCCTGATGCTATCACTAAAAATAATATTAACCTGCACAATCTATACCAGGATGATGTTCACTGTTGCAAGCTGTCAGTCTCAACAGAAGACTCTCTTTCCAGACTGATCTTTCTCCCAAATGGTGGTGGGTTTGGTGATGTGATTCTAGAGTTCCTTGGTAAATGGGAAGAGGCTACACACCATTAAAGGACTGGGGGGGGGGGGGAGGGGGGGGGGGCTGATCTCTAAAACTTCTCTTGTTCTTCACTGTTAAAGGACAGATATATATGTGAGTGTGTGTGTGTGTGTGTGTGTGTGTGTGTGTGTGTGTGGTGTGTGTGTGTGTGGGTGTGTGTGAGTGTGTGTGTGTGTGTGTGTGTGTTTGTGTGTGTGTGTGCGTGCGCGTGCGCGCCTGACCTCTAAAACTTTTCCTCCACTGTTAAAGGACAGATATGTGTGTGTGTGTGTGTGTGTGTGTGTGTGTGTGTGTGTGTGTGTGTGTGTGTGTGAATATATGTGTGTCTGTGTGTCTGTGTGTGTGCCTAATCTCTAAAATTTCTGTCATTCTCCACCAAGATGTGGCCATGTTCTTACTATTTTCCAAGAAAAAAAATTTACTTCATTCAAAATATGCTCTGTAGAACTAAAAACAGTTTCAATCACTTCAATGTAAGCTTCTACCTTACAACAATTTCATTAGCAATTTTAAACACATTAGAAAATACATTCGAATCCATTTCAGTAAAACTGAAAAAAAAAAAAATGAAGACACGACATCGAAAATGCTGTTAGAGATTCTTGCTTCTCCAAAGTACAAAACAGATGGAATCCACTACAGACTTAATCATCTAGGAAAACAGATAAATATGTGCCGTCCCCACTTGGCACTGCCATTCCGCTATTTAGAAAAGGACAGAGATAACAAATGAAAACAACATGAACTAGCAGTATTCACAAAAGAGGAATGTGTACGATCAAAGAGTGGCACAGACTGAGGTCAACACTGTGAGATGGCAGCTCACGGAGTGCCGAGGGCAAAGTGGCAGTTCGCTGTTGACGGTCATCAAGGAGGCAGCTTAGCAAGGCGGTGCACACTATACCTTCTTGCTGCTGGTGATGGTCTGCTTGTCTGACGGGTCAACAGTATCTGCAGACCGTATTGTCTCACCATGAGTGTTCAGCTTCCCACATAACCTGCTACTGGACAGTGGGCTAGCTTCTCACTCAGTGGAGTGTGCCTGGGATGGCTGGTGGCTTTGGGCCGACCTTGGTACCTCATCAGGATCAACCTCAAGCGGCCTGCACAACCCTTGCGCTCTTCTGGTGATGATGCATAGGAAGAGACTGAACTGGCCGGTGAGCCACCTGTGGGATGACTCTGAGCCTATGCCCCATGGGTCAGGACCATGACTGTCTGACCATGAAGGCAGGCCGCCCAGTGGTCCTGTGGTTTGTGGGCACAACCCTCCAGCTGATGACAGACTCCTTTACAGGAGATGGGGAAACCTCCCTGCAATTCTACCTGTTACCAATGCACAGCCATCCTTCCAGGAACCCACTTCAACACAGGATTTTGTGTGGGAACCATCACCACCGACAGCTAGCCTGCCAGCGAACGAGATGCAGCTACAGCTATTGGTCAAAGAACCACTCGAACTAACCTGACCTCCACATTGATGTCAGTCTGGGACCGATTCTAAGTCAATGGCTGAGTGCCCAAGTTGTAACTTCATCAGCCCACCATCCGCCATTTGCCAAAGTATAAATTCAGCAAGATGTGGACTTCTTTTCCTCACAACCACACGCAAGCTTCAATTGACAGAACAACTGGCTGGGCCATTAGCTTAACAGTGTACCTATATGCAGTTCTTTCCCACTGACCAAAAAGTGTAGTGTTCTCTTGATCGGTGTTGTTTTGAGACTAGTGAGAGATCATCCTTTCCAAAGACACGATGGCAAAGGAAGGCAATTTTCCATTGCAGAGGCAGCCAGACTTTTGACAGGTGAAGGATCCAACACTGGATATATCTATACGACAAAGGGAACATACTTTGATGGAAAAATCGTCTAATTCTTCCCTGAGCATTTCCTGAGGGAGAGCAGAAACAACCTAAGACAAGCATACAATCTTTCACACCTTTTTTCGGAATTTTATGACAAAATCTAAAATACTGCAGGAATTTACAAGTAACACTCATGGAAAATCTGGTCAACCATTTGAAAAGTAAACATATCATTTCTTAATCATGCACACTATTCTGGATCAGCTTGCTAATTTTTTTTAAAAACATGGCAGAAATGTTATGTCATAACATGATGACATCTATATTTAGTATGTTTCCATAGAGTTATGGGCCTCTGGCCAAATACACGTCTAATCTTACCCACGTAAGGTTTGGTTCGAAGAGTGATACTTGAAACTTCTGCCGATTGCTAGCAAGCCATCAGGGTCAAAGCAGGGGAGATCACAGACAGGAGAAGTGGCAGCAGACCACAGCCAGTGTAGGGCCAAGCTGACCACAGAGGAGAAGTGCCAGCAGACCACAGCCAGTGTAGGGCCAAGCTGACCACGGAGGAGAAGTGTCAGCAGACCACAGCCAGTGTAGGGCCAAGCTGACCACAGAGGAGAAGTGTCAGCAGACCACAGCCAGTGTAGGGCCAAGCTGACCACAGAGGAGAAGTGGCAGCAGACCACAGCCAGTACAGGGCCAAGCTGACCACAGAGGAGCAGTGGCAGCAGACCACAGCCAGTACAGGGCCAAGCTGACCACAGAGGAGAAGTGGCAGCAGACCACAGCCAGTGTAGGGCCAAGCTGACCACAGAGGAGAAGTGCCAGCAGACCACAGCCAGTGTAGGGCCAAGCTGACCACGGAGGAGAAGTGCCAGCAGACCACAGCCAGTGTAGGGCCAAGCTGACCACAGAGGAGAAGTGTCAGCAGACCACAGCCAGTGTAGGGCCAAGCTGACCACAGAGGAGAAGTGGCAGCAGACCACAGCCAGTACAGGGCCAAGCTGACCACGGAGGACTTGGGGAAACTTGGTCCTTTTGATCAGGCCTTCACTGTCCATCACTTTCAGTTGGTCACAGCTCTTGGAGGACAGCCGCACTGAGCACTACGACCGTTTGAGGACCATTGAAGCAACAAAAACAAATGATACTACAGATGTCACAACAGGTATGGCGATGAAAAATAAACTACAGCTGCATATGACCTACATCACACAAATGTGGTGTGGGACGTTTTCTATTCAGGTGAAAACGTTTTGGATTAATCCCAAGAGCTCTAGACACTCTGTGACCTCAACACCCTGACCAAAAACATGACCAGAAATTTTGCATGCAAGGTGCCAGTTTTTCAGGGAAGCGATTATCTGCTTATGACAGAAGAAAACTATGTGGAGATACTAGAGGATCACCTGCATCCAACAGCACAAACCTTGTTCCCTGGCAACTTGATCTTGCACCAAGGCAGTGAAAAAAAAAAGTACTACTGCCCAAGGCATCCGACACTCATTAATCTATCAGAGGGTCAAGGTTCTAGAATAAGCCGGCTTCCATTCTAACCTTAACCCCATCCTTGCCATGTGGGCCTTATTCGTGGATCATCTCATTATTGACACCTTAACCCCATCCTTGCCATGTGGGCCTTATTCGTGGATCATCTCATTATTGACACCTTAACCCCATCCTTGCCATGTGGGCCTTATTCGTGGATCATCTCATTATTGACACCTTAACCCCATCCTTGCCATGTGGGCCTTATTCGTGGATCATCTCATTATTGACACCTTAACCCCATCCTTGCCATGTGGGCCTTATTCGTGGATCATCTCATTATTGACACCTTAACCCCATCCTTGCCATGTGGGCCTTATTCGTGGATCATCTCATTATTGACACCTTAACCCCATCCTTGCCATGTGGGCCTTATTCGTGGATCATCTCATTATTGACACCTTAACCCCATCCTTGCCATGTGGGCCTTATTCGTGGATCATCTCATTATTGACACCTTAACCCCATCCTTGCCATGTGGGCCTTATTCGTGGATCATCTCATTATTGACACCTTAACCCCATCCTTGCCATGTGGGCCTTATTCGTGGATCATCTCATTATTGACACCTTAACCCCATCCTTGCCATGTGGTCCTTATTCGTGGATCATCTCATTATTGACACCTTAACACCATCCTTGGCATGCGGGCCTATTTCGAGGATCATCTCATTATTATACATGTTGGAAAAAGCAAAGGACAACAGTCCATTTTATCAACTTCACTGTACCAAACCATGTATGTGCAAATTATTGCATCGGTTTTCTTTTATTCAGTAATTCACAATTACTGTCACTTTTCAAAAATGTTGCTAAAGCATGATTACACACATAGATTCCTTGGTACATACAAAGTACTGGGCTAAGCCCATTCACATGAAAGTTCAAACACCAATTTTTGGTAGATGTATTTTCAAGTTTGGTCAATCGTGCTCTGTGATCAAAGGAATAAACAAAAACAAGATGTCCCAGTACATTGCGGGTCTGAGCAGACACACTCTCAAAGTAGAAAACCTGGATGCCGTATATCGTGGGTCTGGCCAGACCCGTGCATTTTAAAGACGAAGAATTAACAAAAACAGAACCAGCCCAGTATGTCGTGGGTCTAAGCAGACCCACAACAGGTCCAAGGAGACCCATGATGTACGGCAAAGGTTTACTTCTTCACAAAAAGCTTGGGTCTGTGGAGACCCATGACGTATGGTGCACAAAACTTTGGACAACACACAGAAAAGGTTAAGGTATTGATAATGACAGCCTAAAGAAACCGTCCAATTCTGATCCTGATCAGAACTATTTGATGTGCATGTTCACAGCCACCGTCATCTCTAGGATAACACTGGTTAGTAGCAAACTCCGTCAGGCTGCTGTCAGTACCTCACTGGTGTCCCACAGAGTCGAATCACCAACGCAAACCAGTCATATTCTCACCACCATGGGACAACATCCAAACCTGACAACTCACCCAGGCAGGCAGCAAAGGGGCAGACCATTAAATGTAAGGTAAGGATAAGGTAATGTTGCTTATAGCCCAGCCGACCGCAAAGGGCCATATCAGGGCTGTCAACGCGTTGAAGTCAGCTTACAAGTCATTAACAAAAAGAAACAAAAACAAAAAAGAACAAAAGTTAATTATATAATCCTTTAAAATACACCTTCTAAAAATGCACCAGAAATTTTGTTGAACATTGAATATGGGGGGGAAAAATGTAGTCAAGAAATACAGGGCCAAAAGTATGTCCAGAATAAACCCTAAAAATTTTCTTGCACTGCTCACAGATCCAAGAATGATGCAATGGCAGTCAAAATGTGCCAGCCAGCCGCCCAAGTGGTCAGCTCATCTGTTTGTTAATAACCCCAAGCAATGTCAGTCGCATAAGCACTGACAACACTAAGAATTGTGGTAAACTATCTTTCTCTTTTTCCTCTCTATAACATACGGTAACTTGCTCCCGATGTATCACCAGGTACTGGGCAGCACCATGTGCTCGGCGTGCTATGCACCGACCAGATCTGGTCTCCATGTCCGATAGCAGAACATGTGCCGCCCCTTCGCAGGCAGCCTCTTTCAAAAAATTATCCTGCTTTGTTCTCCAGGGTTATCAAAGGTAACCAGTATCATAACTGTCTCAGGCATTACCTGTGAGCAGTGACACCTACTGGGTCATGGTGGGGTCAGCAGTTTATACTGAACTTAAGGAGGGAGCTAACTGACGTGAACACAGAACACTGGCATCTCACGTGCAGGCTGCTTTGCTGTTTCTGCAAATTCAAAGGTTGTCATGTGTGCATTCTATCCTCTGTGTGTGTGTGTGGGTGTCTTGTGTGTGTGTGTGTTGCATGTGTGCGAGTGTGTGTGTGTGCGCGTTGTGTGTGTGTGTGTGTTGTGTGTATGTGTGTCAGTGCAACTATGGTTTATCTGACGACAAATTGGTTTCAGTCAGTCAATGTGTGTGTGTGTGTGTGTGTGTGTGTGTGTGTGTGTGTGTGTGTGTGTGTGCATGTTTTGTGCATGCGTGCGTGTACGTGTGAGTGTTTCTCTATCTCACTCCTCATCTTCTCTTCTCTATAAGCACGCAAATGCAAATATGCTGCCTTGCTTTTCACATTTTGTAAAAATGTCACGTACTCTTGTTGTAAACATTACTTAGAACTGTAGCTGTACATTGACGGTTTGCAGAGGGGGGCGGGGAGTGTGGTGGTGGTGGTAGTGGTGTTTGTTTGTTTTTTGTTTCTTGGTTATTTTTGCTCAAGTTTTTTTGCTTTGTTTTGTGATCCTTGTAATTTTTCTTTCTTTTCTTTCCTTTTTGTGAGGGGGGGGGGGGGGGGGGAGAGAAGGGGGAGGGGGAGACAGAGAAATAATGCCGCTTATAGCCCAACAGACCACATACAGCCACATCAAGGCTGTCACCCTGTTGAAGTCAATTCTCAGAACGGATTTAACCCCCTCCCCCCCCCACCCCCACAAATAAACATAACCCATTAAAACACATTTTCTAAAAAACACACCAGAATTTCGTTAAAATCTTTCTTCTGTGAAATCTTAGATCAGATGAAAAATGATGACTTCTTTTAGAAATCAAAAAAAAAAAAAAAAAAAAATCACATCAAGCAGGACATCTCTGAACAATATTTTCATGGAGTCTGCTGTTAAGTGCTTATGTCCAGTATCATGTAACCCCCAACACTCTGACAGAACATGTTTCATTGTGAGTGGTACATGACATGGAATGCACCAACAGAGCTTCTTCAAAGATAAGAACCAGTGTAAAAGGGAGTGGCCTGTGTGCAAATGGCACAAGACTTTCTTCTTTACTGCCGCCCTCAGAACATGATAAAAACCCTCTCGGGTTTGAACGTGTTGTTATCCTTCTGCAAGTTCCATTCCTCTTGCTAGGGATCTTTGACATAAACCTGAGCTTCGCTGTTCAGATCAGTGTGGTGGATAGAAAATCTGCTTGTTTCTTTACTTGTGGCTTTCTTCTTAAAGAGAAGGCCAGTTTGGCCGTTGATATGGATGACACGTTACACATAGCATGCACCCTGCGTGAGAAATTGAAAGAATGAAGGAAGTAAGGATATTGAGTGAACGATATTGGACAATATTGACTGGATGACACGGGAAACGACTGAATGAAGTGCCAGCTGGCAGTTCTTCAGTCGGCACTACCCAGGTAGGCAGCCCGTTGGGTAAACAAGTGTGGATTGTAAAGCGCTTAGAGCTTGGTCTCTAGCCGAGAATAGGCGCTATATAAGTATTCATTATCATCATCATATCATTATCAAGTTGATAACAACCTCTTTCCCTTGAATGGACATGACCAGGGATCCAAGCAAAAACTATGTGGCATCCATCATATTTTAGTTAAGTGTACATTTCGAACAATTTCAGCAGTTGCGGACACTTAAGATTATGGTCAGCAATGGCCTCCAAAGCAGAGTGGGTGTCCGACAGAATGAGGAAGTTTTTAAGTTTTGATTTAGAGACCATTTTACAAGCCAGAACCAAGGCCATCAGCCCAGCAGTGTAGATGGAGCTGTCAGTGGGGATATGTTTAGATCTCCGAGAGGGAGCCGTTGTGCAAAATGCAGCAAAGGCAACCCAACCCCCTCTTCAGATTTGGAACCATTGGTAAAACAATTCTTTGAAAGGAAGGAAATTTGGAACAAAGTTCAGCAAAAAATTACTTGTAAGCCAACAAGCTGATGGTGTTCTTCTTTACAATATGAGGCCAGATCAGAGCGGATCTACAGGGTCAGGAAAGATGGTTCATCAGGGAACTTGGACAAATCACACACAGCGCTTAGGTCTATGTCTCCCCTGTTTCAATGAGGAAGAATGCAAATTCTCAAGGGTGAAATGGAACTGGGGTGGTCTTCAAATTTCTTGAAGAACTTCGGGCCAAAGCCACTGTTATTAGCAGGGTTTTGGAGTTCAGAGAAGAGATGCAAACAGAAATTTAAAGAAAGTTTCCGCTGACAGTTGGTGAGGGATGGTTCTCCAGTTTCAGCATACAAACTGTACACAGGGGTGGTGAGCAATGTACCCAGACAGAGTCAAAGCATACAGACTGTACACAGGGGTGGTGTGCAATGCACCCAGACAGAGTCAAAGCCCCTGATGGTGGATGGGATATAGTTTTCAGGCAGAAACGTCTGGCTGTAGAGATGGAAAAGAGTTTTCTTTTCAGCGCCCCAATCTGCATGTGCCATAACTCTCAGAGTGATAAGGGGAGAATGTCCGATTTCACATGCCAACACATTATCTTAACAATAAACTCACTCAGACTTTTTTTTGATGATGTATAATCAAATTACCTACGAAATGAGGCAGGGAACAGTAAATAATAAACAATAAACAAGTAGGGTAACTCTTGCTCCCACAAGAAAACATAACTCCAAAGGAATGCTGCTTACGACACCGAATCCCCTAGCAGACATGACAGCACAGAGCACACACAACAAACAAGGAAACATCCCCCCAAAAAAAGGATGCTCCATGCATGTGTGCTCTGTGCTGTCATGTCTGCTTGGCGATTCGGTGTCATAGGCAGCATTCCTTTGGAGTTATGTTTTCTTGTGGGAGCAAGAGTTGCCCTACTTGTTTATTGTTATGATGTATAATCAATTTCTTTTTCCACCGACAATGGATCTGACAACATCTGGATCAAGATCAACACTTGCAGTCATTTCTGCCTGGCAATGGTGATTATTGTGAATGAAACAAGGAATGACACATTCTTGGATTATTGACTGTGTATTGTGGAATAACTTTATTGTGATGAGATGTTGAAAATGCACATCTCCATGGAAAGCATCCTGTGAAGAGAACCTTTACTTCACCTGGTTTCATCTTTGAACTGTGCAGTTTGTATGCACTGTTTGTGAATTTTGGCGTGCATTTAGTTTGAACACATTCACCCTTACAAACCATGCAAACAGCCCTAATTAAATGCTGAAACCTATTTTCTGTAACAGCTATTGAATTTTTCACTCAGAGGGACTAAGCAGTAAAATATCTGAGACTTCTATCACAGTATAAAAAAATACATATCATAGATTAAAAAAATATAAGAAGTTGTGAAAAGGCCATGGAGGCAATGGGTGTGCTTGAATATCAAGCACAGTGCACATGTGCATGGACAAGGAGGACTTGGTTAGAATACGTAGAGTTAAATGATGGCGCAGGTTGGAGATCACCAGCATGGAGTCTGTCAGCCTTTACTTCTGTTTCTTGTCCCCTGAACAGATCTACAGAGCTGCCAACCTCTGAAGAGACTTGAGAGGAACATTTTTGAAAATTGTGAAGAATTTCTTACAGTTGTGAGGAATGCATACATTATCGTACCCAAAACAAAACAATGACATCCCAGACACTATTTTCTTTCCTTTTGTCGAGTGCTATCGTGGAATCACTGCCTCAACCAACACATTGTTGCACTTTTAACATTTTTGAAGCACACTGTCACTAAACTTCATCTAATGACTTGGCTCATTTTTGCACTTCAGAATCATCAGTGCCTCTGTAGTCTCTTGACCCAAGCACAGACAAAAATCTGTAAGGTTCTTCCCGACAAGGTTGAACACTTTCACTGGCTGAACTGCTGACTGGGATCAGCAGCACTCCCATCATTAAAGCAGAAAGCAACCTCAATCTGCACTTCCGTTCTACTTTCTCCTTGTTCTTTCCTGCCTCAGGGTTCATGGGTCCAGCAGCTCGTTTCGACATGATGGCGGTGGAAGAAGCTGAACCAGATGGAAGTTTCCAAACAGCTCTTTGCTATACGAACAGCAGATGTGCAAACTCTGCGAATAAACAGACTTTTTTTTTCACTAACAGAATTTTTTTTATGTGAAGTGGAATAGCGGAATGATCTGTGTTTGAGCCTGATAAAATCTGCCAAAAGTGGGATGGTTGGCAGCTCTTTTAGCCTGCAGGGTCTTGACTTCTAAACTGCACAGGAATTCACAGTTGGACTTGGACCTGTTTCAGTGTGTCATGTTGATGTAGGTGTCTTTGGAGGTGTTATCTAACTGTCTTCTATTTCCAGCTAACACCACACTTGACAAATCATAACACTCTGAACACATAAAAATACATTCCATCACATCTGACAACTCACTCACTCTATGTCATCTTACATTGAAAGCACTCCCTCATTCACTTCAAACTTAGCAATTTTTGTCACACACACAAAAATGCTAACACCTAAACGAATATACGAACAACCCAGTCAGGTGAAAAACACTGATCAGGACATACACATCCTGGGGCAAGAGAGTGATTTTGTCACAGATGATCCGCCAGAGGCTTTCAACTTGTCAAGATGTTGAAAGAGCTTTATGCTTACCTCTCAGCGGCAAACTGTGCTACACATTTTCCATCATTTGTATTTAAACTGTGATCCAATGTTTCATCTTAGGGGCAGAATTGTCTGTGCCTATGACCACTGGTTTACCAGACCATTGTGCTTCATACCCATCCTCTTTCTTCTCCTTAGACTGAAGCGTCTGAATGGGCTGGAACCTGCGCTTTTCTGAAAATAGTTCCTTGACAGTGATTGATCAACACAGGTTGGCCATATGCATGCTCTTAAATATAAGGCCTAATCTGAAAATAACATAAAATCAAAAATGAAAAAAAAGGGAGATATGATCACATGTACAGACAAGAAATCTCTGATCTCAAAGGTCCTGGTTAATATTGATGACAATGAGAGACTCTTTGAGTGATTCAGCACAGTCATACAAATAAACAGTTAAAAAAAAAACAAATCATGTGCGCCATAAAACAATTTGTACAGCGTAACAAAGTTACGGTCCAACTAATAATGAAAGACACGGATTATTCTCAGGGTTTTTTTTTGTTAGTTACATCTTCATTGAGCACAACCCTCTATGACACAACTCACAAAGCTTTGTCTTACTCCGAGATGTCTCCATAGAGACTGCATGCATCAAAATCATCCATCCACATGTTGTAACAGAAAATGCTGAACAAACACTGCTTTGTACAGGGATTTGCCAAGCATGTGCACATCATCTCTAGAAAACGAACATGGATAATGAACTCAGAGCCTCCAGACCAAATTATTTCTGACAGGAAAACCAACAAACCAAAGGTAAAAAAAAAAAAAAAAAACCCCACCAGAAATGCATGGTTTTAAGGAATTTTCTGTTGATGGCAAACTTTTAACAACACACACATTTAGCCCATATTTTCGGTGCCATTTCTGGACTAGCTGGGCATATGGCGATGTTAGATTAGACTTTTTTTTCCTTCATAAAGTTGAAAACCAACGCTGCCTGTTCACAGAGAAAGAAAAGACAGGATTGTCTGCTTTCCTTCACTTGATTCCACAACATCTTTCTCTTTTTCTGAATTTTTTCTTTTCTTTCTTTATTGGGTTTTTTTTCTTAAATTTTGGTGAAATAAGATCAGAATAGCTCAACAAAAATATTACCTTCAATAAGATTTCCTCCGAGCAGTAAATAGAAGTGAACATGTAACACTCTACCAGTATACACAGTATGAAAAGGTCTACCTGGAAAGTGTGTGAAAGGCTATGGTAAATGCGGGCGTGCTACGTCTAAGGCATCACCTACAAGGCACAGCACTGACATGTCTTGGAAGATGTTAACAGACGACAAGACTGCTCCGATTTCAGTCTCCACACTTGTGGCACTGACGAAGAGCACTCCAAAGCAGATAAGTGGTTTGATTTCACTGTCTAAATAAAAGACAAAAGATACTACACATTCACAAGAAAACAGCTGCAGCTGGACAGTATTTACCAGTTTAACCGATTTTATCACATGATGCATTTATTTCATTAGGAAATCAAAAACATCTTTCTGTTTGACACATCCTTACCCATATGACACATATACTCTTTCACTTTCAAAATGAAGAACACTGCATAATTTACAATCATTCACGAAAGCATCTCTCTCTTTCACTTGTCTCTCCCAACTCAGCTACCCCCCCCCCCCCCCCCTCTCTCTTTCTCTCTCAGCACACACACATCTGTACCCTGGGTCCTTGCTTCCTCAGTCATTCCCAACACAAATCATCACGTCGTAATGTGGACTGCAGCTTTCTCATGTCTTTCAGCACGTTCAAAGAAGGATGAGCAAACTCCTGATATCGCTTGTCCTTGTCGTGGTAGGTGGAGGACCTGGGGCGGGAGTCGGCCCGTTTACAGTGAGCGGAGGAGGAGTGTGAGGGTGGGTGCCTGTGGGTAGCCTGCAGTCGTCCCATGGCCGAGTTGGGGCGGGGGGGAACCTGCTCCGTCTTTTTGCTGCCAGCCTTGCTCTGTCGTTTTGTGTCCTCCAGCTTACAACACACACAGATACATATCATTTGAGTTACATCACCAACATGTGATCAAATAGCTTCCAGTTAATACTATGCAAAAATGACTGGCTAGATCAGGATGGGAAAATCCTTTCAAGGTTTTCTGCTGCTCTCTAGAAGGTAGGACTATGAGGCCACTATTACCTGGAAAAATAATCACCCCAACTGGTCAGTTTGATTCACGTTTGTGCAAGTTTCCATGCAAACATCAATGCTAGTTAGCTAAAAATGCAGCCATGAAATTTGTATTGAAAGGATGTTTTACTTCTTTGACATTCTTTCCCTCTCACAGAGTGGGTAACGGTGAAATCTGTTTATACAAAAACACCATCAGAAAGATGAAACCAAGTGCTAACCAATGTCACTGGTTTGGGTCTCTTGAGCTCTCTGACTGCTCTTGAAGTATAGCAAAATCATTGTTTTAAAAAAGAGACCTATTTTTCTGATTGTTAATGTATAAAAATTCCATGCTATCAGACAAAAAGCCTCAAAATGTAGGTCACATTCTTGTCTACAAAACCATATTCTTTATTTACTGGTTAATAACGCCTTTGCATTTATCACCTCTACACTGTGACTTCTTTCTCACGAATTTCAGAAAGTATTTGTAATAACAGCTGAACAACGTGGAGGGGGGGGGGGGATTGATAACCCAAGTATTGAATTTGAATCAGCATTTATTGAAACATGTGTATGCGTGGTTGTGTGTGCATGCTCATGTTTTTATGTTTGTGTGTGCATGCTTACATAAGATACATATGAGAGCAGCTGTGTAAACAAAACACAAATGAAAGAAACGGAAAACACAAACATAATATTTCTGTACTGCTCGTGTGTATCTGCATCTTTAAACTGTGTGTACTTGTTGTGTGTGTGTGCGTATGGTGTGCTGAGTTTGTGCACAATGCCCACAAGAGTTTGTGTACTATGCACACACACACACACACGTGTGTGTGTGTGTGTGTGTGTGTGTGTGTGTGTGTGTGTGTGTGTGTGTGTGTGCATGCGCGCACGCATGTGTGCATGCATGCGTGTGTGCGTGCATATGTGCTGAAATCACAATGAAAACATGACCAGTCTAACCAGAGACATCAACATGCCATTGGGACTCTCGCTGCTTGCTACCTTCTAGACCGCTCTTTTTTTTTTTCTTCACCTTTGGTGATCTCCCCTGAAATGTGACATTGCATCAGCACCCTGATGTTGACTGGAATTCAATCTACATGGCTCTTTCCATCCTCAGCAGTCTCACCCGCCCCTTCCCCCTTACTGTAGTGAGTCGTCGGTATAAGAGAGTCAAACAAACAGCCGCCGTGGCTTAAGGCTGTGTCAGGCTAATTGACATAGGCTAGAACACCAAGGCTACATCAAAATGTTGTCATGCTCTGCATAGTTATGCGGGGATTGTCTTCAGTCATGACAAGCTCCTAGCATAACATTATCAGTCTCTAAAATGCCTCGAAGTCGGAGTGTGGCTGCCCACGTGGCGGGGTAATCAAAAACGGTCACACACGTAATGTTCTCATCCCTAGCTGATGCATTTGTACCATAGTGTTCAAGTACTTCGGCTTTTCAGATGATCCCTGGAGTCTTTTAGCCAGCCTACGACAACAACAACAATAACAACAACAAACAAACACTGCTGTCTTGGTCTACTCTCTTCTTGCCATCAAACAACTTCATCAGACATTGCAAGAGTGTTCTACTGCTTCTATTTGTTTTATCCGATTCAGAACATAACTGGTACATTTCAAAAGTGTTCTACTGCTTCTATTTGTTTTTATCCCATTCAAAACAACTGGTACATTTCAAGAGTGTTCTTCTGCTTCTGTTTGTTTTGTCCGATTCAGAACATAACTGGTCCTGGTTCAGAATCAATATTTGTGTTGCTGTTGATCAGTTTTGGGTTGTCATTTCTTTTTTTTTCTTTTTTTTCTTAAACAGAAACAAGTTTTACCACGATAAAATTGTTAAAAAAAAAAAAAAAAAAAGCAACAACAAAAAAAAGAAACAAAAACCTGCTGCACTGACCTTTTGCTGATGCTGGCGAACTTTGGAGATTTGTTGTCCTTTGCTTTCCATCTTCTCCAGAACAATGTCTAGCTCTTTTTCAATATCCTCTCGTATCCGTGGGTCTCTTTCCTCCTGAATCTGACCTAAGAGATCTTGATGTTCACTGCAACAGAGCACCAACTGATAACTGGACCTTCTTATTGAAAACACAAACAAACGAATAAAAATCCACCAACTGATAACTGGACCTACTCCTTGAAAAAACAAACAAACACATGCAAAAAATGAAACCAAAGACCAAGAGGAAAAAGGGTGGTTCTAATAGTAAAATAAACTTCATAGAGTATGTTAATGCTCTCTCTTTGGTTTCCAGCATCAATGCCTGGCACGGGGTAAGGTGTGGGTTGGGGTGGAGGGTGGGTGCTAAATGTGTGTATGCTTAGGCGTCTGTCTGTGTTGGTGTGTACCTGTGTGTGATGCCATTTTCTTTATATGCGTTTATCCTTTTTTCACCCCCATAGATAGAGAAGATGGGAAATCTAGCTCCTGTTGTATTCACAATAAGATCCAAGCATCCAAAATCCTACAACAGTCTTTACAACAATGAAAAATCCCAAAGGACAGGTTATTAACATTACATGCACCCTTACCATCTCCACTTTTCACCGGAATTAACAAGAGGGCCATGAGCTCATTTTGAACGTTTTGGTATGCACACACACAAATACCAGGGCTTGCAACATCTACCCATCTTATTGTCTGGGACAACTAGACCTTGTGGCAGACAAGGGGAAATGCTCTCTCCGCTTGTCCATTGCGCGCACATTTGTTGACAGCATCAGTGAAAGAAGGGTGACTGAGCAGTCAGCTCCGAGGCAGTCGATCACATTTCCCTCCTCCCCTTTTCACACTTTCCATCGCCCCCCTTACCCCCGTCACCCCATCACCACCCCACTCCAATTTTTTCTCGGAATGTTGTTGTTGTTGTTGTTGTTGTACCCTTGGTGAAAGACTCCAGGTATCATCCAAACAGCCGAAGTACTTGAACACTATGGTACAAATGCATCAGCTGGGGATGAGAACATTACATATATGACCGTTTTTGATTACCCCGCCATATGGGCAGCCACACTCCGACTTCGGGGGATTTTGGTGATTGATAATGTTATGCTAGGAGCTTATCACAACTGAAGACAATCTCCGCATAACTATGCAGAGCAGAGCATAACAACATTTTGATGTAGCCTTGGTGTTCTAGCCTATGTCAATTAGCCTGACACAGCCTTAAGCCAAGGCGCGTTTCTCGGAATAAACCCCCCAGAGTGGTGTCTCACTGAGACAGGGCATATGTTTTCAAGAAAAGTTTCAGAAGCATGCAGGCATTATGCTTGATCCCTTTCTTTTTAAATGTATGTGGATATGAATTGTATTTACTGAGGAATGTATGTGTGGTGACAAGGGTGGAGACAGACAGAAAGTGAGGGAGAGAGAAGACAGAGAGAGAGAGAGGTAGAGTATGGAAATGAAGAACTACATGGAGATTTTCTCCATCTAGATTTGTCCAGGAATGTGTGAATGGGAGAAGCATAACAATTTAATTCTTAAGATTTTCTTCTCTTATACACTCATACACAGAGGGAAACTTCCCCCCCCCCCCCCCATTCATGTTTTGCATGAACGTTAGAAAAATCTATTTTCCTTCATCTGCGTTACATCTAATGTCTTGTTCTCAAGCCTTCATCATGTGTGTGTGTGCTGGTAATGCCATGCTGAATTTTGTCTCCTGATTTAGCTGTGCATTACCTGTAGTTAGTTTTGTTAACCGTCTCTGTGTGTAAGGAAGGCTAAGAGAAAATCTGAGAGGACAAATAGATATTTTTATCTACTATTTTGTCCAAAAAACAACTACAAAATTATGCGGGAATTTCTGGCCCTGAATGCAATGAGTTACATCTCCTCTCCCACCCACCTCTTTAGCTCCCCCCCCCCCCCCCACTCCCCTATATCCCAAACCACCAACAAACTTCAGTCTGTCACAACTCAACCTACAGCAGAAAAGACATTCACAGTGAACAATTCCTTTCTATTCCCCTTCCCTCATCAGCTCAACCCACAGCAGAAAAGACATTCACAGTGAACAATTCCATTCTATTTCCCTTCCCTCAGCGACTTCACCCACAGCAGAAAAGACATTCACAGTGAACAATTCCATTCCATTTCCCTTCCCTCATCAGCTCAACCCACTGAAGAAAAGACATTCACAATCAGCCGTGCCTCCCCGACAAGTCCGATCCAGCAGACGAAATGCATCGCAGCAGGCAATATGAACAGTCCTGTCTTCAAGATGGGTTATGTCACCGATCGGCGGTACTAAATCAGTATGTCCATGTGTTTAAGAGTAGTGGTGGTTCAAGGTAGAGAGCGTGTGCGCGTATGCGTGCGAGCGTGCATGTATGCGTGCATGTATGTGTGCTTGTGTGTGTGTGTGTGTGTGTGTGTGTGTGTGTGTGTGTGTGGGGGGGGGTGTGTGTGCACGCCGTGCGCGGGGTAAGACTGGGGTTTAGTTAGCTGGGGTTAGGCTAAGTTCCTCAGGGTTAGGTAGTAAGGTTAGGCTAGGTAGGGGGGCAGGTGAAGTAGGACATACAGTATTCTTTCCTTCCAGTCTTCATTTATTGAGGGAGTGGTAGGAGGAAGTTGGTTTCGTTCCCGATTGTTACCCTTTTATTACTTTGGTTCTATACCAGAGAAGGCGGGCAGGATATCGGCTGTTGTTGTGTTGTCAAGTCTGTGAGTTGTTGTGGTAAATTGTCGTGTTGTTGCACGAGCAATAACTAGTCCATTGGTCAGGTGTGTCAGCTTTGCGGAGGGATACACTGCTCTGACCAATCGTTGTTTTGTGTGGTGAGTAGAGTTCGCTTGATTCCGACCAGGGCGGAATGCGTTGGGGTAGCTTCACTTCGGTCCCTGGTGTTCGTCGGAGTGGACGTACGCCTTGTAGGTGCAGCGGCAGCGCCGGTAGTTTTTGGAGAGTGACTTCGAGTCATATAGTTAGTGCCAGGTCCTCGTCGGGTTTGGGTGCCCTTGGCCTGTGCTGAGTCGGTGTCCTTGTTGGCAGCCACTGTCAGCCAGTTGCAGAACTGGTGTGGTTGATCGTCTGTATGTCCAGTTGTGTCAGCAGGTATCCTGTTCCGTCCCGAGGCTGGGGCCAGATCACCGCAGTTCTACTGCCGCGTGCCGGCAGGTGAGCGGCGCTTTCCAGTGCCTGTTGTTTTCCCGGGAGAGGGAGACCACCCAGGCTGTCTGCCTTCTGTGGGGCAGCTCTCCTCCAGCTACCGGTGCTCTTCCGGGAGTTCTCCGGCACTGGTTCCTCGTCCCTGTTCAGGCATCCTGTGAGAGGGCGCTGCACCAGGCCTTTTCACCCTTGGTGTCCGGCGGGGCCTTCAGAGGAGGAGGCGTCCTACGAGCCCCGGACCCGTCGAGAGGGCGTCTGGTGTGTGTACGTTGGGTGTCGTGCCCATCGCAGGGAGGAGTCAGACTACAGGAAGCCACGGTCAGCGCTGGGGTGCAGAGTCTTCGGGGAGGGTGTCGGCCCGCGGAGGAGCCACGGTCAGCGCCGGGGTGCAGAGTCTTCCGGGGAGGTGTCAGCCTGTGAGGGGCCACGTACAGCGCCGAGGACTGGAGCTTTCCGGGCCGGGATGGGTTGTCCCATGTTTGTGGTAGAAGGGGTGTAGCGTTAGGCAGTAGGGTTAGGGGTGTTAGCTACTGCCTCCTTTCAGGACGTAGTGGCCAGCACAGTGTAGGGTACTGGTCGTTGCCTCCCTTAGGGACGCAGCGATCAGTGCAGTAGTGGTCCCGGGTTAAAAGAGAAGGGTGAGTCCTGGGGAGAGGGGTGGGTGGTAGCAGTAGTTAAGAGATTAGAGTCCCTTTGGTAAATCCTTGTCCCTTGTAGTTAGTCACCACGTGTGCGGGCTATCGCTGTGTCCCCAGGTCACAGTGATATACCGTAACTGGTGTTTTAGGTTAGGTTAGGGTCTTCCGGGTCATTATCGTAGAGTAGGGTGAGTCAGCGGGAATTAGGATACTTGTGTGCAGTTGTGGATGTGCGTGAGTGGTGGCACCATGGAGTGTGTGTGAAATAAAGAAGCGTGCGTGATTGTAAAACTGTGTTAGTGTGCTGTGTTGTCTGACCTAGTGTGTGATAGGCGTGGGTAAGGGTGGTAGGGCCATCCGGCTTAGCGACCGTGACAGGTTACAATGGTCTCCATAGGCTGCTGGTGAAGGATTTCATATTTGTAATACATTTCCCTGACTTTTCATTAAGACAGTTACGATGGTCTCCATGGTCTGCCAGTGAAAAATTTTATTTTCATAATACATTTCCCTGACTTTTCATTCGAGACGGCTACGATGGTCTCCATAGTCTGCTGGTCAAGGATTTTATATTCATAAGATATTTCCCTGACTTTTCATTCTCATTTTCTTTATCCCCCCATGGCCTTTTTTCTCATTTCAATCCACCCTGTGTTCCTCACCAGCTCAGCTGCCCAAACTCGTCCTGGAGCTGCGCCAGGAGGTCGGTCAGATCCTGGTCGACGCTTACGCTGGACGACGAGCTCAGCGAGGGGGATTGGCTTCGCCCAGCCTCACTTTCATCGCAGCCCCCGTGGCCATGCCCGTTGTAGAGGGAGGAGCAGAGGGCCAGGTTGTGCGACTTCATCAGGGCCAGCACCTTCTGCACGTTGGCGCCCACAGCATGGCTGGGCCCTGTTGACTGCAAATACGAAAAAAGCTTGTGATTTGTTTGTCTACGTTTTTCAGGCGGAGTCTTAAAAATACTTTTTTAAAATATGAAAAAAAGCTGTTTTTATTTTTATTCCTATATCAGGAAGAGAATGAGAGCACGAAAAACAACTACTGAAATTCAGTCTGGGTAAATCTGAATGTCAAGGGAGATCATCACTCTGTGATCCTTTGTTGATGTGACAGCAAACATGGATTTCGCTCCTTTCATTCCCATTCAACTTTCTGGGGTCTCTGGTTGGGTGTGGTGTTCGTCTGTACTCAGTAGGAATATGGCGCTTGTTTGGCCAGGAAATATCTGAAAAATTATAATCGGGTCAAAGGTTTGTATATTAAAAAAAAAAAAAAAAAGTATTCACCATATACTCACCATCAATTTCGTTATTCTTATCCTCACTGACAATTATAAAAAAAATAAAAAAACATAATAATAACAATAAAAAAAGTATCAAATTCTGTCTGTGCCTCTTCACAACCTCAGTTTTTATTTCCCTTTTACTATCTATTACCACAGTGAGGTCATGTCCAAGTTGTCGCCAGTCATAGCAAAGTTCATAGTGTGTGTGTGTGTGTGTGTGTGTGTGTGTGTGTGTGTGTGTGTGTGTGTGTGGTGTGCCCATGTGTGCTTGTGTGCACACATGCACAAATGTGTCCATGTGTGTGAGTGTGCATGTGCGTGCATGGTGTGCACATATCTTTAGTGAAAGTAAACATCTGAAATCCAGGCAAACCAAAACTCCATCTGGGCAGGCCAGCTTTCAGAGAGACTTGCTCAACTGGGCATGTGGAAAAAAAAAAGTTACAGTTTACTCCTGGCAATTATTGTTGCCAATTAGACGCTTAATGGGTGGTGGGTGTCCTGCGCATGTTGCCTCAGAACAAGCATCGCTGAATTCCATCTAAAAGCCTCGGCAGCTACGCAATGTCTTTTCCTGCAGGCTGCCTCCTAGTCACTTGATAGTGATTGCTCTCTGTGGACTGCCCACGCTGTGGCTGCAACTGTGCAAGCCTGGGTATGGCAGTGGACCAGGGGACAGACTAGGTACCTTGGGGTGAATTTTACTACAGGACTCGATGATCAGAAATAGACAACATTTTCTTTATTTATAGCAGAGTGTGGCAGTGGACCAGGCGACAGATTAGGTACCTTGGGGCCAATGCTACTCCAGGACTGGAAGATTTAGAAGTCATAACTCAAATTTTAAAAAGTATTTTTAAGGCTCTGCTGAAGAACGTAGACAAACGAATGATAAGACAAAACATGACATGTTTCGGCCTCTTAAGGTTTTCTTCAGGTCAACCTCAGAGGTCGAAACGCATCATGTTTTGTCTTGTGATTTGTTTGTCTACATTTTTTTGGCAGAGCCTTGAAAATACTTTTTAAAATTTCAGATTTCCGCCTGCAGTCACCTCACTTTGCAACTAGACAGCATTGAGTTTCTTTATTTATAGAGAAAATAGAGAAATGAAACACACATATACACAGAGAACAGAAGCACATCCTCCCATCCCACCTTTCCTGCCACGAAAGGAATGTCTGCTAGGTTGAGGCGGTAGTGTTTGGTAGGCTCCGATTTGACAGGTATCTGTTTCCTGGAGACCAGCTTCTTCTTTTTCTTGGTGGCTGGCGGTTTTTTAGCTTTGCCCTTGCAATCAGAAGCCGATGCCGTGTTCAGCAAGATCTGATGTGAAACTGCAGCGCTTTCCAGCTGAAAACAAACACAAAAGATGAACGCACTAAACCATATGAAGTTTCAAACTAAAAACAGGTGAGGAACAGCCTTCAACACTTACAGAATAAAAAAAACCCTTTAAAACACACATATACATATGTGCACTCATACCTGCATGGTTTTCTACACGTAAAATCCTAATCTGAAACAAACTGAATCTGCCGACTGAAAACCAATAAAAAATTGTCCATTCTGGAGACTATCTAAAACTATGACCTGGAACCTTAGGTAATGAATAACCCAACCTATGATAAAATCATTTTCACAGCAAAGTGTCCAGACCCACATGTTCATGATCTGTGATCCCATTCAATACATCTTAAAGCTTCTACAGTCAAATGTGCACAGTAATCCAATGCTTGTGCGCAACATGCATATAACATATGAACACTTAATTAAGAATATCACTTACATCTTGATCATTCTAGGACTAAGAGTGACATTTTCATACTGATCAGTTTAAGTGTGACAGTTTCATACTGATTAACTTCAGAGTGGCACTTTCATATTGATCAATCTGACATTTTGGAAGAAACACAATTACCGCATGCAATTTGAGTTTTGTCATCAGAGTCGACATTAACACTTTCCTTGTCATGATCGATCACAGTGCTGATGTATATACAATGTAAGCATGATCTGAAATTCTAAACAAGAGATAGTACATACAATGTAAGTATGATTTGAAATTCTAAACAAGAGACAGAACATACAATGTAAGCATGATTTGAAATTCTAAACAAGAGATAGAACATACAATGTAAGTATGATTTGAAATTCTAAACAAGAGACAGAACATACACTGTAAGTATGATTTGAAATTCTAAACAAGAGACAGAACATACAATGTAAGCATGATTTGAAATTCTAAACAAGAGATAGAACATACAATGTAAGTATGATTTGAAATTCTAAACAAGAGACAGAACATACACTGTAAGTATGATTTGAAATTCTAAACAAGAGACAGAACATACAATGTAAGTATGATTTGAAATTCTAAGCAAGAGACAGAACATACAATGTAAGTATGATTTGAAATTCTAAACAAGAGACAGAACATACAATGTAAGTATGATTTGAAATTCTAAGCAAGAGACAGAACATACAACGTGAGTATGATTTGAAATTCTAAGCAAGAGGTGTATATATACAACCTACACAGCTCCGAGCATTGATCACCTCGCATGTACACCACACTCATGAGCTTTTTTGCTTGTTTGTGTTTTTTTTCTTTTTTTGCTGTCCCATCTTCTGTATCATTGCACCCATGCTGCTCATTCTGAGGCCCCCAGCCACAGCCACAGCCCGGCCTGGCCTGCCGCAGCCCCGGCACCGGCAATCCTCTGGGACCAGTCAATGTCACGTCGGCGAGAGGCAACCCACAAGAGAAGACACTGCACTGCTGCCGAGTCACTTCCATGGTGTTCACTGGTGCCTGTTCTGATGCAGCATACTCAGGACAACACCTACTGAGCCCCCGACTGATGACAATAACTGCTTAGTCATGGAGCCAGCGTGAGTGAGCTCTCCCTCTGGAATTTGCCACTACATCCATCCAACAACAGCCCCCATGAATTTGCTGATACCAGTGACCCCGACAGAATCAAACCAAGGTCACAGACTCATGTTTTGGCTCCATGTGCTGTGAGGTGTGATCACATTCAGTCCAGTATCACCCACACAGCTGCAGTGTTGTATGCAGTGAAATTAATGCATCCTATATTCCAGAGAGCCCTGTTTATGGATGAAATGATTTTTTTCCCCCCTTTAGTAACCAAGAATGTGTCCTATATTCCAAAGCATCTCATCAAAACATGACAGTCATTCAGTCACTGTCAACAGCAGGAAATCCCTGCACACCACACCATCAATCTAAACGCCTACATAAAATTATCATGGGAATAATGCAAATGAATTGCTTGTTCAATATTGAGTTTTGGGGTTATTAAAAAAAAAGAAAAAATCTTGACAAAGAGATTTGTTTGAAGTGATTGTTTGTTCTTATAAAAATCAAGTGCATGTGAAAAATGGAACAGACACACAGGAACTCACATCTAACGCCCTTTCTTGCAATAATCTGCGATGATCTCTTTCCTCTTTCAGTTTGTTTTCAAGTTCCTTGATCTTGGACTGAAAAACAAAGAAAGAATCACTCAAAACAAAATCATATAACAAAGCCAGCAGTTACTCATTTTCTTGGAAACCTTTTACTATGAGAAGAAACTATTTATCAACAAAACCCAGCAACATCACCTTTGTACTGATGTCTGAAGTCTGTATGCTCCTTCTGACAGTTGCTTCAATTATGTCCTCCTGTGTACAACGTGAATACTTGGAAAGCCGAACTCTCAACCAAATACAAAAACCTCTGCAAACCTCTTCTGAGAATGGTGCTTTTCTTCAAAAGGAGAGAGAGGTCAGCTCCAGACATGAGAAGAACAAGACTAAAAGATCTACTGAGCAACCCAATATACAAATAAAACCTGGATATCAGTCATTTCCCACCACTTCAGTTAAAGCATGAGACACACTCTGAATTATCACTTTCCATAAAAAGTTCTGTGTTTTCTTCTGAACAGTGTTCATACAGCATGTGATAATCATTTTTTTGGCACATATGACACTTTTTCTCCATGAACTTATATATTCTGATATGCCTGTATTGTCATAAAAACATAAATGTAGTCAGACTTGGTTATGTAAGCAGATCTGCCTCCTTGGCAGTTATTTTCAGTTATGCTTTGTCGTTATCATTTTTTCACCTAATTTACAATTTTATTGGCAACCATAAATTTAAGTCATTTTGATTACTTTATTAAACAAAAAAAAAACAACTTATACTGAGGTCATTTCATCTGTTATCGCTGGCATTTGGTGCTATTTCTTTTTCTAACCAACAATTTTGTGAGCTATTGCACAATATGACAGAAAGCTGACATTCTCATTTCTGACACTATTGGCACAAGTAATCAATGTTGTAAACGTCTACACCAACGCATTTCAAACTTGACAAAATAATACTCATTTGTATTCTACGAATACTGTTGTCAATTGGATGACAATTGGAAGAAAAATTGTGTGGTTTTATGAGAAAGTATGTCATATAAAACTTCAGGGAGATGATATAAGTAAGATATGACAGCATACATATTTTAACCCGTTGACTGCCCTTGCACGAACGGCGTTCGAGGTGGTTTCTGGAAAGCTGTGTGCCTCACATCGAACGCGGTTCAAGGTAATTTCATCATCAAAATTCGGCGATTAAAGAAGGGAGGCAAGGAGAATAAATGGTTTAAACGGTTGTAGGGACCCTAAAGGATGGTTTCTTCCCTTTCATGGGTCGCTGAGTGACCGGCTCGTGTCCATTCGGACGTAATACTTCGGCAAGGTTCGCCGAGTCATTTTCGGTTCAAGATGGCGAGTCGAGCAGACAGTTCGTTCAGGCAAGTGCCTTTTCAAACGATGTAATGCTCTGAAGTGCTTCAAGAAGTTATCCGAAACCATGAAAGCGATGACGACGACTTCAGAGAAGTGGAACGAAGCAATTCGGAGGAGGAAGAAAGTGATCACAATCAACACCACCCTTTGCTATCGGTGATTAGTGTGGATGACGAAACTGACCCCGACTTCGAACCAAGCGATACCGGCGCAAGTGGGGCCGAATTGGAGAGTGACGAGCCGATTCCGTCTATGTCGACTGCCCCCTCCCTCCTTTCGTGAGAGGTCGGGAGGGGAGTTGAGGAAGGGGAGGGAGTTCAGGACAACGGCGAGGGTCCAGTGTGAGGGGGCGTGGCAGAGGAAGAGGGCGAGCTTTACCAGGACTGGAGTGTCCCCTATGATATGAGTTGCTAAACATTTTATGCATTGTCAGATGTTTGTCCTGAAGTTCAAGGATACTAACACCAGTTTTTGTGGTTTTAGTGCTATAGTTTTGTTTATGTTCTGAAAGTGTCTGTTTTTCAAACGAAACATTCACCATTATATATATTTTTGGTCTACTCATAATTAACAAAATCAAACTATTGTGATATGTGGCTGTAGCCAAGGATATAACAAGAAAACTTTCCCAAGTATCTAAGATATATGTCAAGAATTGAAAGAGCAGTGGGCATATTAGTGAACCTACCTAAGAAAACAAAATTGTGTCCCTTGATACCTGGATTGTACTGTATCCCAGAAATACATGGATTTATCATGTAAAACAACAATTGTGGGTTGTAAATTCACTACCAAATATTTACACAGGTGTTCAGTAAACACTAAAACCACTTTTTGCTGGGTTTGTATGTTTTTTGTTTTGCTGCTGTGGGGTTTTGTATGCTTGCAAAGTTTTTTTTTTTTTTTTAAAGTTGATTATAAGATTATTCATTATACTCAGAATGAACAAAATCAAATACTATTTGCAGATATTATAGCCTTGGGTATAAGAAGAAAACATGCCAAAAATCTAAGAGATATCTCCACAAATAAATGAGCACTGATCAAATTAGTGAACCTACCGCAAAAAGTCAAATTTTGCTCCGGCACACAGAAGTACAAAACTGATACAAAATAGCGGCAGTCAAGGAGTTAAAAGGAACCTGTTTTGATAAATTTAAAGCTGCCTAAAATGGACTGGATATAACTGCAGAGAAACTGAGTCACTTATTTATCAAATTTAATAGATATGTGCTTTCAAATAACAACAGAATAGAGAGTTTGTGAAGTACCCTCTTATATACAACATGCTGCTTGCTTCAGTATTTAAAGTAATGTTCTTCAAAATACACTCAAAGTGATCATCTTTTTTTTTTTACATAATTTTCTTCAACATGGAATAATATCAGAAAAGATAATACTGAATCAAAGAGCCACTTCAATGTTCCAGCCTGTAGTCCACCTTTTGTGCCAACCCTTCGGCACTAAGCCAAACGCCAATGATCCAAAGGCAGATATGATACTGATGAAAAAAAACAAACCTTTTTCTTTCAATATCAAGAAACGAGCGAAAAAAGAAAAAAAAACTTGCCCAAACAAAGTAAGTCAGCTAGCTGTAAGATTTATTTGGTTTAAATGAGTAATTTACTATTGGTACAAAAAAAGGCAACAAATATTGGTGAATACAGTGACCAAACCAGTGACATTACAGCATTACAGAACAGAAATCTGTTAACCACACAGGATGGTACTGCTAGTGACACAGCAAACCAGACAAGAACCAAGTGCCAGTTTAAAAGTGACATCATCTACAGACCTAGGAGACAGAAGATATAGCGTGATACACTAGCTGAAAATTTGCATTCATCTCAATCTTCTGGAGTTTTGAATCCACTTGGATCTCTCTCTCTCTTTCTCTTTCTCTCTCTCTCTTTCCTGACAAGTTCATTTCAAATGGAGAATTTAGCAAAGCCAAAACAAAAGGAGCAAAAGAGAAAATCTGGAGCCTGAATAATGCATTTCTCCATGGCCATCACAAGTATACGCCCAACACTTCAAATTCCTAGGAATGGAATGCATGGTGAGGAGAGGGGGGAGGGAGGGAGTGGGAAGATCAAAGAGACAGAAGGATAATGGCCACTCTGAACAACCACCTCCTAAAATCCTTCAAAATGGGGGCCTACCACAGACGGAAACCTGTAGTTGAGGTCAACCTTGCCGAGACAAAGAAAAAAAAACAATCTAAAGGGAGGAATCCTGATGTTGTTATTGTGACGTTTCACTGTACTACACAATTATGTGCCTTGGACACTCTCTACAGAAAATGAGCTGATTTTGGCAGGGAGAATCCTTCCAAATACAGAAGATTTTCACGACTAAACTTCCGTCATTCTAAACTCTCTTTCTCCTGCAGTCTCAGAAAGTCCACCAAACGTGACACAAACTAAACAGACTTCTCAAAATCATCTTCAAGACAGTTTTCTTTCTCTCTCTCTCTCTTCTACCATGATGGAATATCTTGTACAGCAAGATTAAATACCAATGCCAAGTCTGATATAGTAAGAGACCTCTGTATTTTCGTATTATTCCCTACCCAGCCATCCCTTCTCTCTCCCTCACACACACACACACACACATACACACATGCACGAGCGCGTGCGCGCGCACACACACACACACACACACACACAAGCACACACACACACACACACACACACACACACACACACACACACACACACACACACACACAACCACCCTTCTGCCCCATTCTTCTTTCTCCCTCTCTCTTTCAACATTTGTTGAAGCTTATATCCTGCCTCAGCCTCCCAGTCCTGACCCTCACAACTAAAAGGAACAGTGAGTGGCCCATTCATTAAAATAGAGTAAGCATCTCTATAGGCCAATCGTCTGCATTTCTTTCCTTTTCCTTCTTTTTCCCACCATGACTTTGGCAATCAGTGCTTCTTCTCAATCTCTTGTTCACCACAAGAGTGTTATCCATAATAATGATATGGCTGGAATAACACACAGTGCAGACGAAAATCAAGAACAACAACAACAAACACACACACTAACACACACAGTGTGCAGTGCATTGCGTGAGACCCCTTCAATGTGTACAATTATGTCGACACTTCACATCAACGTCAAATACCTCAGGAACAGCGCTCTTTTTGATCTGGGAACAACACAAGCAGGCAGTGTTACACTGCAAGTTCACCCACTCATTCAAACAACAGCTTGTAACTTCCAGACATGTCAACAGTTACCATTTGTCTTCCATCAAAAAAAAAAAAAAAGAGGAAAATTTCAGACGCTTTACATAAGTAAGACACAGCAAGGTATGGAGCTTTTTTTATTTATTTTTTTCCCTAACTTTAATAATCTTGATAAGGAAACATCCTCCACACACAAAGCACATACAAAAGTGGCAAACATGAAAAAGAGAGAGAGAGACAGAGTGAGAGAGAGAGACAGAGAGACAGAGAATGTGGAGAGAGCGAGACACACAGTGAGAGAGAAGAGGAAAAACAGAGAGAACGTGGAAAGAGAGAGAGACAGAGAGATGGATGCGCAATTTTCACATTTTATATGTGTTTATCAATCAAAAACAACCCAGAAACAACAGAGAAACAGAATCAACCATGATTAACCATCAACAAGTCTGGGCCACCTCACAGTCTCACCTCAGCTAAGGTCTGCGTGGCCGTGAGCCTCAGGTGGTCTCTCTCCAGTTCGCTGATGCGCTCCAGCTGAGCGCAGTAGTCAGGTGTGAGCGCCGAGGGGCTGGGCTCAGTGTGCTGGTGCTGCTGCAGAGCCTCGGCCTTCTGCACCGCTTCCACGCGGTCCCGCTCCGCGCTCTGCACCATCTTGCGCATGTAGTCCAGCTGCTTCTCCAGCAGCTGGCACCGCGTCTCCGCCGAAGACAGCTGCGATTCCAGCTCTGAGGCAGAGGTTGCATGATATCAGTTTGGTTTTGATTTGTGGAGGAATATATGACCAGCTGTCTTTACCTGTGTCTGTGGAAATTTTCTTTCTTTTTTCGTTTTTTTTTTTTTTTTAACCCCCCCTGCTTTGTTCTTTTTTTTACCTCCCCCCCCCCCCCCCCCCCCCTTTTTTTTTGTTTTGTTTTTGGTCAGCTGAAAAATTTCCTCTACCAACAGGAATCTACCAGACTGGCTGACCATTTCAAACCCTGATTTTTGTGTCAAATGTGAATCTGTGGAGCTTAAGAAATATCTATCACTTATCTTGCTCTAAATTTGGATGTTTTGATTGTCTGCCTGTTGTGAACCTAAAAGTGTAGTGGAATCCTCGTATTTGCAATTCATTATGGCCGGGATGTTTCTTCTAAGACGCCATCTTCTACACAGACTCGCACATAATATGTACACATATGTCCATATTTCATTAATTTATCTGAATGTGATACATGTAAACAAATACAGGCAAACAAAAATGCTTCTTCATCCACTATAAAAACTATATGAACAAAAAAATAAATGCTTTAACAAATATCCCAAACATTTTTTTTCAAATTTATAACAAATATGGTATCCAGCCATACCAAGAATTATGGGACCAGAATAAACGATACTGAATGGCAAACGCACTATCCTTATGTCTTTTAGTTTGGTTTAGATACATGTTATTGATTTGTATGAATATCACTGCATTCAGCTTAGTGTGGAAATACTTGAAACACCACGTAAATAAGCAGCCCAAAACAAACAAACAAACAAAAAAAAAGGTGAAAAATTCTATCAACATATTAATGTTGCTGAGGTAAAACAGCGTTCATGATCGACCTTAAGGCTGCCAACTGTGAGTACAAGCAACTATCTTACTTATACATTACACGACAATGAACACATGAAGCAAAAATGGTCGAGTATTATGTTTTCATTTAGAATTTACAGGACCATGTTTTCAATCGATAACAAGTCATTCAAAAATTAATTCTGTTGTGTAATACTTTGGGACTAACCTGCTCAAGAGATTTTCAGAAAACACATAAATCAGGTGTTTTAATTGCAATCAACTGTTTTGTTGCCAAATAAACGTACAGTTTGATCAAACGAAACTGAAACCACTTGAGTACAAGAGAAGGACTTTCTGCGTGTCGAGGTCACTCTTTACATAATCCATCTTGCATTCTGGACAGTTTCTCTCTCTTTGCAAAGCTTTCCCTTCTGTACTTTATCAGCTCAGAACCCAAAGATGTCAGTGTACAATCACAAACAGACCTTGCACACAATCCTATCAAACAAAACGAATACCCTACCAAGTAGTTTTATCATACAAACACACAGACACAAAGACACACAAACTGGACGAAAAACAACATTTTGATCCACAAGCTAGGCTTGACACAGGGGAAGTGGAAAAAAAAAAGAAAAAGAAAAAAGTTCTGACCTCTTGACCTGGGACGAGTATTATTTCTCACACCGCTGGAAGTGGAGGCATCTGCTTCCGTGGGCAAATCCTGCCTGACAGGACGGAAACTGCTCACAGGCTGGGACCTCTGACGAAGGGAGGACTTGTAGGCCTCCGTCTCGGAGGCCAGGGTGCGCAGGTTGCTCTCAGCATCTCGGCGCTCCACTTCCAGTTTCTGCATCCTTTCCTGCAGGTTACGCAGCGCCGACAAGACACCTGGATGACAAACACATCATGGGTGAAGCATTCTACCAGGACAGTGCCTGGAATTGCAAGGGAAAAAAAAGTCTCTATAATCTCTGTGAATGCCAAGCATCAAGTCGAAGGTGTATAGTGCCTGAGACTGATAAGGGAGTCTGGGGGCATGCAAAATGCAACCCTTCTTCTTCTTCTTCCATTAGGTGGCCAACATCCTTATGTCGATGATTATGTCGCACTAAGGGAGGTTGCATTTGTAGCGCAGTAGTGAGGGAGTCAGTAAGATGTAGCGCAGTAGTGAGGGAGTCAGTAAGATTGGGGGGCGGGGGGGTGGTGGTATTTGAACAGGAGGCAGCGTCTGGTATGGTGTGGTGGGAGGTGGTAGACATGCATCTATCTTCCGGATGTGTTGCACAAGTCTTTCTTCGCCCACCACTGTCTCCATCCAACTCCATTTCCACACATTTTTTCCTCTGGAATCGTCGAAAGCATCACCATGACCTAGTATCTGTCTTTCTGCCATCTTGGAAAGGGACGCTACTCATCAAACACAGCCCGCATTATGCTCTACTCCACCAATAGAGTCAAACGAGCATTCCGTTTGCAGTGGCGAGGACTGCCTAACAGCGGAACATTCCAGGCTCTGCAGTGTGATCGCCTGGATAGGTCAGTCAGCATCAGTCAGATGTTATCTACTGCTGTAACAACAGCACATTTCAAATGGGTCAGACACTAAGTTAAAGAAAAACCAAAACAGCATCATCAAAATTTCGTTTCAAAGTGAGCCGACTGCAGGCAGACATTGAAACAAATTTTAAGAATTATTCTTAGTGAATCCGCCAGAAACAAAGGCACAACACGCTACAAGACAAAACGTGACGTGTTTCGACCTCTTAGGTCTTCTTCAGGCCAGATAAACGACATTCAGAGTGCCCATCTTACACCAGATATGTGAAGGGTGATTGCTCATTCTTCGCTTTCCTTGTTCTGAATGTTGTTGCCTGAAGAAGACCTAAGAGGTCGAAACGCGTCGTGTTTTGTCTTGTAATTTGTTTGTCCTTGTTTTGGGTGGACTCACTAAGAATTATTCTTAACCCTCGCACCAGGGCTATAGAGCCTAGAGGCACGTACCCTGGTTGATGGATTGGATATCCCTCAAGCGGGCAGACCTCCTGCAGAGTCACAAGCACAGGAGAAGATCAGACACTACGCATCTCACCCATTATTAAAATTTATAACATAATCAAATTCCCATCTGATTGTTCACAGCCATAGATGAGGTCAAGGCCAAAACAGGTAGTCACAAACACACTCCAGCTCCCGTATATAGGAAACCTGTATCATTCTGTTTTTCAATCTAACAACAAATAGGTCAAATAAGCCAGTATCATACTCGTTGTTTGGTGTGACAGACCTGCCTACCTTCAAAGTCACACAGCGCTGCTGCTTCTTTTAAACAGCATGGCAACGTTTGCAGTTTAGTGTGCAGACTACATAGCGCAAGCTCACCCAGCTTCTTTACATACACTGCTTTTTCTGTCACACCTCCTTGCCCTCTCAGTGGTGCTACTCCTATTTCAGTTTGCTTGTTACTCGCTGTCGCCATCAAACAAAACAGCCACTTCCAGCCTCTTTTCACACAATAGATACAGAGCCAAATTTACATACACAGAGAGAGATAAAGGTATTAAAAGTGTAAAGAAAGAGAGCTGGTTTATTTGAAAATAACATTTTGAATCATCTATCAGGGTAAAAATTCATCTGTATAGTCTCTGTTGTCATTATACAAGTCTTTTTTTTCTCACTGTCCCATTTTCTCTGTGCCACTTCAGTGGCATTCCCCCTACTCTGCACTGTGTGGCTCCTTGTCCACTGCCACACACCCTGGTGTGTATCACCACAACCCCAAACCGGCAGGCCACACGGAGTAGTCAAAGTCGTCATGAGGCAACCCACCAGAAGAGACACTGTACGGCTGCCGAGTGGGGAAAACGGAAAATACTTGGCATGTCTATCTGCTCTCTAAGTATCCTAGTGCAGGCTGGATATTTTTGTGTCCATCATCCACCAAAAGTTGATGTGAATTCAGGATCTTGAGTTCAGCATACATATCGGATTTGTGTGATCGCAAGGCATTAGCAGATCTGCATATATTGTGGCTTGAAAGATAGGAAATAAATCCTACTTCAAACTTCACCATTGGAGACTTTGCCAAGGCTCAAAACCACACTCCTAAAAATTGAGAGGCTTGTGCTCTTGCCACTTAAGTCAAACTTAAGATTGAAATCCAGGACATTTAAAAAGACACAAAAGCAGGTCAAAACGTACCATCCCTGTTGGACTCTGGAAAGGACGTGATGGGTCTGGAGGGGTTGCGCTGGTAATCGGTGTTGATGAAAGGTCGAGAGGCCGGATAGGAGTGGTAGGAGGTGTCCACTGAACCATCCTGTCCGTTCATGCCTAATCGGCTCAGGAAGCTGCTGAACAGGTTCTCCACGCCAGCTGGTTCCGGTTCCTGCGACATAGCAAAAAAAACATATACAGTGATAGAAACACTGACCGGGTGTGTATATCAAGGTATGATACACAAGCGTGTGTATCACACACAGACACAGACACACAACTCATGAACTAACGATTACACAAAGTTATTTTCAAAAATTGTTCTTTGGCACACACACACACACACACACACACACACACACACACACACACACACACACACGCACACATGTTGTATGACTATGCTTGGGATACCAGCCAGCAGAGCTGACCAAACGCTGTTCACCTGTTTTGACCTCCTTTGCATCCTGTCAGATCCTCAAGCATTAGAGCCTAAGATTTCCTGTAAAAACTGCTTTCTAATCTTTTTTTTTTCCCCCTGTGTGGCGATTTCATTCTGCTTTTCACTATTACCCTTCTCTGGATGCCTAAGGAAGCAGCTGGGTGATGATTCTCTCCCATGGTGACAAAACCACTGCTGGATTATACAAGGGGTATATCCCTGTTGTGTACCGAGGGTGGACCATCACTGACACAGCCAAGGGTCTTTCTGATATATCTTATGCTGGAGATGGAAGTCGGTTCAAGTCAGGTGCAACACATGGTTATGTCCATGTGACACAAAGTCAATGGACCCCATAAGCTATCCCACACAAGAATTACCGTTCATGTGTCAGGATTCTGTGGATCCCACAGGTGATCACTACAAAGGTCTACAGTCCATGCGACACAATTCCATGGACCTTATAAGTTATGACTGAAAGGAGCTACTGACCATTGGACAGAACTCCAAGGATCTCATAAATTGTCACCGACAGGAGTTACTGTCCATGGGACAGAATTCCAAGGATTCCATAAGTTATAAATGAAAGGAGCTACGGTCCATGGGACATAACTCCAAGGATCTCATAAACTGCCACTGACAGGAGTTACTGTTATTAACAATTAATGGAAGCTGCCTGAGAAGCTGAGAAGAAACGCTGGAAGAAGCTCTGGGAAGACCTGAAAGCACAACACACGGCCATCAGCAAAGCTGAGCCACTAAGGTGAAGGAGAAAACCCAAGACTTCTTCTTCGATGATCCTTTCCAGTTTGATGGGAAGCTGTTTTAGCAGCAAAATCAGGGACACTCACAGTGGACATGTTGTTTGTTGTTTATTAGTCATACCCAGACTTCGGGGGATTTTGGAGACTGATAATGTTATGTTAGGAGCTTGTCACAACGGAAGACAATCCCCGCATAACTGTGCAGCGCATAACAACATTTTGATGTAGCCTTGATGTTCTAGCCTATGTCAATTGGCCTGACACAGCCTTAAGTCAAGGCGAACAGTGAACATAAACATTTTTCAGCAGCAACTCAGTGTTACTATCCATGTGACAGAATTCCATGGATATAGTAAGCTGTCACTGAAAGGTGTTACAGGCCATGTGACAGAATTCCATGGATGTAATAAGCTGTCACTGAAAGGTGTTACAGTCCATGTGACAGAATTCCATGGATATAATAAGCTATCTGTGCAAGATGTTACTCTCCACATGACAGAATTCCATGGATCCCATTGATATAACTGTAAGACATTACTGTCCATGTGACAGAATTTCATGGATTCCATAATCTAATAATTAAAGTTGTTCTATTTATAACTTTATCATCCTTCTCCTCCCAACTTATCCCTTCCTAAATCCCCCCCCCCCCCCCCCCCCCAATAATCTTAGCATCATTTCCTAAATAAGAAAATTATTGTTTACATGCCTTGTTTTTCTACACTACTTATTTGATCCATCTCCAAAATCTTCACAAGAAACACAAAATTAGAATTAAGAAAATAAAGATGTGGTCTGTTCACATAATTCCATCAATGTGCAAACCAAAAACAACAACAACAAAAAAAAGTATAAATGAATAAAAACATGACATGCTATTTCGCCTTTTCAACTCAACATGTTTTTGTTTATGGTTGGTCTGAGTCCACCATTACAATTGTCTGAATGATTACACCTTATTTCTCTTACAGATAGTAAATTAATTCTTAGCTCATGTTTACTTCTTTTGATGCAACCGTTTTGGGCTTCGCCCACTTTTACTGCAATCCAATTTGATTTGACTACAAAGGACATTTACGATGTAATAACATTTTTTGGTTCCAGTTATTGTGCAAGAACCGATTTACTTTCTGCTTTCAAACAAGTCCACTTGCTCGACTCACCAGAAATGAAAACTCAGTCTTATTTTGCTGTATTTAGCATGATCTATTCCAATTCTGCCAATCTTTATTCTATATTCAGCTGGGTATCTATATATGTCTGCTCCTCTGCTGGGTAGCGATGACAGGAATTGGTCTAATCAAATGTAATTCAACATTTGTAACAATATTTGCGTACCATTTTACACATACAGTAACATATATAGCCAAATTTGTAATTCACTAGTACTTCTTTTTTTGTGTGTGTTAACTTTGTAATACTAAAACATTGCCGAAACTAGTGGGAAAAAAACAAAAAACCAATCACAGATTTACAGCATGAACCATTTGGTTATATGCAGGGAGCAGTTAGTGCCTGGAAAGAGCTTATCATTATTCTTCGTTCTGCCAAGTTGATTGTGGTGATGCTTTAAAAGTGCTTGAGTGAAACAGCCATAGACACATGCGCGTGCGCATGCGCGCGTGCACACACACACACACACACACACACACACACACACACACACACACACACACCGACACACACACAAGGGTGATTACATATCTAAACTCACTTTGTTGTATGTAAGCCAGAACACATATCAACTGATCTGGTACTGAATGACACAGGAAAATGTAAACAACTTCAATGGAACTACTTCAATGGATATGATTTCCGGATTCCTCTTTCAAAATTTTCAATCAACACCAAAGGTATCCACCCAAAACAACAACAACAACAAACCTATTGCCATGTCCTTCTTTTCCCATAAATGTTGATGATCAGAATTTACAACCACCGTCACAGCAGGGCTACGTTTTAGCAGGGCTAATCAAGGAGTACAGTGTCTCAAACTCATCTCTCACCGTACATGATGAATCAGACTGAAGGATCATCTCAGCTTCATTCACATTTCTTTGATTCTGATTTCTATGAATGAAACCTGTGTTAAAACTTGCACCACTACTAATTTCATCTAAAAGTTCCCAACAGAAATAGAAACATCACCCTAGTTTTCGTTATAGTTTGACAACATATCAATGATGTAACAGTTTACTTTGATCTGTGATGAATTGTCACACAGACAAAATATGTTTCTCAAGGAACCAAAAACAAACGTTACTTTAAATTTAACAATACAAATTTACAATTTCAACAAATCTTAAATAAATGTTAGCGAACCGCCAAGAGAAACATGGACAAACGAGTCACAAGACAAAACACAACGTGTTCAACCTCTTAGGTCTTCTTCAGGCAAGACACAAACAAACAGACAATGAAAATGAATGAGTTTGTCACTAGCTTAGATCTCTTCAGCACAAGGTAGGCGTTGTCTTGTGACTCGTTGTCCACGTTTCTCTTGGCAGTTCGCTAACATTTAATTAAGATTTGTTTAGATTTCCGCCTGCAGTCGTCTCCCTTTGCAACTAGATTTACAATTTCAATCACATTCACTTTCGAAAACAAGAATGGCTTTGAATCTGAATAGGATAACTTTTAATGCAAACATTCAAGAGCAGATGTGGAGTTCAGTTCTTGATTGTTACTTTAATACACTAAATCTATTCTCCTAAAGGTAAAACATTCATTACCTAAATCATTCAAGAAAAAAGAAAAAAAAAAAGGCTTCTGGTAAACCAAGCAACTGTGATCACAAGTTCAGGTGAACCAAGAAGTAACTGCCCTAAATGCATAAACAAGTATTCTCATACCGTGAAAACATGCAAAACACCCCAAAACAACACAGCCACAATACCGCCGTCCACATAAGTCAAACAATCTTCATCCGAGAGATTTTCTATTTAAGACCTAAAGCCTTCTCCCAGATTGACTTTGGCCAAGGCAAACGCTCCGAGCTGTATGGCCAGCTAGCAATGCACTGTGGAAAGCCATCTACTATTATCAGACTGGACCCGTACAAAACAAGCTGCTAATCCCTCATTGCAACACAGCCAACAGCATTCTTTGGGTAGGTTACCATGTCAGGACATGCATACCAAAACCACACTACACAGGTGGAGTACACAGGTAGTAATGGGGTTAAGCGGGCTAAACAGGCTTCAAAATTAGGTGCCAGTGGGCTACATAGCAAATACCAAAGTCAAATCTTTTATTTCCTCATGAGAGAGAGGGAGAGTGTGTGTGTATGTATATGTGTGTCTGTGTTATGTCTGCATGTGTGTATGTGTCTGCAGGTGCATTTGTACACGTGTGTTTTTATATGCATGCGCACGTGTGTGTGTGTGTGTGTGTGTGTGTGTGTGTGTGTGTGTGTGTGTGTGGGGATGGGTAGTGTGTGTGTGTGCAGGCATGCATATATCTGTGTGTGCTCATGTATGTTACTCTTAGCGCATCTGCGTGAGCATTTACGTGTGTGCATGTCTGTACACATGTGTGTGTGTGTGTGTGTGCGCGCGCGTGTGTGTGTGTGCGTGCATGCTGCATGCGTGTTTGCTTGTGTGTGTGCATGCGTGCCTGTGTGTGTGTGTGCAGGCATGCATGCATATATACCTGTGTGTGCTCATGTATATTACTCTGTGTGTGTGTTGTGTGTGTGTGTGTGTGTGTGTGTGTGTGGCAAGGCATGCATGCATATATCTGTGTGTGCTCATGTATGTTGCTGTGTGTGTGTGTGTGTGTGTGTGTGTGTGTGTGTGTGTGTGGTGTGTGTGTGTGGTGTGTGTGTGTGTGTGTGGTGTGTGTGTGTGTGTGTGTTTTGTGTGTGGTGTGTGTGTGTGTGTGTGTGGTGTGTGTTTGTGTGTGTGCATGCGTGTGCGTGTGTGTGTGTGTGTGTGCGCGCGTGCGTGTGTGTGTGTGTGTGTGCATGCGCATGTGTGGGGGAGGGGGGGAAGGAAGGGGGTAAACACACACACACACCATTGTGGTTCACTGTGCACTGTGTGGGCAAGCAGAGGTCAGCACATCCCTTCAAAGAAGCCAAATAGTCGATCGATGTCAAGTCAAGTCTGGCCCACTGATCGCAGGCATGAATGAATGAACCGGAACAAGAACTAGCTCTCTTTACTCATAACGCTCTGCACCATCCAATCTTTTCCCTGTGATATTTATAACATAACTTCTCCCGCCTTGGCTTAAGGCTGTGTCAGGGCGATTGACATAGGCTAGAACACCAGGGTCTACATCAGAATGTTGTTATGCTCTGCATAGTTATGCGGGGATTGTTTTCAGTTGTGACAAGCTCCTAGCATAACATTATCAGTCTCCAAAATCCCCCGAAGTCGGAGTGTGGCTGCCCACGTGGCGAGGTAATCAAAAACGGTCACACACGTAATGTTCTCATCCCCAGCTGATGCATTTGTACCATAGTGTTCCAGTACTTTGGCTGTTCGGATGATCCCTGGAGTCTTTTAGCCAGAATACGACGACAACAACAACATAACTTCTCTGTACCTTAGTTAAAGTAATACCAGATTACACAAACTAAAAAAAATAAAATAAAATCAACTCAATATGTGATTACGAATACTGCTGCAATGTTTTGTAGATTACAAACTCAGTATGTGATCATGAATGCTGCTGGAATGTCCAATATTTTTCTTACCTCTCCAGTACATTACTTTCCATTTCAGTATTACATGATCCCTTTTGTTTGTGATGTGAAACCTTATGCACACTGGTTAGCCGTAAGTTATCATCATGATTTCTTCTCAAAACCTGTGCATTAACAGATCTTTTTAAATGTTTTTTTTTGTTGTTGTTGCAAATGTACAAAAATATTTTCTTCTTTCTGACCCCCCTCCCCCCACCTCATCCCCTTCCCCTCTTTATTCTGTTAAAAAAAAAATCACAACAAAGTAGCAATTCAACAATGTTTTTCATCTGAACAGAAAGTGTGTGTGTGTGTGTGTGTGTGTGTGTGTGTGTGTGTGTGTGTTGTGTGTGTACGGGAGGTGGGGGTTGTTCATCTAAAAATAGTTATTCTTTACACTCATTTATAGGTCCTGAATTGTAGACATAATGGGGCGGTCCTGTAGGGTTGCTGGTGGCTCTTTCAGAACACATCTTACCCCATGTTCTGGACATTCTGTGCTAGTAGTCTGCTCTGGTTTTCTCAGTCTTGCTGCATCTTCCTCTGGGGGTTTTTGTGTTGTTTTTGTCCCCATCTTTCTTTTCTGTTGCCCCATGGATTGTCAGCCTTTGTCACAGTTTGTGGCCAATTGACCTGATTTGTTCTGTGGAGGCTTACTGTGGCCAATTTACCTTTGTTCTGTGAAGGCTTATTGTGGCCAATTGACCTGATTTGTTCTGTGAAGGCTTACTGTGACCAATTTACCTGATTTGTTCTGTGAAGGCTTACTGTGGCCAATTTACCTGATTTGTTCTGTGAAGGCTTATTGTGGCCAATTGACCTGATTTGTTCTGTGAAGGCTTATTGTGGCCAATTGACCTGATTTGTTCTGTGAAGGCTTATCGTGGCCAATTGACCTGATTTGTTCTACGAAGGCTTATTGTGGCCAATTGACCTGATTTGTTCTATGAAGGCTTATTGTGGCCAGTTGACCTGATTTGTTCTGTGAAGGCTTATTGTGGCCAATTGACCTGATTTGTTCTGTGAAGGCTTACTGTGGCCAATTTACCTGATTTGTTCCGTGAAGGCTTATCGTGGACAATTGACCTGATTTGTTCTATGAAGGCTTATTGTGGCCAATTTACCTGATTTGTTCTGTGAAGGCTTATTGTGGCCAATTGACCTGATTTGTTCTGTGAAGGCTTATTGTGGCCAATTTACCTGATTTGTTCTGTGAAGGCTTATTGTGGCCAATTGACCTGATTTGTTCTGTGAAGGCTTATTGTGGCCAGTTGACCTGATTTGTCCTATGAAGGCTTATTGTGGCCAATTGACCTGATTTGTTCTGTGAAGGCTTATTGTGGCCAATTGACCTGATTTGTTCTATGAAGGCTTATTGTGGCCAATTGACCTGATTTGTTCTGTGAATGCTTAACTCTTTGATCTCTTATAATTAACTTTTTGATCTCTCATAATTAACTCTTTGATCTCTTATAATTAACTCTATGATCTCTTACAACAATCTGCTACAAGCCAGCTTTTTTCAGGAACACATGATCCTGTTCATGACAACTGTCAAGAATTTTATTTCTCATCATTTTTACAAAGGATTTCTGCGGTCACATCCATTATAAGCATATATCACAACTTTTCTACTTTGTACTTAAAAATCAGCTGATTTTCATGAAAAAAAAATGCCATTTTCATTTTTTCTCTAAGTCCAACCACAAAAACAATTTCACACAAAGTTGAAAAGAGACACAGACTTACAGACAAGAAAAAAAAAATTGCTTCTCTGAACATCACATGCACGACTCCCTGTTCCCCTCCCAAACACACCAGCCCTACTCTCCACCTCCTACCACACACAATGATCATTTTTGGAGCATCTTGTGGCACTGAAAATTGTTTTCTTTTTTATTTCAAGTGGTGCAGTAATCTCTGAAGCAGACATCAGCAAGCACAAGACAGAAGTATTCACATTTCACAGTTGAATTTCTTCTGACAGCATTTTCAAAGCTGATTTCTTCTTCCATGAACGAATGTCATGTAATTCTGTCTTGCCACAAACTGTAAGCCATTTTCTTACAATAAATAGACCAAACAACCCTCTACGCACAATCTCAACCAGTCATGCTATGCAGTCTCAACCAATTACTGTCTACTGCGCACTGAAGCCACGCCACTCTACATTTTTGAAAACTCCCAGCAACAAAAATCACAAAATAAGGAGATATGTACATTATTGCCCTCCCCATCCTCCATCCCCACATACCTACACAACACACACACCCCCTTCGCACCCCCTCTGAAGAAAACCGAGTGTTCTAATGGTCAGTATGTGATTGGAATGGAAAGCTTTGATGTCCAACCTGCTGTGGAGAAACGGAGTCAGCCAGATGACATAGTACTAGCAGCCAGAAGATTACTATCAAGCTACCAGCAGAAGCAGCCAAGAGCCAGCCAGGTGTGTAAACAGACATAAACAAGGACTTCTAACCATGACATTGGTAACATTTTCAAATGCATCAGAAACAGCAAATTTCATGGGTGTCCCCCCCCCCCCCCCCTCCCCCCCCTTTCCTGTCTGAGGAATCATCAATACATTTCAACTTGCAGACAGTAACAACACCCTTTTATGACAAGTGATGGCCCACTGATTTTTCACTGAACAGGTTGAGTGACCTATACATCACTCGTACATGTTTTCGACAAAATTGAATTCACTACACACATTATGCTCCCAAACATCACCACCAACTGACACACATGCACACACACACACACACACACACACACACACACACACACACACACGTAAATCTGCCTAAACGGAAATGCACATGGAGTCGTGATGTATAATACATCCACTAACACATGTGAATTGATACACATATACACACACATATATAATATATATATATCACACATGTACATGCCAATACACTATGCACACAAGCATGTGCACACACACATAATGATACACACAGTTACACACATGCATGCCTGTGCTCACGCATGCACACACACACACACACACACACACACACACACACACACACACACACTGAATGCTCTTGTCTGGCCATCATCACCATAGCACCACAAAAAGTTCAGTTTCTACAAAATCATGATCAAATGAGCATGAGAGGAGCGCCTACACCAAAGACAGCCAGTTACCACCAAAGGCCTGGCAGAAGCCAGTACCAACATACCATCAATTGAATTGACTACTGTTATTAATATACTTTTTTTTGGGGGCATGGTCTGAAACTGGAATCAGACATCCTTAGACTCTCTGCATTTCTCCTGGGTCAAAACTGAAGCACAGTTTCAGCAAATAAACTTGCTGCCCCCCCCCCCCCCCCCCCCCCCCCAGCCAAACTTTTTATAAATCAAGGCTCCTCAAGTTGCACAGAGTGCATGTAATTCATGAACTACAACATTATTTCACTTACAGTACATGGGTTTTATGTGTAGACTTCAGCCTCTGATATTAAAACCCGATAGTGGGCTCATTTTCTAAAAATTCAAATCACCAAGTGCCTCTGTGCCATGGCTCCTTTGTCAATCACATCATGAATTCACAGAACTGGCAGTACCAAACATAGCCTCACTTACATGTATAGCCTCACTTCTTCACTGAAGTTCTCAAACATGATATCAAAGAAAGAGTCAAGGAGCACAGTAAATCATCTCTAAAAGCTAATGGTACCAATGGTATTATTGGCAGAAATTATGAGCAATTTTCAGCAGGACTACATAATGTTCTTTCATGTAAACATGCACATATATTATTAATGAATGTATGAATGATCAGAAGAAAACTGGCACCCAAAATTATACCAACAGTCATGTTTAAAGCTAGGCTAAGGACATTTCACAACTGAAAGTATTAGAGGGGGGTCAGGTTTTGTCTTTTTTTCAATCAGTCTTCAAGTGTATATTAACAGCTCCTTCCATATCTTTGGACAGTACCGTCACTTCTTCTTTTTTTTTTTTCTTTTAAGCCGAGCAAATCCTGTTAGTAAAACAATCATCCGCTACCAAAAGCTGAATGCAATTGGAATCCTAGTTCTACGGTTTCAGTATGTGTATAAAGTACAATGATGTCTTTGCTATTTATTGCATAATTACATCATTCTTTTATTTCACTGTGTCTGATTATTGTTCTCATTGCAATTACTGGACCTGAAGAATTCTAGTCTATTAACCTCTAAAATTTAAAATGTAGAAGGTGAAGCCACTCTCTGCATAGATCTGCAATTGCGAGGGGGCCCTACAACCAGTACTTAATCTTTGCACCCTGCAGTATTCACAGCATCAGACTGGTTTGAGGCATCAGGTGTTAAAAGCCTAAAATGATCCATTGCTAATCAAAATAGGGGTCAAACTGAAAATGCAGAGCCCAAAGCAAATTTTCTTAAGCACAGGCTCACATTTTTTTAATTAAAAAAAAAAGGGGGATTGTACAATTCAAGTAACCGGATAAAAATGGCTATTGTCTCATCACTACTTACAACAGCTGACTGAAACTCATAATGCACTATATCACCACTCAAAAGACTTTCATTTTCTTGCTTTGTAGGTGAGTATAGCCACAATCTTAAGTCCCTCAAAGTATTACTTGATACCAAAGACCAAAAAAATGCAACATTGTTGAACATTTTAGGTCATATCGTGTGTAAATGAAAGTGAATTTCATTATACTTTAAAAATTTTTTTACATTACACGGTACTACACATGCTTGACACCTTTTTACTTCATAGGATGAACAAAACATAAATCTGACACTTTCACAGTTGTCAGCAATGTAAAAAAAAAACCTTGATGAGAAGTAACCGGGTCAGCATGTATTAAAATGGCACCTAAAAACCCTGTTCTTTCTAAGCCTCATCACTAATGATTTTAACTAAATCTTTTGTTAAAAAGAAAAGCTTATCATAACATTTGTAAGATTCTTTGGTTATTTTTGGACAAGTCCTCAATATTCATGTTCAAAATGATTTGATTATTTTCACAGCAGATTAGATAATGTCCCCCAAATTTGTGGCCATGCACTGCAATGATCTCCAACTGTTTTAAATACTGACAGAGACTTGTCAGATATCAGCTGACTGATGATGTGCTGTCCAGAGGGCATACCTGGTTAAAGTGCTATATCATTTCAAAAATTTTGCACTAATGAAGCAGACACACTAACCATCTATGGCTCTAACTATTACATTTAAAGTGACAATAATGCTCTGATATCATTAGCAATGGATAATAATTTTTAAAAATTATTACGAGATTCTCTGCCTTCACTGACGGTGACTGGGAATGATCTACATCATGTACAGGTCTAAGATTTTAATGATTGAATCAAATCAATAGTATGGTTTTAACTGATTACATTGCAATAATTCTTTCAATCAGTCAATGTCATTGATGAACATCCAGGATTTATTTTTCGACAATCATATTCAAAAACTTCACTTCATAATCTTCCTTTGAAAGAAACTTTTTCTATCACAAATCAATGTCATTGATGAACATCCAGGTTTTATCTTTCGACAATCATATTCAAAACCTTCACTTCATAATCTTCCTTTGAAAGAAACTTGTTTCTATCACTAAGTGGAAATACCACATTTTTGGCAATGTATGATTGCTGGACATTCTGTGTAATCTTATCAACCTCTAATGGAAAGAAAACATGATAGACTTAAAAACTTGTTTGAAGCAAAAGTGAGTGAGCATGGAAAGTTGCCTGTAAGTTTATTTACGATGTTGGACTAACTTTCAAGTTTCACTTTCAAAGTGAGGTGACTGCAGGCGAAAACTGAAACGCATTTCATAACGAATTGTTAGTGAATCGGGCCAGAATAGCTCCGTTGGTAGAGCGCCGGACTCGTGATCCTGGGGTTGCGGGTTTGAATTTCGGTACAGGGGGATTTTTTCCCTCGGAGTTAACTTTCGTTCTGACTCCATTCCCCATACAGTCCTTCGAATGAGACTATAAACCGAGGTTCTGTGTGTGAACGCACGCACATCTTTCATACATGTAAAATCCCATCACCAACTTTCGGAAGAGAAGGCCAGTTGGGCTGTTGGTATGGATAACACGTTACACATAGCATGCACCTTCCCTGAAGATGGAGTAAGGCTGCCTTAATGGCGGGATAAAAACGGTCATACACACAAAACTCCACTGCCTATCTATACAGTGTTCGCAGGGGTATCTGCCTGCGTACGCAGAAAGAAAGAGAGTTAGTGAATCCACCAAACAACAGGGACACACAGATTACGGGACAAAACACGCGTGTTTCGATCTCTTAGGTTTTCTTCAGGCAAGATAAACAACATTCAGGACAGCGTTTCAGCTTCCCTCAAATTTCAGCTTCCCCTTCATCTCAAAAAAAGAAGAAAAAAAATCAGATTTAAAACATGATCTGGCTTTAAGTAGCATTAATAACCAGAAAAAAATCAAAATCTACATGTAAATGATGACCACGGTATGGCGGTGTGAGGCTGAACGCTTGAAACAGAGACGATCGTTGAATGAAAAGGAAAATATTAAGAAAACGCGCCACACGCTTGAACATGTTCATTCACCGATTCATCCAGACGACGTTTTGCAACCGAAAGAGTCGAAACAAATACTTCCACAGCGTTTCTCAAACCGTATGGAAAACGATCAGTGTACAAATCTTCTCATAACACCGTTACACATACCTCCATTCCAGACCACCTGTCTGCTGCTTGATCGCCGTTGACAACAATGGAAAGTTCGAAAGTTAATGGTCACATGGAGGTTGTAAACAATCGGACGAATTCACATCCGGGCATTTACAATTTGGAAATGGTACAGAGGAAGTGGGAAGTAGAGAAAAGACTGGAGGTTATATACACGGCGGAGTAGCATGAAGCTTTATGGAGAGCTCGACAGTAAAAGTCTTCAGGGAAAACCCCTCCCCCTCCCCCTCAGGCAATTGTTTTGGCCCTGAACTCCTCACTTTCTAAAGGGGACAGGCCGCATCCATGTCATGACTCTCAGAAACCCTTCTGCTGCCACATATGTTTTTTGTTTTTGTTTTTCCCCAGGTGCTGCCGAGATTCGAAATAGCAACTTAAGGAGGAATGGGTGTTTCGGAAGCATGCTTTCTTTCTTTCTTTCTTTTCTTTCTTTCTTTCTTTCTTTTTTGCTTTATTTTTTTTTATATCGGTTGCCTTTTCCACATCGTTACCAGACACCTGTTCTAAAGTTGGGAAATTGAAGCCTCATGTAATTCACTTTTTGCTCCTCCTTGACCAGATCCAGCTGGAACTCTTTTCACCTGCCTCTGCCATTGCCTTCGGGATTCTGGTCTTCTTCTCACCAGAAATCCCGAGCTGTTTTCATGAGATCATGGGTTGACGAGTCTACAAATCCCTTTGCCGTCCAACCCCTATGAGAGGATTTTGGCAAGAAAACCCGACAGGTTCTTTGAAGCTGCTGGCTAGAATGACATACTTTTCACTTTTGTAGTGGTAAGATTGCTCAGTTCTGCTTTATGGTAAGGTGAGTTCGATCAGAACCATTCGTTTTGATGAACCTTAGTGGGGAACATATCCAGTTTCATGCCACTCTTCCCGATGATCTCTGTGGGGTAGTTAGTGTGGAAGGTCTGCTGGCACTCCCAGTCATCCACTCCATCCAGTAAACCCTGCTCCCGTGCTCTTGGAGTCACACCCGTTCCAGACTGTGATTTGTGGCCTCCTGCCGTGTGAATGTCGTTGCTGAAGCTTCTAATGCTGTAGTGATTTCTCCGGCAGAGCCAACCGCATGCGTGATCTCCTGGAGTACTTGGTTGTGCCTCCATGTGTACAGTCTGTGGGTCCGCGCTGCATTGCACGAACTCGCTTCTCACTGTTTGTTTGCCGTGTGGAGCTTGAAGGAATCTGGCTTCCAGTCAAAGTCATACAGTTCTTGCAAACGCACAAAATTATGAATTATATGACGGATGGCCTGGCTTCACTTTAGTCGCGTCCTTTTTCGAAGTACGCACTGCTGATTGAGTTTTTCTCGGTTCATGTTCAATATGTCTGGTTGTTTCCTGGTTTCAAAGATTATCACCCGATAGACAGTCAGTGCTTTTGCTTGACTTGACTTTGACAACCTGTATCTTTTGTAGAATCATCTGGAAGCCTTTTGAATTTGAAGCCTTGGACTGGAATTTCCTTCATATCTCTTTTCTCATGTGGTTTCAAAAGGCCTTGAGCTGCTTGGCTTTTGGATACAGAGAGAGAGAGAGAGAGAGAGAGAGAGAGAGAGAGAGAGAGAGAGAGAGAGAGATTACTGTATTGTACCAATATCAATACACTGGCTCATTCTAGAATTCTGAGAGGCGTTTTTTTATCAATACACTGGCTCATTCTAGAATTCTGAGCGGCGTTTTTTTTTTTTTTTATGTATATGAATTTGAATAACTGTATACGAATGTTGGTAAGTCGACTTATAAAGTCTCTTATTATTGGTATGTGTACGATGATGTCTACCATTGCTGAATCTTGCAGTGATAATCCAAATAAAGGATAAGTCGATAAGTGTTTTAATGATTATCTGAAAAAGGGAACCAATGAATTGATGAAATAAAGAACAAAAACAAAAACAAACAAATAACACGTCGGTCATCTCTCTCTCTCTCTCTCTCTCTCTCTCTCTCTCTCTCTCTCTCTCTCTTCCAAATTTTGTGTATATTTTGTCTATTTCATATCATGTTCTGTTGTTTGTACGTTTCTATATACTCCCCCCCCCCCCCCCCCCCCCCACACACACACACCCCACCCCACCCCCCACCCCCGTCCCACTCCTGTTCGTCACCCTCATTTTTTTTTTCTTTCTTTCTGGTCTCCTTTCTTTTCATTTGATACTTCATTTTCATTGCATGACCGATTTTTGGTTATTGTTTATACATTATTTCATTTCACTGCATATAGTAGACTCTACTCAGAGCAAGGACTGAGTGTGAAAAACGCATCAGTGCTTATCTATTATCCTCGTAAATAAACAATCCTCTCTCTCTCTCTCTGTCTCTCTCTTGCCCCCCTCCTCATGTCCAGGCTTTTGTTCTTGCAGTCGTTGGTTTCAGTGTGTGTGCGTGCGTGCGTGCGTGCGTGCGTGCGTGCGTGCGTGCGTGTGTGTGTGTGTTGTGTGTGTGTGTGTGTGTGTGGTGGTGTGTTATTTTCAGGATCTGGTATCGAACGTCATTTGATTTCTTGTCTGTTGTGTATGTTGTTCATTTGTAGTCCTGTGTTTCCGGCGTTTCCTTCGGTTTCATCGAAGAGGACAAAACGTGGGGAGAAAAAAAAAAAAAAAAAAACGGGAAAGGGGGCAAGTCGAGGGGGTTAAATGCGAAGATTTCCTGTGCTTATCTCCCCTCCCCTCTCCTATCCCTCATCCCCTTTCTTTTACCCTTGTTCTTCTTACTCTTCTTCTTTTTTTTTTGTTCTGTCTCATCTTCTGTGTCACTTGAGTGGCATTGTCCCCCCCCCCCCCCCCCCCCCTTCCCCTCCTCCACTTTGCTCATTCCAGCTCCAAATCTACACACCTCCGGTTTGTCCCGTTAAAGTTCCGGCGCCGGCAGTCCACAAAATGCAATCCATATCAAACCATCCTGAGGCAACCCGCCAGAGGAGACACTGCACTGCTGCCGAGTCACTGGTGATGTTCACTGGCGCCTGTTCTGATCCAACATACGCTGAATACCCACCTACGAAGCTCCCTACTGATGAAAATAACCGCTCAGTTGCTGAGTCATCATGAGCAATGACAGTCCCCGTGAACTTGCCGGTACTGGTGACCCCGATACGAACTCACTAATGGCATGGATGCGGAGAGGAAATCGAAGCTTTTTTTTTTTTTTTTTTTTTTTTTTGCTGTCCCGTCTTCTGTGCCACCTCAGTGGCATTGCACCCACTCCGCTCATTCCGACAACCCGTCCACAGCCACAGCCTGGTCAGTCCCACCGCAGCCCCGGAACCGGCAATCCACAGGGAGCAGTCAATGTCAAGTCGTCAAGAGGCAACCCACCGGAGGAGACACTGCACTGCTGCCGAATCACTTCGGTGGTGTTCAGTGGCGCCTGTTCTAATCCAACATACGCAGGACACCACCTACTAAGCCCCCTACTGACGACAATAATTGTTTAGTCGCGGAGCCGGCGAGAGTGAGCTCTCCCTCCGGAGGGCGCCACCACTTCCGTCCAACGAAAGCCCCTATGGACCCGCCGATACCGGTAACCTCGACGGAACCAAACCAAGGCCACAGACATGGAGAGGACATCGAAACTGAGGTCACCATGAGAGCAGGGCATGAAGGGACACAGAATTTGAGACATTTTTTTTAATGCTGATCGATGAGAATGAGGATGATTAAGATGATGCTACGGATTTCCATCCCGGTCTGAGACTGCATGACAGGGCTGTACTCTACGCTTCCTTTCATAATATATCCCGGCGTCAACCAGGCCCGAGAGATACAGACACCTGCCGTGTTGGTCAGGAAATTTGAGCAACACTCTCAAGAGACGAAAATCGAAATTTTGGTCCCATGAGAGCAGGGTATGAAAGGTTACAGATTTCACGACTTTTTGAATGCTAATCAGTGAGAATCAGGATGACGAGGGTGATGCTGTGAAGTTCTAGTTCGGTCTGAGACTCTGTGACAGGGCTGTACCCTACTACTTTCATAATATATCCCAGTATCAATCAGTCCCGAGAGTTACAGACAACATGCAGTGTTGGTCAATGAATATGATTAAGTAGATGAAACTCAACTGTGTAGCTCCCATTTTGAGCCCATAGCACATTCAGCTCAATGTAGCAGATGGCCGGGAATGAAATAGAAAATCCCATAAATAAACGGCTGCGTCGGGAATAAAACTTCCCAGCCGGGAATCCGCAACAGTAATTACTTCCGTTTTCCAGTCCATAATAAACATGTTGGCTCAATCGTTTTGTATTTGTTGCACCTCTTTCATAGGTGCAAGGTTACTTGTTAGTTGTTTTTTTTTTTTTTTTTCTAAGTATTTTTGTCAGCATTTATGCAGGCCATGTTCTTTGAAAACGATTGTTTATCTGATGTGCATTTATCGACTTTAATTTTTTTTAGAAGTGTTTGTGCTGCTGCCGGTAGTATTTCATAGTTATATTGATATCTCCATTCAGCTACTTCAAGTCAGAGCATTTAGTATTGTTAATTATGCATTCACAGAGTTTCACTTTGCTATTTCAAATGTGGACTATCTTTGTTGTTTTCCTCTTTGTTCACTGTATTAGATCCACTGAGACCAATAGTATTCAATGGATGTTAGGAACAGTACTATTGAATTATTGGTGGTAAAGACTGAACTCTCAGCTCAGCATAAATGAGAATTTTGTGTTTGTGACATACACATGGTCAACACAAAAGCTGCATGGGGTAAGAGTAGGCTTAATAGTAATATCAGCTTAGTAGTTGTTGTTGTTGTACCCTGGCTAAAAGACTCCAGGGATCACCCGAACAGCTGAAGTACTTGAACACTTTGGTACAAATGCATCAGCTGGGGATGAGAACATTACGTGTGTGGCCGTTTTTGATTACCCCGCCACGTGGGCGGCTACATTCCGAATTCGAGGGATTTTGGAGACTGATGGCGTTATGCTAGGAGCTTTGCCACGACTGAAGACAATCCCCGCATAACTATGCAGAGCATAACAACATTTTGATGTAGCCTTGGTGTTCTAGCCTATGTAAATTGGTCTGACACAGCCCTAAGCCAAGGCGGAGCTTAATAGTTAAACCATCTGATATTTCACTTTCATATTTACCACGCTAAAGAAATAGGCCTACTGTTTCTGTTTCAGTTTGCCTGCCAGCTTACCGTACAATACTTTGTGTGTCTTTTCAGGAACTGTCATAATTGTCTACTCTTCTCTCATGTAAATAAAAGAAATCACACGTAACTGACTGGGCTCCTGACATGAGCGGAATCAACCATCTTCACCTTTTTTCCCCTGCACTTTTACCCTTACTCCATTTCATTCCCCTACCCTTCACCTCTCCTCACACCTTCAGTTCATAACACCTGGCGCTGCGAGCAGGGCAAGTGTTCCACTTTAGCATTTCCATTCACTCCCCTACCCTTACATCCCTCTACCTTCGGTCCATTACAACAACAACAGTAATAAAAATGATAATGAGAATAAACATTTCTAGCGCTTAATCTTAAGAAAGCCCTAAGCGCTTACAACAAAAATACAAATAATGAGGACAAAAATACACAAACATCAGGCATCAAAATGCATTTTACCCAGTTGCAAAGCGAGACGACTGCAGGCGGAAATCTAAACAAATCTTAAATAAATGTTAGCGAACCGCCCAGAGAACGTGGACAAACGAGTCACAAGACGAAACACAACGCGTTTCGACCTCTTAGGTCTTCATCGGTGAGACATAAACGAATAAAACAACGAAAATTCAGGGTTCAGCGCAAGGAAGAAGGCCTTCTTCCTTGCGCTGAACCCTGTGAAGTGATCTGAAGCGATCAAAGCTAAGTGAATTTTCGTTGTTTTATTCGTTTATGTCTCACCCGATGAAGACCTAAGAGGTCGAAACGCGTTGTGTTTCGTCTTGTGACTCGTTTGTCCACGTTCTTTGGGCGGTTCGCTAACATTTATTTAGCATTTTACCCAGTCATGCAATGATAAATTCACACCCTCGTCACCACCCCTATTCTCTCTCTCTCCTCTCTCTCTCTCTCTCCTCTCTCACTACTACAAAATTATGCGGACTTTTGAACTTTCCCCAGGAGCCATTCCCATTTACCAACACCAACAGCCAAAGAGGACAGCCGTTGAGTGCTGGTACCTGACCCACGTGCAGCTCACACACGTTCAAAATTTTGTTCGTTCGTTTTGACTTTGTATTGAAATGAATGAAAAGAAATATTTTCTGTGCCATTGTCACAATGACGGAGGAATTGTTCGCCTGATTTGTGTGTTTTTCTACGCTACTTGTTTGGGGTCACAACATCTACGAAAATACTGCGGCCTACCTGAAAACGAGTAACTTTGTTTGTTTGAAATTCAGCACATGCGCAGCGAAATACTTCCGATTCTAAGGACAGAGCGTTCTTCTTTCAGTACAAACAAACTGAGGACGTTATTGTTGACAGTAGCATGCAAAATAAGCCGTAACTATTTTTACTTAATCGCAATGGCAGCATTATTTGCTTGCACAAAATGTCATCGTCGCTTTCCTTTTGACGACCTGTCCGAAGGCGATCAGCTTTGCAAAGTAAGTTGGGATATTCCTTACTGTTGACTGCTTGGTTCACTTGATGTAGCTGGTGGCAGCAGTGTCTCGGTGTCTGGTGTTGCTTTTCTTCTTCTGATTCACTCTAAGCACTGGGCAAACAAATTACAAAACAAAAAAGATGACGCATTTCGACTTCTAAAGTCTTCTTCAGGCAAGATAAACAACGTTTAGGACACTGAAAACGACGAACGAGCAATCACTAATCTTGAATTTGGCGCAACGTATATCATGAAATATACAATAAAACAATAACGATATGGAATTACTGGTAGTATGTTAAACGGGACAAGAAGGTTTTTGACAAGTAGATCTCACGTTGTAAGAATAGATGATATTAACAAATTAACTAACATTCAACGCCTTCTTCCTTGCGCTGAAACTCTGAAGTGATCAAAGCTAAGTGAATTTTTGTTATTTTATTCGTTTGTTTCTCACCTGAAGAAGACCTAAGAGGTCGAAACGCGTTGTGTTTTGTCTTGTAACTCGTTTGTCCACGTTTCTCTGGGCTGTTCGCTAACATTTATTTAAGATTTGTTTAGATTTCCGCCTGCAGTCGTCTCACTTTGCAACTAACTAATAATGCTAGAATCTTCAACTTGATGAAGGCGGGCAGATATGAAAGAAGGAGAATGTCTAACAGTGATAAGTCCTTAGTGGTATTCTACAAGGCGGTATTATTGGACCTATACTTTTTACAGTCTTTATAAACGACCTCCCAGACTGTGTAAGAAGTACGTGCAGAATGTTTGTGACTAATATATGGATATACACTACAGGAATGCACAGGAAAATAATTTGTACAAAAACTGAGAAGTTTTGGACTGACTGACAGACCAGCAAAGATATGTTTATGCAGTTGCTGCTTAATTGGAATTTTAAGGGCATGATTGTTTCTGCAGCTTGACTTGCGGCTGGATTTCGTCATCTGTATTGATGGTATTTGTAACGGATTTGGAACAGTTCTCATCCTTTAACACCAGTGACATTCACCAGTGCAAAACTGTTGCCTAAGCACTAAGCAGCTATGATACACTACTATTTGATGTGAGTGCCTTGCCATTGTTTGAGGACTCATCAGTTTTCAAGGTTCCTAGTTGGACGGACCTCTGTCTTGCAAACCAATTATTACCCACTCACATTTTTGCAAACATCAAAAACAAAGAATAACAAACTTGCATTGGTCACTATGCTCCAGGAATCTTGTCATAGAACCTGTCCCTGGATGCTCAAATACCACCGCTGATTATCATCCATGAGAACCTGTGACTCTGTGTGTGTGTGTGTGTGTGTGTGTGTGTGTGTGTGTGTGTGCGTGTGAGAGAGTGTGTGTGTATACATTTGTGTATGTGTGTTACTACTCCTGTTATTTTTTCTTGGACTATTCAGTGACGTATTAGATTTGTATTAATAGAGACTTTTCTTGGCAACAGCACCTTGGGCTGTTCTAGATGAAAAGCAGTATTACATGTTCATAGACATTGTATGCATTTTTTTTTTTTTTCTGGAATGAGATTGAGAGTCAACTTTTGTTCCTTTATCATTCCTCCTTGGCATACTTGAGTAATATGTGTATGTTATCAGTGAAATTATATATTTTGTAATCTATGATATGTTTGAATATCATGCTTGATATGTTCATAGCTTGTGGATTATTATTCTGGGTCATGATTCTGAAGTGTCATGCATTGATGTCAAATATTCATGAACTGGTGTTTTGTGTAATGGATTGATATTGTTGACAATGTTTGCTTGCAAGATATACTACTAAATCAATTTTCTGAACTTAGATGTTCTCAATAGTTAATATTTCTGATCCATACCCCGAACCAGAATCTCTCTTTCTCCCTCTCTCTCTCTCTCTCTCTCTGTCTGTGCCTTCCTGTTTGTCTTTCTCCACCCCCGTCTCCCTTTCTCTCTCTCCCTCTCTCTCTGTGCCTCAGATAATGCGCACATGAGATAGATCATTTTTTAAATTAAAAAAAAAAAAATCATTTTCTTCTTTTTCTCAGTCTCTTTTGTCTGGCCTTAATCTTCTCAACATGCTGTCTCTCTGCTACATTCTTTTCCCTTCTCCATTGCACTCTGAGGTAATACCATCAAAGTCTGATTCATTGATTTTGGATGATGTCTGCACTCTTCTGTCTGATCTTCAAGGTATGCTGTTTGCACTCTCTGGAACGGCAGCTGAAACAAGCTGACGTTTGCTTGTCATCAGGCTAGTGGCAATTGCCACCTTTAAGAGACCTTGTTCACTGTTGCCTGCATTGCGTTTAACTTTCTTGGAGGTGCTGCTTGACCTCCAACCATTGCATGCTTTTCTTTTCCTCTGAGCTGTATTTGGTGGTGCTGCAAGTGCAAAGGTCTCTACATTTGTGTGGAGAAAATCACAGAAAAAAACCTCTCTCTCTTATATTATATATATATACAAGTGAGAACTGACTTGTGAGAATAAAGGAATTCTAGAGAAATTGATGTATGTAACTGTATTTTGTAAGGTGGAAGCAGAAACAGACCGATATTGTAATAATGAACCTCAGCTTGCAGGTATTAGACAAACCCTTTGTTTTCATTGATCAGTTCTGTTGATATGATGTCACCAGGGGGTCAGTATTGTTTTGTAGAGTCTTGCATTTAAGCCATTCCAAACTTAATTCATTCTATACTAGCTATTCTATCCCCTTACTTCCCCCAGAAACTGACCATTTATATATATTTATGAATTCATAAAAAAAAAATGAATAGACACAGACTTGTGATTTTTTCAAGTTATGTTTATAAATGATTGAGAAACCTAAAAACAATACAGCAAAGTTATTTTTCTATTTCTTTGGTAATACAGTATGCATGACAATGAAAATGAGATTTTGCGTGTCATGTAAAAATAGGGATGGTACACATCCTATGAACAAAAGAATTACATGAACTGGTTTTATGCCCTGAAATTATTCCACTGTTCGCAACAATTCAAGGGCTTCAGTCACATTGTAATGGCGATTTGTAGTGTTTCTTTCACCATGCATGCTTGATGGAGTAGCAGAGGACACCATGCTGACATGTCAAGTCAAACCGAGCTGGTAATGTGGTGTGAAAAACATCTGCTAGCGAGCATTCAGCTGGCAAAACCTAAGTAACGGTACGCCTGCACTCTAATTAGTGTGCAGGAGCCATCTCTAATAAATAGTTTCGTACAAAAGGTTCACTCACTTTTGAGAAAAATTCCAAAACTTTGGATCAGATATGCGGTCCTTAGTATAGAAAGAGTTAATGGTTGATGAAGTCTTGTTGAATTTTGTTTTCTTTCTTTTATTTACAGTTATTACAGTTAAAAGTTTTGTTGAGCCAAGCTGTCAGGCTGGTGCATCACCTTCAGGCTGATTTAGTGGTTTCTTACTATACATGTAAAAGCCATTACCCAGGAAAAAAGATCAAACTTAGTATTTAACAGAAAGAAAGATGAAACAAGCATTGAAAAATAGATACCAGAATACAGTATTATTTTATGGAAAAAGTCTGTATTAGTCTATGGTAATAAATTATACATTGATTAGTTAACACAATTACTATTATTTTTGTTTCGGTGTTATACTCAGTTTTTGAGAATGTTGGATGTAATAAAGTCTTACACTTATCGTTACTGTGTGAATATATTTTTCAGGAATGTAAAAGCAATTATCCAGTTGTGAAGTGTACATACTGCAGAGAAGAATTTCAGTTGAGCAGGTAAGTAAATGTTCTTTTTATCACACAACACACACACACAACACACACACACACACACACACACACACACACTTGTTTCAGTACATTTCCATCTTTTTGTTCAATATAGTGTTGTTCCATACATGCCACTAGAGATCTTTAAGGTCTACAGATTTCGTTTGTATGGTGTTTTATGGTATATGCATTCATATTGTAAGTGTTTAGCAATGGTGGCATAAAATGAATTACCGTAGGTGTTTAGTTTCTATCACTGATCAGATTTAACAGTTTGAAGGCTAGAAACAGTTTTAAATGCCAACTTAAACTGATAGTACTGAACTCTTTTTACATTTTTCCTACTTGTAAATGATTTCCTAACCTCGTTGCTCAGGCCTACACAGTAAATGCAGCTTGTGAGCACTTTTTAGGTTGGGTGGGGTGGGAACGAGTCTGTGGAGGTGGGGAAGGAGAGGGAGTGCTGTTCATATTAGTGTGTGTGCACCGGTACAGGCTTCTACTCTCAACTCTTCCTCATTCAAAAGGTGTACAGGGAATGCCATGCCATGCTGACTCGGCTTATGGAGTAACTTCAGTGAAGCACCACATGGAATGCCTAAGAAGCAAGTGAGGGAAGTCCTGTCAGAACGTCCGCCATTGTGGTTGGAATAGTCGGCATGGCCTACAGTCTGTCATTGTGTCTCACAGGAAAAGACACAGTGGAAACCATGCTTAGATATAGCCTGCTTTCTAGCCAATTTGTACAATGAGCATTTTCATGTTTATTGATGTTGTTTCATTTCCAGTCTGATATTTCAATACAGTGTTTAAATTCTCTCTGTTTAGCAAAGGCAGTACCACAACTATTTGTGCCAAATGTGCTGAGAATGCCAAAGTGTATGGAAAGGTATGTATTATAACAATGCATAGGATTTTTGTTTGAGACTTTGTATTACTGATAACCGTCATGCTCCCCCAAAAATGTAGATAGTGTTTTCATGACAAAAAAAAAAAAAAAAAAAAGAGAAAAATCTGCCATGTTCATGTTGTGTACTGAAAATATCTTTCACTTGTTAAGTTTCTTTTTGCTTCCAGCCCCTCCCTTCCCTTTTGTTTACTGTTTGATTAATACTTTGAACGATTGGCCAATTTTCCTACAGTGTATTTTTGTTTTGCTTGTTTGTTCTGAGTTCAGTGGAGTCATGACTGTGACCTTAGCCTGCTGCAGTGTTAGATACCTATGATCTTTTAACATCGATTTCTTGAATTTCATTGAGAAATTTGGACCCCATTCTTGATTGCTGGTGAAGGAAGTACCTCCTTTCTGAAATGTTAGAAGGTATTTTCTAGCTCACTTTCAAATGTTATGGAGTGATTTCTTTTTGTTGTTGTTGTTGTTGAGTTCACTTCTGAGGGTGGAAGCAAGGTGCAGTGAAATGAAGCAATGTTATGAAGATATGAATGAGATTGAAGAAACCAGTGATGAAGACACCATTTTAGTTGGGTCACTCACTGAAACCATGAAAGGCCAGAGGATTGTAGGCAGCTTTCAGCTCTTCAGATTAGCAAGATTGCTGGGGTACTTCTGATTCCAAGTTATTTTAGACAAACAATATTTTGTTTGAGGTTGTTTATGGTCTTCTTGAATGTTCATTTTGTAAAGCATGATTGTAAACAAATATTTTTGGGGGGAAAAGGTTGGCAGATTTCATCGTCCTCTGTTAATTTTGGATGCAAAATGTTAAGAAGGGAAAAAAGGCATAATTACCACTGCATACAGTCCAAAAGTTACAAAAATTAGTAAGGTAACTTCCTGTCAAGTTGTAGGAGGACTGTAGAGCAAAAAAAGAAAAAAGAGAAAAAAAAAGAAAAACAGAAAGACAAAAACCAGGATCTAGTTCTTGTCAAAAAATGATGTTGATATCTTGAATCAAATTGGTGAAAAACATGAAAAATGACTTAACATGAGAATGGCTGGATGAACTTTGTGACACTGCTGACTTTATCGTATTAGTACATTTGTGATTCTATTACTGTATTTGAGGTGCCACATTGTCATTTTGTTTTGCACTGGTTTGAAGGAAGAAATGCTGCAGCACATTTTTCTTTTTAATTCCAGTTAATGTTGCTGGGATATTACACATAAGGACTAACATGTGGTTTTAAAAGCGAAATTTATTTAAGTGAGTTACAGAACTACAATGAGCTGCCCCCCCCCCCCCCCCCCCAAATACTTTAAATACTCAGCACTAATTTTCAGGATTACTAGGGTGGCCACAGCTCCGTTTCAGGATTGGAGAGATGATCCACAATTCAGTTTCAGGATTGGAGAGATACTCCACAATTCAGTTTCAGGATTGAAGTGATGTACCACAATTCAGTTTCAGGATAGGAGACATGATCCACAATTCAGTTTCAGGATTGGAGAGATGATCCACAATTCAGTTTCAGGATTGGAGAGATGTTCCATAAGTCAGTTTCAGGATTGGAGAGATGTTCCACAGTTCAGTTTCAGGATTGGAGAGATGATCCACAATCCAGTTTCAGGATTTGAGAGGATGATCCACAATTCAGTTTCAGCATTGGAGAGATGTTCCACAGTTCAGTTTCAGGATTGGAGAGATTATCAACAATTCAGTTTCAGGATTGGAGAGATGATCCACAGTTCAGTTTCAGGATTGGAGAGATGATCCACAATTCAGTTTCAGGATTGGAGAGATGATCCACAATTCAGTTTCAGGATTGGAGAGATGATCCACAATTCAGTTTCAGGATTGGAGAGATGATCCACAATTCAGTTTCAGGATTGGAGAGATGATCCACAATTCAGTTTCAGGATTGGAGAGATGATCTACAATTCAGTTTCAGGATTGGAGAGATGATCCACAATTCAGTTTCAGGATTGGAGAGGATGATCTACAATTCAGTTTCAGGATCAGGGACTCTTCCCTCTTGTGCCCCTTTGAATCTGGAATGTTAGGGTATTTAAGATATCTGTGTAATGCATTCGTAAAGAAGAAAATTTGATCAGAAACATTTGCTTTTTCAGCCGACGGCATGTGAATACTGCAGCATACTAGCAGCCTTCATCGGCAAGCGATGCCAGCGGTGTGTGAATTCAGAGAAGAAGTGGGGTCCCCCTGTGTCTTGTGAACAGTGCAAGCTCAAGTGTGCGTTTGATCGTAGCGAGGATGCCAAAAGAAAGGTAATAACATACACACAAACTTGAGACGTTAGTACTTAAAGCCATTGAATTGTTGGAACCTTTGTTAGTGCATTCCCTTGAATTATGTTCGACTTCATTTGTGCACATTTATCTGCAAGAGTAATGATATCATTGTTATGTTAGCAAGGAAAACAGTCATTTCTCATGTTATTTAACGTTAATAAAGGCAGCATTAAATTCCATCCATGGTTAATGTTGTATCAATCTTCAAAGAAGAGGCAGGATGAGTTTGTTCATTTGAATACACTGTATTAATAATGTTCAGCTAGTACTTCTCCAGTTAAAAAGAGAAAAGGGACCCTGTGGTGCCTGGGGTGTTAGGCTGACAGAGAAGGAGTTCCATCCACGATTCCCTGAAAGTCTGTCAGGCAGAGTGTTTCTTTATTTTTCTTTGTTCTCTTTTATTTTCTCACCTGCACCCTTATTTCCTTTTGATCAGATTACTAATAAGGTGAACATTTTGTCAAGTTGTGTTTCCCAGCAGCTTTAATGTTTCTTCCCCTTAGTGTCAAGTTTTGTGCAGACTGCATTTTTGTATGTAGCCAGGTGGATGGTATTTTGTGCTGACTGCATTCATGTATGTAGCCAGGTGGATGGTATTTTGTGCTGACTGCATTTATGTATGTAGCCAGGTGGATGGTTATTTGTGCTGACTGCATTCATGTATGTAGCCAGGTAGATGGTTATTTGTGCTGACTGCATTTATGTGTATGTGGCCAGGTGGATGCTTACTGCATTCATGTATATGTGGCAAGGTGGATGGTATTTTGTGCTGACTGCATTCATATATGTGGCCAGGTGGATGGTATTTTGTGCTGACTGCATTCATGTATATGTGACCAGGTGGATGGTATTTTGTGCTGAATGCATTCATATATGTGGCCAGGTGGATGGTATTTTGTGCTGACTGCATTCATGTATATGTGGCCAGGTGGATGGAAAACAGCTGTGCTGGCTGTGCACTCAAGCCTACAAGCGTGTTTTGGCCAGAACCAGGAAGAACCAAGACTTCACCATCAACATGCTCAAAAAGTCTGCCTCCTCCTCTTCCCTGCAAGAATCAGCCGGCAGTGACAGCCTCGAGAATCGCATCAACAGGCTGACCTCTGGTGGGGGTGGGGGAGAAGAGAGCAAGTCGGGCTTGGCAGCTGCCATCATGCGATTAGCCTCCAGCAACACTAAATCCACGAGCAGCACTTCAGGTGGCGATGCAGAAGCTGGAGGAGGAGGAACTGCTTCCGCCGAAGGAACAGCAGCAGCATCCAATGGCCGCAGCCATTACCACCACCATCGTCACCATCACCATCACAAGCATAGTAGATCTGGTAGCTTGACCGAAAAGACCTCCAGTTTGCTGGAACGCACAAGTGAATTGTCTGGCAAGCAAGGCGCCGCTGCCTCAACAGGAGACGAAGAAGCCAAAGACAAAAGGCTTCACAGGTCACGTTCACACCATCATCATCATCACCACTCCAAGCACCATCACTCAAAACACCATCATCGTTCACATCAGAATGAAAAGTAAGTCAGTTCATGAAAGCAATGTTTCTCTAAACTGGAAAGCTTTATGTATGTAAAGAACTAAACTGACGGTATTGAATCTGACCACTGTTCCCTTGATCTTTTTTTTTTTTTTTTTTTTTTTTTTTTGGTTCAGAATGTGTTTACTAGAATTTGTGATAAGGAGACACAAATAATTGAAAAGTTTGCGTGGAATGAACAGTACAGTCAGGTCTTTTCTGGTAAACTCTGTGAAGCCGGAAATCTTAGCAGACTAAGACATGCCATAGAGTTAACTGATGTAAATATTAATGAAACGTTGAATCTGTTTAATGATTGTATAAGAACATGTGCTATGTATAAAAAGAAGAATAAAGATGGACCTAACTAAACGTGAAAAGAAAAAAAAAAAATGTAGTTGGTTATGCACAAGTCAGCAGAATTGGAGGAAGGGATTATGTTAAAATAAAAGAAAAGAAAGTATGGTTGATGTCTTATGGAAACCACTACAGGACAGAAGAAACCATGTCAGCACAGGGGAATAATAGACACTGCTTCATGTACAAATACAGTTCATGATTCTATAATGGTTATTGGCCTCCGCTTATAGCTGTGCATAGATCATAATGTTCTTTTTATGGTTTATGCACTTTTCAAAGTGAAAAAGAAAAAAGAGAGAGAACAACTCTCTATTCATTCTAGTATATGTATGCTCAAAGGCTACAAGCACAAACATTACATACAGTGAAAACTAGCGTGTGAAGCATGCATAAACACACAACATTCACCACTGTCAGTCACAAACGCTTGCTGACAGTAGTCACACACCAATGTTTGCCAGCAGTAGTAAAGGCATCATGTTGTTTTCAGGGAAGATGCAGGAGAAGCCAGCCCAGCTAAAAACCCAAAGCTGGCTGACAAGTCGGTGTCGAATGGCGTTTCTGTATCTACTCCCAAAAGGTAAAGAAGGCATGCAGGTAATGAACATAACTGCATGCAAAAACCAAGTTGAATATAAAATTTTAGAGTGTAATGTAATGATGAATATTAGCAGTGGTGACTGTTGTTTTTATACATTTTGAAATATTTGTACCTGCAGTTTTGAAATGTAGAAGTTTTATTATTAGGTTATTTTCGTCATTGTTGTGTAAAAAAAAACATGTAGTGCGGTAGTCAAGTAATGGCAGGTTAGGCAGATTACTAACTCCATGTTTTTGGTTTACCAAAGAGTGATTCACTCTGGTTACATAGCTTTCTGAGCTACCACCACATCCTCTTGACTGTTAAGTGCCACCATATCTTCAGTCACGTCACGTAAGTAAAATCTGCTGAAATAGTTTGCGACTTATAGCTAACTGCCCAAGAGAAGCCTGGGGCCGTGATGAATAGCCAGACTGTGAAACTGGCAGACAGAATCCGGACTTCATATGCCCCGATATCTTATCTAGGAAAAAGCAGTTTCTAACCACAGACACAAGCCTGGCAGAGAAAACCTGCCGAAGCCAGGAGCTTATCAACTGGGGTCTGGTAGCGGCACTTCATCCTGTCATGCCTTAAGAGTGCAGGCACCAGGGGCCTGCAAGCAGTATTAGTGAAGAGTTATGAACAGGTGATTGTATCACCATGGCATGTTCCCTTTCCTGATGTTTACTGTGTAAATTCCTCTATCTCATTTGCAATTTTCAGTCATATGAAGGTTTTAGAAATCTGTTGTCAAGTAAACTCATAATGACATTTTACATTGTGACTTGTTTTGGAGTTCTACTGTATTTTTTTCTGTATGTGGTATCTAATCTCACTTTCAATGTAGATGTAATAAACAAAACATGCTATCATCGACAGTGCTTAGAATTATTCTGCAAATGTTTGTTTCTCTGTTATATGTGTATGTATGCATGTTTGTGTGTGTTTGCTCAGTACGGGCAGCAATGTGTCGGATGCTGGTGTGGTGGATACAAGCACATCAGAGAACGTCATCCTGATCACACAGCTGAGGGAGCAGATCGAAAGCCTGAAGAAACAGCTGCAGAGCAAGGACGCACAGCTGTTGGAGAAAGACAGAAAAGTAAGAAACTGTCCTTGACATTGTGCACAGTAAGCCAAGTAGGTGTGTTTTAAGGAAGCTCTTTGTCAAACAATTGGAACATTTGTTAAAAATTTGTTTTCAGCTGTTCTCAGAACATTTGTGCAAAAAAGCCAAGAGTCATCAGAGTATGTTTGTTTATTTATTTATTTTTTTTTACTTTTCTTTTATGGTAGCAATGAAATAATGCAGTTTGTGGGAACAAAATCACTTTTAACCCTGGTAGCACTATTCCCGGACCATTCGGGTATTACCTCCCCTAGACTGAATGACGAAACCCGGAGCACTCCAGGATGACATAGGTGACCTAAGTCACAGGTTATTATGACTTCAAAAGATCGAGAAACGAACATCCTGCGAAACCACTTTCACCGGAAAGGGTGGAAAATTCCCTCCGCACATGCGAACACGGTGAATTTTGATTGGCTAAGAGGGCAATTTTTTTTTTTTTTTTTGACCAGTGGTGCCAGTCATCTACCCCCCTGCTCTGTAACATGGCGGCAAACTTTCTGCCTGAGTTTGAAGACGCTTTCAAGGAACTTCTTGAGGACAGTGACAGTAGGGAGGAATTTGAAGGTTTTGATATAGAAAATTTAATTAAACAATGACAGTGATGATGAGATAAGAACTGTGCCATTCTCGATGGAGAATTGGGTGGAAGGCGATCACGATTTGACCAGTCTTACCTTTGAAGGTGCTGCTGGTTGTGCTACTCCTCTACCTGAGGGTGCCGATCTTTTGGACTTTTTCAGGGGGGGGGGGGGGGGGGGGGGGGTTGGACAGAAAGTGACTTTGAAACAGTAGCTGTTGAAACAAATTGCTGTAAAGTGAAAGATAGTTGATGCTTTTTTTTTCCTCAAAAACTGACCTGTAATTATGCCAGTTACCTGTGCCATTACTGGACAGTTCTGGTGATGCCAGTATCCAGATATCTTTGGACAGTCTTGCCGATACCTTTTTCATACCATTCATATTCCATTCAACTTCAGAGATTCCAAAACAGTGAGCAAATTGCTCATGTTCTTTTATTTTGTCACACCTGGTTGTTGATTTTTAAAATTTTTTGTTGCCAATAAATTACGATGAAATCTCATTTATGCAAAAGCTCATTGTCTGAGCTTTCCAGTGATGTATGACTTTATATGATCAGTTCAGTTATACATACTACCAATAAGAGTTGTTTGACATCACCCTGGTTCAAAAGTGCTTTGCTCAATGTTAATTCAGCCAGTAGCACTGAAAACTCTCAGGTTTATTCAGCGCTGCCAGGGTTAAAAAAGGATATGACTGTCCACAGTTCAACTACAGCTGATTTGGGGGATTGTTGCCTGCAGTAAATAGGTAGTAAAGAATATCTCAGAATGTACTGTTGGCTGATTTTTGAAAGTCTGTCAATAATTGTTGGCCAGAGTGGTAAAATAGGAGCTTGATGGTGTACCCCAAAGTAACTGTAATATTGCTTTTCAAACCTTGCTGAAAAGATTACAACTGCACACAGATCACCATAGAGAATACTTTGAACAAATGACTGAGTCTCACTGATGTTTTTTTTTTTAACTTTTGATTATATACAGTTTGTTCCATGAATTTCCAAAAAACCCATGTAATGCCAGGTTTTTTCTTTGTTTTTTGTTTTGTTTTCCTTAGACTCTTAATAGAACATGCATGGTACAACTATACAATATGGAGTATCACGAGTACTAAGTGTGAAAATGTGACTTTAAAAAATCTTACTCTTTTGAATTCAGCGGCAGGGAAAAAAACAATATACATAAATCAACCATCTTGAGAGAAAGCACAGTAAGGAAAAAAAAAGCATGTAGTTCTACTTGGATATGTAATATTAAAAAGTCATTGATGATAATAATAATGAATAAAATAACTAGAAATATTGCAGGATTGTATTCTTTACTGTGATGCATTTTACCACTGCCAGGCTGGCTATACTTCAGTTTCAGGCTTAGGTATTCTTTTCCACTAATCCCCTCAACCAGGCATCAGGTGATACTTAGGCATGTCACTTGTTTCCTGCCTAACACTTGAGGGTTGTTTTTAAGCTTTTGAATGTGGTGCAGTTGGTCAGGTGTGGTGCCAAACCTGCCAGCTGTCCAGACTTGGTGTGCTGATGCTGATGAAGTGTGTGTGTTTTGTCTGGTACAGATCAATGAGCTGAAAGCAGAGAACTATGAAGCAGAAAAGGATGCCAGGTTGAAAGTTCAGAATATACAAAAGCAGCATGAAGAGGCCATCAGCAACTTGCAGGTGATTAGAAACCATACATGTCCTTTGCTCTGTTTTTGTGATTCGTATTTTTAAATACAGATGAAATGTGGAAAAAAATTTTTTGATGGGTTTGATATCATCTAGTGAATTTTAATTGCAAAATCTTTAATTGGTTGTTGTGATTTTTGAAATTCTCAGTTGGGAAGGTTTAAAAAAGTCTCAGATTGGTTAGGAGACTTCCTGTCAGTCCAGACACAGAAAAGAGAGTTAGTGCTCGCTGGAACATAAAAATAGGTAAAGGATGAAATACTTGACAAAACAATATTTTGAATAGTCAACAATGAATGGATGAAAACCATTTGAATAGTCACTGAAAATGGGTACACTTTGATGAATCTGGTGAAGATAGACAGGTCTGGTGCATGACAGTGCCAAGCCTCTATGTCCCTACTGTGTGTGTGTGGCTGAACTTCAAAGTACAGTTCCGGTCAGTGGGGAGAAACCATTGGCTACTCATGCAAATGGTCCATTACACAGTGAAGTATGTGCTGTGATCTTTAATGCAAAGCTTTTGGGGAGGGGGCTCAACCACACTGATCTACTTGTACCAGAAAAACAAAGAGCAGCTAGGTTTATTGGCGAGACGGTGAGGTTTTGTTTTGTTTCCAGGCTGAACTCCCTTGCTGACTAATGGATCAAATCAAACCTGTTCAAAGTAGGCCTTTTGAAGTATCGGGAGTGTTTGGATTTTCAAGGGCAACAGCAGTCTACACATCAATGTTTGGTATTGCACCTCTGTGTAACTTTTAAGATTTATTTCAAATGGTTCAGTCCAGTGAATTCTTACATGAATTTTTGTTTAAGAAATTGGGATTGGAAAGTGTGAATAGAGGATTTAAAATCAACAACAACAGAATTCTTCCCTCATTAAGAGAGATCGTCTAGCAGGTACATAATTTGTATATGATTTCCCCCCTAATTTATTGATATTTGTAGATTTACATGAAGGACGGAAGGATGTGGCATGTCATGTGGGATCATTAACAGAATACAAGTGCAGTTTTTTCAACGCTCTTAGTCAAAATTTGCCAATGTTTCCCCCATACCTTCCCAGCCCTTGGTTTAGTCCACAGTTTATGAAAAGTAAACAAAGATATACTTGTTATGGAGAATCTATGTTTATAGCCAAAAAAGAAAAAAAAAACAACCACCTGTAATTGTATTAAAGACAACAACAACAAAAAGAAAGAAAAAACAAAAGAGTGCGCTTATGCTGGGTAAGAATGAATCACATACATGTGCACATGAAGGGCTTCTTTTCTCCATTTTAGATAATGGTCATAGTTTTATAGCATTTATTCTACTTTAATTTTCTTTAAAATTTACTAACAAATTGAAAGATAGAGGGATGGGTACGCAGAGCTAAATAGCTGCTTAGATAATATGAAACTGGTGACGTCAGACTTGTGATTTATAGATTCTTCAATGAAAGAATATTTCGTCGTGGATAGTATACTTCTGTGAACCTGTTGTCATGTTGATGTCATTGTAATGGTGGGTGTGTGTGTGTGTGTGTGGGGCGCGCATGTGTGTGCGCATGTGTGTGTGTGTGTTCTTTACAGACGAAGAATCGAGAACTACAAAGACAAGTGACAAAACTCTCAAAGGGGGTGAAGAAGAGTGTATTAGAATCAATTGCCAGCTCAAATTGAAGTCATCGTGTGTTGCCAGTCCTGTGAGAATAAGAGAGATTGCATCCAGGTTTCTTTGTTGTTGTTTTTTTTAAATATGATTGCAGTGATACAGCAACTTAATCATCAGTAAGATCTCTGTTTATTTTGTTTTGTTTTGTTTTTTCTTTTAACATGAAAATATATCTGACCTTCCACACTCAGCACCAGTTGCTCAGAAACATGTTCTTGGCAATGCTTTTCAAGAGTAGAGCATTCAGCATACACCATTGTTGAGCTTGTTGAAAAGCTTTCTGTGAGGTATATACCCTGTGGCATAATTCGCGTTTTGTGCATTTACCCTGGTTTGTTAACAAACCGTTTGTGAAAAGACTTGACTTGGATATGCTTTCTGGGCATGTTAACTACTGTGTCTGTGAAAGAGTTTACGAGATGTGTTATTCTGAGCTGGTGTCGTGTGCTTCCTTGAACCTATGGTGGCATGGGAAGTGGAGATCTGTTGTGTTGGGGTGAAGCCAATCGGCAAAGGGAGGCAGTGGGGAAAAGGAAAGATTGGAGAGGGGGGGAGGGTAGGGGAGATTATTCTAAGATCTACTGGGGGCTATAACATGCATGGATATTTTTTGCATTGTAGACTGGCAGACAATTAGAATGAAGTTTTTTTGTGAATGGCTAGTCAACAAACTGTGTGTTGTCGGACTAACATTTGTTGTCCTGACAGTTTCGGGCCAGTTTCTGTGTTCTTGCAGCTCAAACATCCTGATCATCGTGTCATTGAGTTTGGTTCAGCGCAGTTGTCCAAGCCCTGTTCTGAGCGACTTTTATCTTGGGAGTGAAGTTATGAAAACAGGTGTCCGCAGTCTGTGAATGAAGCCGTTTGTGAAAGAAGCGTCAGAAGAATGGTCTGAAAAGAATGCTGTTGAACATGGCAGACAATTAAAGCCATTGAACCACCTGGACAAATTACTCATTGGAATGGTACCAAGAAATCTTAGTGTGCCGGAAAGAGAATTGTGATTTGTAAATTCCATGCAGTTATGTAATCCTTATTGTTGTGTGTTCATTATGATTTAAAGTTGTGTGTTTGTAAATGAAGTCCTTCATGCAAAGATGAGAACCAGAATTTTTTTCTAACTTTGCACACTGCCAGACTAAAATGTCTGCTTCAGTTTTGTGTGATAACAGTGTTCCTTATAACACACAACTGGGGGTACTTTACATACAGATTTTGCAGTTTGACACACAGATTTTCACAAAGAGTTTACCCAAGATGCACTTAATTATTGGTTGAGAGTACAATTGGATTGTTTTTTTTTTTCAGCTTTGAGTTGAAAGTTGCGAACTCTTCAAGAAATGCTGTGACTGTTTTGTTGATAAAAACAGTCAAATACTTCAGTGTCAGAATTGTGGCCCCCTAGAGAATCCAAATCTTCACATAGGTTGCTGGAAAGAACTTATCACATGGTTTTGATTCAGTGGCTCTTGCCTCCTGAAAAACTAGGTGGATGCAAGAGTTGGTCTCTGTTTTCATTGAAAAGATTAACTTATTCCTTGTCTTCAGCGTTTCTGATGAAGATGTTGACAAACATGGCAGTATGGGCACTGCCACTATGTTTGTTGATCTCGTTTTCAAGGTTGTGGAAAGAGAACAGTCAATATAGCAACAGCGCTCATTCTATCACCGAGGCTGTTAAAAAGCTTGTATGCACGTTAAATCACAGTTCATCTTTCAAAAGAGTTGGCTATAGTGTGCCAGTGGATATGGACGACACAAACATTAACACATGCACACTAGTGCGGCTGATTCTTCAAGGTTTGAAGTAAAAGTAGAATGCCTGTGATGCGAAACAGTTACAGTTAAACAGTCGCGATTTCATGTGTGATGCAAGGCCAGTACAAGTATGCTGTATACATCAGAAATAAAATTTGGCAAAATCCTACATTAGCAGCAAGAGTTAGGGAGAAAATCCCTCTTTTGATGGAGAGGAGACTCTGTTTATCACATCGAAAATGTTGTTATAGAAGAAAGAAATATGGAGGGGAGGGGGGTGTAAAATATGATTTACCCATTTTTTGTTTGCTTCCATGTGCTTTTGGTTTGAAAGGAGCTTGGTGAATGTTTATGTTAATACCCATCTGTGTGTGTGTGCCAGGTTCCATGGTGTTGTGATGCAGAATGGATGAGGGCACTGCTATAACATGCTTGCATGATGAATTTCTTCATATTCTTAGCTTGATTGTAGGGACCCTCAGATTTCACCAAAAGACCCTCAAAAAAGATTTTTCAACAGAGGGTTCTAAGGATCCAGTTTTAATGCTACAAGGAACACTGTGATCATCTTGAATGCTTGACGTTTTTTTTTCTTGTTTCTTAGGTTCTAGTGCTGTGTGTTTTTAACATCTTCATTTATCAAAATGAATTTTCCAGTGCATGTTAAGTTAGTTTATTATTAATTTTTTGAAAGCACACTGTTGGACAGTACTGTGTATAAAAATCAACTTCTGCAAAATAAGTGTCAGAAGACAGGCGTTTGATTATGTTGCTAGTATTATGGTTCGTTTGAAAACATACACATATACCATAAATTGGACATGTGCAAACATAAATTGGTCATGTGCAAACAGAGTGTTTTATGTGCTTCCAGTTTTGCTTCACTTTAGATTGTTCTCAGTTGCAATGGCACTGATTCGGCAGACAGATACAGAGGGCTCTGGCAGAAATTTTGACAGTACCAATGTTGATGCAAAATAGAACTGCGAATGGATTTATCTTGAGTAGCCTTCTGAAATACAACTTAATGAGAAAATGAGTAGTGACAAGACATGAAAGCTTCGATGGCCAGGTCTTGCCTACTCAGGTAATTGCATTCTTCTCATAAGTGGTGTTCAGTTTAGCAGTTCAAATCATGGGTAGTTGCTGTTGAAGAAGAATAAAAGGAAGAAACAAGAAAAGAAAAAATTGACATTAGACAGTAAGATCTAGAACACTCTTAAAACACTGCTTTGCAAAGTAAGGAATTTATCACATGCGAGAAGTAATATATTTCGGTGAAGGAAGGAGGGTGAGGGGGAGGGTTTCGTGACTCATTCTCTGTCAATCTGTTTGTCTCTCTCTCTTTCTCAGCGCGTGTTTGTATTTAGTGACTTGCTAGTGTTCTGTTTGATATTTTGGAGTAGTTGGCTACTCTCAATATTAAATTGCTATCTTCAGTCTTGCTGTTCTCACAAAGAAAATGCCACTCTTAAATGGCTGACATGAAACAGCAGTTGTATGACAGTTGTATGAATTATCCATTATATATATATTTATCTATTTATATATATATATATATATATTATGTATAGGTGGAGCATGCTTTGGGGTGGGATCACTGAGTTTTGTGAAAAAGTGCAAATAAACCACATCTTCCTTTAGTAGACCACATTGATACAGTGATAGCTGATTGTCATTGTTCATTTCAGCATGCAGGACAACCTCCATGTATATTTTCAAACTGGTTATTTACTCCCAGTGGCTGATTGTTTTTTCTTTTAAGCAAGTGATACCTTCCTGGATTTTCATTTACACAGTACATGTAGGTAGGTGGTGCTACTTGCAGATAGAGTTTTGCTATTGTCTGAGTGTAAAAAAACATACTTTCAACAATTGTGGAGCTGGTGTGTGTGTGTGTGAACGAGTGTACATGACATATGATTGATGTGCAGGACATCAAATAACTTTTGGCTGAATGTTTAACTGCAAAGGATTCAACTGTGTCAACATTACATGCTAAGAATTAGGAAAATCTAATTTAGAGTATATAAATTGCAAAAAGTCAACAGCTTCAAGGGTACTGCCCCGTGACCCCCCACAAGGGTGCTGCCCCTTGCCCCTGCCAAGGGGCCCAGTGCGGCCCCCCAGGACCCCTTGGACTTGGTAAGACCCAAGGACTCCTACATGTTCAAGCCTGGTGTGCACAGAATTGGATTAAAGCATTATGGTGTAGATTTTCCACAGAATGATATTGCATGGTGAATTTTAATATTTTGTTCGAACTGATCATGAACTGCAATGTGCAAGATGCTTAGGCTGTTCAGTCTACGTGGAAGTTACCACTGCTTTTGACCCGTAGCTGTGTTCTGTCAGGTGGGCGTAGTTGTGAGTTGTTATGGAGCTGATTCATTTCGTACCGATTTGGCCTCGGCTTTGAACTTTGGTCCGTGTTCGACACAAACTGGACCTTGAGGTCTGTATTAAACTGTTGTGTGATATGTGGGGATTACTAATGGTATGGTACCTTAACCATCCTCTTATTCCTCAGAGGACTGAATTCAGTCTTCCATTATGATAAGGCTGGCTGCCTGCATCAGTTCTTGGCAAAGTGGTTCGTTTGTAATCCTCTCGCCCTGTGAAATGCACCTAGTGATATGACATTGGCTGGTGAAGATGCGAAACTCTTCCAGAATGTGTAACTGTGGAACACAACCATCCATCCTTGTCAGAATGGAGTGGCTTGGTCTTTTTAATCATACCATGTTCTGCTCCGAGTGTCTGCTAGTTGTATTATGAGACATATGTACCAATACACTGGATTGTGTAACATGTAAATAGTGGGTTTGTCTACCTATGAATAGGATTTTCTCTCTCTTTTTTTTTCTTTCTTCTTTTTGATAAAAATCAGGTGGTAGCTATTTCATACTCCTGTTTTATTGTATAAATGTCATGATGGTAATGTTGGTGTTGCTGTTGCATTTTATTCAGCACATTTTTAAAGAGTATTTTTGAATGGAATTCATTTTGGGAGATATGTACAAAGCTTAGGTTTGATGCATCTCAAGTGTGTTCACATTGATCTTGATGCGTTTGTTGCATTTGTTCATATTTGTACATAGAAGGGATTGTATGAGTCTCTGTACTGATCTAACGAGTCTTACCCAGTTATCTTAAAGGACACTGAATTTACACATTTTTTTTACCATAATGTATTTTTTTAAAACAAAAAAAGTTTGTGTGTATGAATTTTTATTCTGTCAATAGTGTGCAGGTTCAGCTTCCAGCCAAAGCAAGGTCTGCTCATCATGTTCTATTTTTGTCCCAGCTCCCCTCCTACCCCCCCCCCCCCCCCCCCCCCCCCCCCCCCCTGCTTACCCAAACTCCATCCCCAACCCTTGACATAACCAACTGGCCCTTGGATGGTGAAGAAGGCCAGACATAGCACTGTCTTTCATGTGTCTTTTTATCTTCCTTCAAAGTTGTCAGCTTATTTTTATTTTTATCTGCCTTTATGACCCATTAACTTGTGTTTGTTTTTGAAAGTCTTTCACTTTTTTTTTTTAAAGAGTTAAAATGTATGAAATGATAGCTTTACCATTTTAATCCGGTAAGTGGTAACTTACTTGTGTTCATATTGTGAACACCGGAATCACCACTCACAGTAGTATTGGCCAATAGGGCACTTTTAAAATGTTTTTTTTTTCAGTTTGTGTTCTTTTTTGTTGCATTAACCTGATATCTTTTTACACTCGAAAAAATCCTTGATGGGACAAATCAAACAGAAAAGCAATTGCCCTCTGAGAGATGCTTATAGCTATCAGTTATTTGTGTGTTGATGTCTGTTTTTGTTGTTGTTGGTTGTTGTTTTGTTTTGGTTTTGTGTGTGTGTGTGTGTTTTTTTTTTGGGGGGGGGGGGGGGGGGGTCAAATGGTGAGTGGAGATGGTGTACATGTGTGTTATTTTTACATGACCTTTTTTTTTTTTTTTTTTACCAGACTGTGAGTTGTTGTTGTTGTTGGGGTTTTTTGTGTGTAATTTTTGAAGATGGTGACATCCCTAATTTAGCCCATGCAGTTGACTTGGCTATGAGCGTGATGGAATCTCCTGTCGGTTCAACAGAGAAATAGGCGGACAGACAGATGACTTCTCAGCATGTGTTTGTTGTGTGGAAGTGGAGACCTGTCTTTAAGGCACACAACTGGCCATAGACGTTGCAGGGGAAGGGAAGAGAAGGGCTCAGCAAGATTCCTCCTGTGTTCCTCTTTGCCTGAATCCAGCTGCTCACTTCAGCTCAAAATTGAAGGCATAGGTGTCTCCAGCATGATGTTCCTGCTTGACTGTGTCCAGCTCTAGAAGTTAGTCTTTAAGTGTCTCCTTGTACCATGGTCACACTGCTCCTGCTTGCCACACAGAAGGATTTTGGGGATCATGCTATCTTTACAGGAGACATGACCAACCCATAGCAACTGACTCTTGATATCGGATCAGACACTTGAAGTTGGGAAGTCCACATTTTTTCCTGATATACAAGCTGGACACTTTGTTTTGTCTTATCACTCGATGTTGCAGATCTTGTGCTGCACACCCTGATAGACCAGTTTCAGTTTTATTTCATCAAGGAATCCACCAAACTTCAAGACCACACTGTGCATAGTATAAGCTGATGGATAAACAAATTGATGACTAAGATGAGACAATTTGAAGAAGAGGGTGGATCTCATGGCTACGACTTAGCAGATGTCTGATGTTGTGATCCTGCTAAAGACAACACTTGGGTTGCACACTGTGCAGAGACCAGGTGCTCCTCACTGTGCTGCCAACATTGCAGAATTTGTCCATGGTCTTTTTGACGACAGGTGGTAGAGATCTGGCAGCCAGTGACAGTAAAGGCTGAAGCTTGGCCTCGGTCTTGCTGCATCTGAAGGTGAGGCAAAATCGTCTGCATGCTGATGTGAAATGGTATGTCATGTGCTGGATGTCCTCATGGAGTGAGTGGTCAGTGCACAGTCATAGGCACAGATCACTCAATCTGATCTGAAGATTCCGCAGTTTCAAGAAGTTTGCTGAAACCGAATACACACCCACCTGCTGATGTCTTCATTGAAGCAAGAACATCACCAAATTTCACTTGACAGATGACCTCAAAGGCCTGGCATGCAGTGAACAAGAGCTTGCTGAACTTGTTCAGACTGCATGAAACATCAAGATACGGCTCTGAAATCAGTGCTGAAATGACCACAATGGCCAGCCACAACACAGTCCATGAAGAAACAACTGGACAACTAGTGTCCAATGTGGAACCTGTTTACAGACTCACTTTCTCGTTGCTAGATGATGTAGGTAGGAACAGAATAAACTGACATGGCATAAACTGGAACAGGAAAGGAAGAGAAAGACGAGTCTGGGAGGGTAATAGAAAAGGGAAAATTTCTATCATAGAATTTGCAGAAGGTGGTAATATGATTTATGCTGAGAGAACCCGGGCATCCTAACAAGAGGCAATGAATTGAGATAAAAATTTGAAGGGTGGACAGAATGGGAAAAAGGTGAGGTGAACAACAGAACCAGTAAACTAAAACTTGGTAGCCATTATAAAACTTGTTTCTTTCATTTATTGTGCAGTTCTATGGAAATGTCACATTGTGAAGTAATAATTTCCTCATGAAAGCTGTTTTTATTTTAAATGTGGTTTGAGGTGTGCGAGTGTGAGCGCATGTGTGTGTTTGAGTAGAAAGGGAAACTTGTCTTGGCATGTAACTTTTTAATGAAAATTCTTCATACATCAAGTATGAGATCAACATTTTCATTCAGACATTGTAAACTAGTCAATAGTCAAAAAGCTCTCGTTTTGTATGTGTGTGTGTAAGTGTATGTGTGTGTGGTGTGTATGTGTGTGCATGTGTGTGTTTGTTTTTGTTTTGGTTTGTTTATCGGTTGTTTTTTTTTTATATATTTTAAAATTAGATGAGACTTCCAGTGGTTGAATGTTATTTAAATGACGTTTGAGTCTTGACGCAGAGTGGAGAATACTCATGTGAGATGTGATGCAGGAAATTATGTATGCATTTAGCTGTGGGCATTTTGCCTGTGGCATGAGGCCTGCCTGAGCATGATCGGCAGGCAAACGAGTATCACCACCCAATCACATATCACAACAGTTTCATGAAACTTCAACCGTAGCATGACCCTTGTTATTTTTTTTCCTAATCTGCTATTAACTAGTGAGAACTCACTTGAGAGTTCAGTGATGAGAAGGTGTACAAATTCTACAGTACATTAATTTTTACACAATGACAACCCTTCCCTTATTAGTTTTTCATGTGATTGTCCAGAAAAGTTTGGGACATAACTTCCTTCCTTATGTACAGGATTAAAAAAAGATTTTCTGATAGACGCTGTCATTCTGTATAGATCTCTCTCTCTCTCTCTCTCTCTCTCTCTCTCTCTCTCTCACATACACGCCTACAGTTTTCAATATTGTCGCAGATTTCATGTCTGTAAATGCCGCTAAAGTACTTGCAGTAAAAGTGCTAGAAGTAGAAAACACTGCGTGTCTTTTATAGTCACTTCAAACACCTGTTTTATCCATCTACTTACAGTGTCTCTTTAATGTTTTAATTAGGTTTAGAACCGATTTTACAACGTGAATTGTGAAACCCAATGTCGGAAATCCAAACTATCTTGTACACTGTCAGAGCATCTCTGTTCTTACTGCCTCTACTCCTGGCAATGCTTAGCACCAGCTGGCGTAGCTTGCCACATCACATCTCCTGGAGTTCTCACCACCCACTGACTGACGAGAAATAATTTCAATGTTCCTGAAGTGAGCCGATTTGAAGAATGTTCCTGAAGTGAGCCAGTTTGAACAAAACAAAACAGATCACTCAAAAGTGATTCACATTAGCATTGGGCCTTGCTGCTTACTGCAAGGATGTTTTTGTTTGGTATTTATTCATACTATTCCCAGATGTATTTGCTAAAGGCCTAAGGCACACTGTAATTCAGGCACACAGTAACTTTAACATGATTCCTTAAGACTTACATTATCATGAGAAGGTTAAGGTCAGGAACTGATCAAAGGTTTGCTTCTGATGCATGTTCAAGAGGTGATGACACAGGGCAATTTATGTTTGGTAATTGACCTTTAGAACTCAGTCCTGATTTTATTCCTGCTTTAGACGGGGGTCAAGAGAAGTATTTTATATATATATTACTACTTCTATAACATCAGGGGTTCAGACATACATACCAGTACTGGTTTTGTCTGATAATACTATGACACTGGAATTTGAAAAAAAAAAAAAAAACACCAATTTTTGTATGTGTATATATTTATTGTTCAGAAGAAGAAACATAAGTTTTGTTTTTATTTTAACCCTCTAGTATTCATAACGGCCGCAGACGAGAGTGCTCAGACTGCGTGCTAGATTTCATTACGGGCGCAAACGGGAGTAGCGGGGCCGCATGTGTACGGTACTTTTCCATCACGTGCTGATGCAGTGAAAATGCTCGGACAGCCACTAAAAGTTGTTGGGGATTTCCCACTAGAGCCCAGTAATCTGGCACCACTATTTTTGGATGCTGGCACCACTTCCATTCACAAAAAGAGAGGAGAAACTGTGAGCGAAGAGTCGTGCGTGAGACTGACCGATTTTCACAATGGTGTCGTCTGCTAACAACAGCGAGTTTGATGATATTCCTGATTATTCTGCGGAGGAGCGGGATCAAATTTTGCAAGAAGTAGAGAAGTTTGAAAATGGAGAGTTAGGAGAAGAGAGTGATGTTGAAATTGGCACCGATGAAGGAGAGGAAAATGTTGAAAGTGATCCCGAAGACAACGTGCCGCTCGCTGCTCTGCAACCCACATGGTGACCGGCTACACATCCTGCCAACGTGGCCGCATTCCAACAGCCGACAGGCCCTGCGCACTCACTGCCGAACACTGCCACCCCTCTCGATTATTTCTTTTTGTTTATACCCCTCACATTTTTTCAGTTAGCAGCAGTAGAAACCAACAGATACGCTCAAAAACGACAAGCAGCTAAGGGCACACCTGACTCCCTATGGTTTGACACAACACCTGACGAAATGCGGGCCTATGTCTCTGTACTCATTATAATGGGGATTAGGCGTCTGCCACGTCTATGGTGCTACTGGTCAAGCAATCGCTGCTTCAACGATCCCTGGGTCAGCGAAGTTATGCCCAAAACACGTTTCTTCAAAATCAACCAGTACTTCCATCTGCGTGACACATCTAACACACCTGCACGAGGTCATCCGGCTTACGACCCTCTGTACAAGGTGAGAGATTTCATCATCATGATTCTCCCTTTGTTCGGGACCAACTACCATCCAGGTCGTGAACTCAGCATTGATGAGGCAATGATCGGGTACAAGGGTCAGATTTTTTTCAAGTAAGACATGCCTGCGAAGCCAATCAAATGGGGCATCAAGGTGTGAGAGATGTGTGACGCAAACACAGGGTATTGTGTTGCTTTTGATGTTTACACTGGCCGTGCAAGTCGTAGAGACACCACCATCAGTCTCGGGCACGAAGTAGTTGACATGCAGCCATCACCTTTTTACCATCAGAACAGGCACCTGTATTTTGATCGATTTTTCACCAGTGTCCCCCTGATGACACATCTGTCCTGAAATGGGATGTATGCCTGTGCCACTGTCAACGTCAATCGCAAGGGCTTACCAAAAGGAGGTCAAGACTGCCAAGTTGAAAGAGATGGGAGAACTACTGCAGGTGCAGAAGAACTCGCTGATGGCCGCTGTCTACAAAGACAACCGTCAGATCTACCTGCTCAGCACCAACCAGCCGCCAGGTATGACGACAGTAGAGGACAAAGTGACGCCGACAGTCATCGCCAGCTATAACAAATACATGGGTGGCGTTGACAGGTCGGACCAGTACCGCGTCTACTACCCTGTCGGCCATCAGAACAAGAAATGGTGGCGCAACATTTTCCATTCTCTGGTCAACTTGTGTATTGTCCAGGCCTGCCTCACCCGGGAGGTGTCACCTCATGATCCAGTGCCCAAGAAGACCACATGATGTTTCGTGCTGACATCGCCGAACAACTTCGTACCGGGTTCACCTCCAGGAAGCGTAAAGCAGGGTGTAGTAAAGCAGTACCTGATCCCCCCATTTCCAAGGCCAGCATCGACCATCACAGATTAGAAAAAATCAAAGGCAGGGTGAGGGTCTGTGGGCAGTGCATCAAAGACGGCCGTATGACAGCTAAGGGACGACGCATAGAAACATCATGTACGTGTACTTTCTGCCAGGTAGCTCTCTGCTTTCATAGGAATGACTTTACGTGACTACCATGCGCAGAATGTGGCTCAACAGTAGGGCAGTTCACTAGTCTCTGTGTTTGTGTGTACATGTATATGTGCTTACCTGTAGTTTATGGTGACAGTGCTTCGATGACACTGGCAGTGACACTCTCCTCAATATCCTCGCTGTACAGCTATACAGTGTGTAAATACATATGGACATGTATAAGGTGCTTAGAACAGTGACAGAAAAACAATGAGGAACTGTGCTTGAATCTACAGTAACTGTTCAGTAGTGACAATTGATACTAGTTGTGTGTGACATTCGTGGGGACTGAACAGGTGGACAGAAGACAGATCATCTCACTTAGGCCGCAGCTTTCATTTTACAACACTAACATGCATGTGCATGGGATAACTGCATGTTGGTGTGCTGTATTAGAATTGTCACCATCGCATGTGACACATTGGGTGACATTTTGGTGACAGTGACACGACCTTTCACCTCGAGACACACAAAATCTTGCTCACAGTATAGAACAAAGCCTTGTGACCATACATGCGGAATTTCGTAGCTCTAGAGGTTTATTCTTGGTTGTGGTGAAGCTTGAACCATACATACCCATTTTAAGGCTAAATTCACCAAAAAAATCTGAAAACTAGGGGGAATTTGGCCTCAGAGAATCTGAATACAAGAGGGTTAATTATTCATGATCCCAAAAATCATTGAAAACAAGTTGCAACTGAAATAATGTTATTGGCTCCAAGGTTTCGATTTCAATAAGTTTGTTTATGCATGAATTCTTGCCACTGAGCCTAAACACACACACACATGCTTACAGAGAGAGAAAGAGAATGCTTATGTACAGATGTCAAAATAAGCTAGTCCTATGTATGCAGGTGCAGGTAAGGCCACAGTGACCTTGCAATAGACCTCTCCACTTCCTGCTCGAGTGTTGCTGGCACAGACCTTCCTTCTTCTTTCTTTGAGTGTTCACCTTCATCGAGTTGAAGATTTTGACACTTTTGTGTGTATCACCATTTTTTTATCCCGCCATTAAGGCAGCCATACTCCAACTTCGGGGAAGGTGCATGCTATGTGTAACGTGTCATCCATACCAACGGCCAAACTGGCCTTCTCTTCCCAAAGTTGGTGATGGGATTTTACGTGTGTGCAAGATGTTGTACATGCGTTCACACACAGAACCTCGGTTTATAGTCTCATTCGAAGGACTGTATGGGGAATGGAGTCAGAACCAATGTTAACTCCCGAGGGAAAAATCCCCCTGTACCGAAATTTGAACCCGTAACCTCAGGATCACGAGTCTGGCGCTCTACCAACTGAGCTATTCCAACCCCCTATACAACCTGCATCTAAAATGTGTCCCAAAATATGTAGTCATGCCCTCAGTATTGTTACTTTGGTCGACCAGTCTTGCTGGGGTTGGTAAAAATGCCTTTTTTTTCTTTCTTTTGTTTGGCATACAGCACTTCCTTTGTTGTTTTTAAATAAGATTTTCACAGATTGAAAAACAGGACTGCTATAGAGAAAATTAAAAAAAAAAAGTCTTTATCATGAGTCAACAGACATATCCTGATTTATTTTTCTTTTGTTTGTAAAGCTTCTTTAATGACTTGAAACTGCAAAGGGTACATCAATATCAGTTTTGAGGTCATCCATACATCTCACTTAGACCCAAGATACAAAGTCCCATGTTAGTTTTTCAGAATTGCTGCCAACCCTCTTCAAATGTTCAGGAATTTCCCTGTTATGAAATAGCATTCCTAGAATATCGAATTTGGTGAAAAAATCCAAATTTCAAAATTTGATGAAAAATGTACTGTTTGTGGATTTTTTTTTTTTGGTTTGGAAAGGGTTGACAAAATATTGCCGAATAAAACTCGGATGATGTTCTTTCAGTGTCAGGAAGTACATGTATATGATGAAACAGTTCTTTTGAAACCCTACCTGCACTGTAAGTTGAAGCAGGAAGGAGTCAGAATGGTTTTCAGTTCAAAGCCAGACTGCCCAGTGACTTGGCAGCAGTGCAGTGTCTCCTCCGGTGGTTCATCTCTGAACAACTTGACATTGACTGTTCCCTGTGGATTGCCGATGTTGGGGCTGCGGTGGGCCAGCCGGGCTGTGGCCAGGAGGTCAGAATGAGCAGCATGGGTGCAGTGCTACTGAGGTGGCACAGAAGATTGAACAGAAAAAAATAAGACTGTAGAAGTTGGCAGCTTTTACCAAGAGTTAGTGTTTGAAGTGTAGGACTGAGTAACTGGACTTCAGGGCAAGATGAATGGCGGTCAGTGATGTCACTGTAGGCAGCTGACAGGTTGTTAACTGTGTGTGTAGTTTTACTTTGAAATGAATGGTGCTGGCCACTTCCAGACTTGGAGCTTGCCACAGTGTGTGTGTGTGCATGAGCCATGCTAATGCGTGTGCATATGCATGTGTTTGGTTGGTGCCATATGTCTTTTAATGTGTGTAGCATCAATGAAAAGTGAAGTGCACAGTATCCTTTGCTATAAGGTATATATTTTGTGTTTCTCCTTGGATTTTATTGCATTAAGTTCAGATCTGTATCATTAGTGTGATGTTGAGTAGTATTGTTATGTATATATGGGTATGATTTTGACCCAGGCTTCTTAGTTGAAGATGTACTCTCAATGTTTGAAGCATTTTCAAGACACACACGTACACAAACCATCAGAAGACAATCTAGGACAAAAAATCAGCTAAACACAAGAACATGAGAACTAATGGATATTCCTCTCTCTCTCTCTCACACACCACACGCTCACACACAGATCATACAAACAGGCATGCACACACACACACACACACACACACACACACACATTGATTTCAAACTTCAGTGTCTTACTTTCCCCACGCTTCTTCAATTCTCCACAAGTGTATTGGAGCATGTCAGCTGGCTCTTCTTCTAACCTCCGCTGTTTTCTGGTTGCTCAGTAAGCCCTGAACGATGTGCACAGTGTGGAACAGCTGGTTTCTGAACAAAGGAAGATAAATACGCTGTATCCACAAAGTCCCTCTTAGTTATAACAAAGGAGTCATACAGTAACATTTTCTTTCCATCAAGCCATTTTTCCCTTTAAGTCTTGATGAATACAGGATTGATAAACGACGTAAACAATCAACGGACCAATCAAACCAAAACCATTACCCTCTTCTTTGCCATGTGCACCGAATCCAGATAAGCTTACTGGCATCTACATGCCAGAAAGGCAGGGTTTGACAGTAGTTGGGTGGACAGGGGAGGGGTCAATTGCATGTTTTTTCATTGGGGGGGGGGGGGGGGGGGATTCCTTTTGTATATATTTATATTTCTTGTTTTTGTTTTGTCTTTTTTTCTCAGTGATTGCCTGATGTCTGAGGCAACTGGTGGTAAAGCGGAAGTGGCGAAAGCCACATCTGACCAATCCCCATCTCCCTTCTTTAGATGAAAGCCACACTTGACCAGTCCCCATCTCCCTTCTTTAGATCTCTTTGATAATGCTTTTGTGCTGTCTGCACACAACTTCCAAGCCTCACAACTGAAGCTTTCTGCCATTAAAATACTGATAATGTTTTAGGCCTGATCGAATTCTCTGTGTATATCTTATAAATTGTAAAAAAAAATGACAAACTGATTCTGTGGGTATTGGGTTGATTTTTACTATGCAACATTGGAAATGGTCTTTGGTTGGATATTTTGAGTTATTGTCAGACGATCTTCACGCTTCCAGAATATGTTGGTGTACACTTGACCTTTTCTAGATCTGAACTTAGACCATACTTTCAGTCTTTAGTGTCTATACTACATCATTGGAAAAGCCTGTAAATGTAGGTGGTCCTGTGTTTTTCTTTTAGCTGGGGCTTGTTCTCATTCAAGTCTTGTCAGAGAAACAGATGTCTAAGCTTGTGCATGGAATGACAAGGGTTTCACTTTCAGACTGTATTTTCTGTGCTGAAGGAAAAGGAGCATTCAATACTAAAAAAAAAAAAAAAAAATGCATGCAAGTGGAGATCTATCAAGATTGTGGTTCCTACTCCCAGATTCACAGCTCAACAAAAGACTTCAGCTGTGTGCATTGGTGCAGTGACTGCCTGAAATGATGGAAACAAATTGTTCTCGTGCTTGACTGGAACAATTCCAAGAAATTGTTGAATGTCATATTTCTGAATGGTCTGAACACTGTAACATCTTAAGATTCTTGTTTTGGAAATTAATGCTTTAGGCTCATGTTTGGGTTAATGTCTTCAGTTAGTCTACGTTAGAAATATGTGTGAGGATATTTTCATTAAAAACTGATGTAATCGTGTTGTGCTTTGCCTCTGGCCAATAAATCAGTTGTGTTCTTCAATGATACAATCAAGTTAGACACAGCTGTATTTTTGTGAAGTTGTCGAAATGGAGATTACTTGCATTTTTGTTGTTATTGTTGGTCAGACGAAACATTTGCTTAAAGAAATTGGTTTTGAAAAAAAAGTCAACTTTCAGACCACTCTTTATATGTAAATTGTTTTGCCTTAAAATCATATCGTCAGTCTCTTGTTAGAACTTCTTGTTGATGACGGACTACAGTGTAAGCACTTCCATTTGAAGTAATGAACTTAAAAAATACAGGTTGCCAAAATAGAAGCCAAAATATTTCTAAGCATAACGTTATTGTTAACTGAAGTAATTACTGTGTTCATGATATAATTATATTTAGACCGACAGCAAAGCTGCTGCCCCCCCCCCCCCTTCCTTCCTGTTCCCCTCCCCCCCCCCCCCTCCCAGCCCCTTTTCTCCCCCAGCCCCTTTACTTTCCCTAGTTTTGAACAGAAAACATATGAAAAAATATACGTATTTATTTGTTTCAAGCAGTTGTACTGCTTGTCACAAACAACTTTGTATTGTTTGATGCATGTTCATGCCAGCATTGGTGCTGTTATAGTACAGCTTCTAAAAGATGACAAGAAAATTAACCACATTAAAATAAAATGGAGTGACACAAGTGAATATTCTGATTGGGCTTTTGTTTGAATGATATACAGAGAGGAAACCTTTCTGTTCTGAATGCTTGCCATCTGTTCAGGCTGTCTGGATCTCATGTGCACTCTCTGCAACCCCTCCCCCCCTTCCCTTCTCCCATACTACCACTCTTCCATCTGCCCTCATATGTGCACACACAGTCGCATGCACACATGGATGCACATATGAATGTGTTTATTTTTGTTCTTCTGTTCATTCTTTTTCACCTCGGACAGTATCACCCCTCCCCACACACACACACCTACTATACACTACCTCACATACACATTCACTCACACATGCACATGTGCGCGCACACACACACGCCTACCTAACACGCGTGCACACAAAAGTGCACACTTAGCTGACACACTCACATGCGTACACACACACACACTTATCTGACACAGACACACATACACCCAAGAATATTTTAGGTCAACATGAGAGGGTCCGTGGGTCATATGATTCGAGCATTTGTCTATGGAGCGGACGGTTGTGAGTTTGAACCATTCATATGGTATAGTATAAGCTTGGTTTGTGTGTAATAGTATGTGGTGGGTTTAGTGTTTCTTCACGGGACTAACACACACACAGGCCTCTGTTTGAGG